>JAMZEH010000064.1:637500-1035000 GCA_024699665.1 Ostrea denselamellosa | reverse complement strand
CAAACTCATTTTTAGATAAGGTTTGACTTAAATGTTTTGAACTCATGTCCTGCAATGTGAGCTTCAAAACAGCAATTACTGGATTCCTCAAGGGATTTTTTGATTTAAAATATACAATTTTCAATCTAATAGAAAGTAATAAATCAGAAACACGACAACAATTCAAATACTTTGTATTAACAAGATGGGCATAAAATTTGTTTTCAAAATGTGAATCTATGAATGTTTTATAAGATAAGTTTTACTTGCTGATTTTCTGCAATGAATGCAGCTTGCCATGGCAATAATTGTTGGTGTATTGATAAAAATGGAAATACATCGGACGCCGGTAAATTAATATGTAGCATTCATTAGTTTCAATTAAATTGCTTACATCGTTAAAGGAAAATCTGCACTGATCAATCATCCCGACCACTGTTACCGTATATAAACATCCATTACATACTTAGGGGGCGAAACCACTCAGGGCGAACAGGTAATGGAGGAAAATCCACTAGGGGCAAACAGGTCATCCGGGTCAAACCACCCGAATCGTTTCAACAATACCATCGTACCTGTATTCTGTCAGAGAAGCAGGTTAAATAGAAAATGAAATAGGATTGTGTACATCTGAATACAAATTACAAAAATCAATAATATCAGAGTCTTGAATAAATTCGAACCTATGGGCACTAGTGATGACGTAACTACTGTGCTGCTACATTTACAAGTTAAACTTCCCACATCTATCCCTACCAACTCGTCCATTTGCGATATAAATATCGTTGTTTTTGCAGAGCTCCGAGATTCGGTTAAGGCAATACACCAGATGGTGGTTTGCGAATTAATGGAAGAAGAAGGCGTTAGTCCAAATATCCAGCCGAGCCGAATCTCAGCCAAGATTCAATATGCCCAAGTACAATCTTTCTTCGCCAAAAGTTCTCAGTAAACGATACATTGACTCCATGCTAATAAACTCTAAATTCATCACGTACATTAAAACTTTTATTCAATGCATATCGACTTTCATGAAAAAAAAAAAAATAACAATGTAACATGTAAATGTTTTGGTACGCATAAAACATGGTCGACAGAGGAAATTCGGACTCCTTCCTAGTGTCTTCTGTTTAGAGAACAGAGAAAAGCAATACAGTTTCAGAGATGAATGGAGGAAATGTCATATTTTCATATTTTTATTGGAGATATGTAGAAGGGGGGGGGGGGGGGTCTACAAGGTCGATCAAGTGAAAATGTGATGGCCTAAACTGAAATGAAAGTAGAAAAACAAATAAATGCCAGTTTGACGAAGGAAGTACCTAAGATTTGCCCTAAAATAGCAAAGAAAATTCCTCATTTGCATTTCAAAACATATCTAACTCAAAAGATATCTAACTCAAGACAAATCTAATTCAAGAACTGCTCAATAATACCGATCGACGTGATCACCTGGCGCCTGATCACACTAGTAGTGGCTTAATTATAGCATGGCTTGATGAGGGAAGTTTCAAAAATACGGCTGCTACCAGCTACTAACCTGACAATCTCTCCAGTTATCCCGCATTTTCCTTCAAGTAAACCAGCCTACTTTACAATCTCCGATTTCGATTTAACTTAGTCAGACCAAGGCGTCTTACATGAACAACTACGTTCAGAATGCCCTATATTTTTGTGACCTTTGTATGTAGAAATTTTAAAATGTCGTTTCTTTTAGTTCATCCTATAATAGAAAACCGTCATATTTTTCCTGGCCTGAAGTTATACAAGCATAAAAATATCTTGAAAATCGATTGGTTTCCAAAGTGCAGAACATGTACACGTTTGACAATTTCACTTATGGGAGACCGTAAATGTCTTAAAGTCAACCAAAGGGCTTGAGCATATTATTTAAAGTTTAATAAGCATAAATAAATAATCATCGTTAGAGATTCACTTTCATTTTCAGAAAAATGGAGTACTTGTTTCATTTTTCTAATATTTCAATGAAAGTGAATGATTTTGCTTTGGTATACACTCGTTATTCGATTCGCTTTTATAATGTTTCTACTTAATTACCCCCCCCCCCCCCCAAAAAAAAACAACGAAAAAAAACCAAGCCCCATTTTCCATATATATATATATATATATATATATATATATCGGTATGTATCTGTTTAGGTGTATATTCATGACAGAAGTATAGTGTATATTATTAGCATTTCATTTATTAGACATGGTCTTTGATGATTAATAACTATAATAAAGGTAGGAGTCAAAGGTTCTTAGAAGAATAGTACTAGACAAATGAAACTAAGTTACATTTTATAACAATTATATTTGTTTGTTAATAGGCTACATAGAATGGTCTATTATTTTACTATTATTATTTTTTTTAATTCACTGTAAAGGCCAGTATATGTCGTATTTTAAATAATCATAAAAATATTAAACTGATATGGATAACTGAGCAGTCATTATTTGAGACAGTAATCGATCACCATATTTAAATTTCTTTACAGCCTGATCTTGTCCTCAGTGGTTGTCTATCCGTTCCCCTTCTTCTGTAGTCTCAAAATCATGATTCTGTATTTTTTTTAAACGATAATCTGAGCATTGCATCTGTCGATAACGCCGAATGTGAAGATAAATGAAGTGAGGGGGAGGGGGGTCGTAGCCTGAAATATCTGGGGTGAATCCTTCATACGCGGATATTCCGAGATTCATCGGTATTTCAGCTATAGGTACGTTAGTAGTTTTCCGCATTTGAGAGTTTAAAATCACCCGGTTTGCCATTTTTATTGTCAATGTAAACACGGAAGTCGCCGTGTATGCGAATATAGAAGCAAGTTCAATGCTAGTTTTTCAAACATATGTAAAATATATTTTTCAATTGTAATCAGAATACAACATAAACCCCCCAAAATATATATTAACGATAAAACACAGACACTTTATATAAAAGCAATTTATACACCTTGCTTAAAGTACTTTGTACGAAAAACGTTTGTTTGTTTGTGTATTGTTTAACGTCCCACTCGAGAATCTTTTCGCTCATATGGAGACGTCACCATTGCCGGTGAAGGGCTGCAAATTTAGACATATGCTCGACGTTTATCGCCTTTGAGCAGGGAGGGATCTTTTTCGTGCCATACCTGCTGTGACACGGGGCCTCGTTTTTTACGGTCTCATCCGAAGGACCGCCCTAATTAGTCGCCTTTTACGACAACCAAGGGATACTGAGGACTTATTCTAGCCCGGGTCCCCACGGGGCACGAAAACGTCAACATTGCTCAAAATAACTTTGCCCTGCGGAAGTAGTTATGCGCATGTGCGAAAATTATCGTGAAAAGGTCTATATGTTCTAGATAGATGATGCTACCCGGGTTTCCTGCAAAAAATTTGTAGTTATATACTAAAAAAGCTTGGGGTGAAAATGAGTTTAGAAAATGTCTAGCGCATAATTTGTCGTGTCATGAGCGGTTGTAGTCACGGCGCCTTGACACTTCAAGCCATTTTCTGCAGAGTTTGGGCTGTTTAAATGTGGGAAATGGAAAGAATTTCACAACAGCTATGAACTCCTATGTCCCCTTCTTCCTCGTATCTGACGTACGTCCTTCCACAACATAATTAAACTTGGGCATTTCGCAGCAGACGAATTCGTTTCTAACAAAAACAATTTTTATCGGAAGTGCTGCGCCTCTCAATTTTACAAAAATCACGTGACAGTAAATATTAAGATACCGCCGGAATACGGTACTCGAAAATGGGCTATTGATGTAATCAGTGCATTGTGACATCATGTATAGTAAATTTATTTTTAAAAAATGGTGATTTTGGAGCAGTCGTGTTAATTGAGGAGCGATTATATAATTAAGAAAATATGATTTACATTCTTTGATGGATTTTATGTACCATCTCAGAATGATATGAACTTGGGTACAGAAGATTCAGAATGGTGAAGTACTTGTCGTCACACTTGCTTTTATTCTTAAACTATTTCCAGTTACCCATCCAAATTTTTCAAACCCAGTTTCTGATCTCAATCATGGTGCAGATCAACTAAAATTAGATATTTCGCTGTCAATCATACAGCATTAGAAGTGAAAGCCACAGTTCTTTCGAACGTGACATTAAAACCAGAGGCCCCATATCATGGTAGGTGTTGGCAGGATAAAGAACCCTCACCGCTACATCCCTGAGACTGAGTAAAATTTTATGGCACTCCTAAAGCTGGTGATGTCTCTACATATTAAGCAAAATATCCTCAAACCAACATATAAACAACATTTGGTTTGTAGGTTGATTATCTATGTAATGTTTAATGTCTTTCACCGACATATGAAGATGTCACCTTTGCTGTTGAAAGGCTGAAAGATTTACTGGTATCGGTTTGGCACTTACGGCCTTCGAGCAGAGAAGAAATGTTAGCTTGCTACACCTGCTGTGACATAGAGCATCGGTTTTTACGGTCTCATCTGAAGGACTGTCCCATTTAGTCACCTCTTAAAACAAGCAAGGGATACTGAGGAGCTATTCTAACCCTGATCCCCATGAAATAACAACATTTGGTTAATGAACTTTGAAACTATAGTTGGTGAAAGAACTTTGAAAGTATGAACTTTTTATGGCATGCAACAGTATGCAAAATTGTAGACAAATAGACAAAATGTTGCCTGGCCTAAATGAGATGAATATTTTCAACTTTTAGTAGTAGATAATATGTAATCATTTTTAGGAGTCCCACTAATTTACACACAAACATAATGTGGATTGATATCAGCTGCTGGATTCTTGGGGAAAACTGTTGGTACCCAAAAAATAATTTACTGTGGCCTTCTTTCAGAAATGTTCGGCTATGCACACTCAGATTGTGTTCGGGTCATACCTTGTGCACAGTGAGGCCTAGGACCTGATTAATCTTGGTAAATTGATGCATCTTAAGAGAGAGGTGTGTCACCACCAACAAGTATAATTGTGACCTCATTTTGGAATTATATAGTTACATATTCAAGTTACGTCAGGATCATGTATTGAGCACTGTAAGGCCAAGGACAATCATACTCAAAGACAGTTGAAAAGGTGTGCAATCACACAAAGTAGGTCACATTTGAAAATTATGAAAAAGTGTCAGGATCACATCTTGCACACTGGAAAGCCTAGCTTCATTAAGGCTGTCTAATGGTGGATCTTGGGAGTATTCATAAATAGCCATACATCATGTACATGTAGCTTCAGATGGGTGTATCATGTACTCTACAGGTACATTTTATTATTGTACCTTGTTTTATATTCATTTTATATAATATCTACAAAGAGCACTGATGCCCTTTCAAGTCACATATATCTTTTCCTTATTTAGAATATAAAACTTATTCCATAGATACTTAACATTTCTCAATCATTTGATGAAGATGAATATTTTACCTGAAATGAAAAAGATTATATTATTGATTGATATAATTTCTTTGCCTACATTGTGATCCAGTTATGTTGAATGAATTACTTTGTTAAAATGAGTTGCTCTGTTTTAATATCGGAGATTTAATTAATATATCAATATATATTACAGTAGCAGTGAATAAACATGGTCAATGGTTTTAAAAGTTTCCTTCAATTTATGCTGATTGTAGAAACTTGGTATCAACCACTTGGTATTTACGCTACATGTTTATGCAAAACGATTCTTGACTGAAACATTGCGGAAACCAATTGTATATACAAGTAGTTTCTGCGAGCAAAAACTACGTAAACTTCTAATTTCAGCAAGTTTCCATTGCGGAAACCTAAAAAAAAAAAGAAAAAAGAAAAAACCCACATGTATACAAGGAGTTTCTGTGAATTGAAACCTTGCGGAAACTTCCAAGTTTCGGGAAGTTTCCATTGCGGAAACCATATGGATACGTGGACACCTTAAGATTCCGCAGTGCAGAAACCATATGTACACCCCCACGTTTCCAATTAGTTTCTGCAGTGTTTCCGCGTTGCGAAAACTGCATTTTTCATCCAGTGTTACGATGACCTTATCCGTGTATTTGAAGTCAACAGCAGCAATGGATTTCTTGCGATGTGTGAAAATGGGTCAGTGTTGTACGATTTACGCTCCACTCGGAACCTAAAATCTTAGCCAGCAGTCATGAATTTCACAATTTAGGGACAGAGCTTCCTGGACATCGTAATCATTTAGTTTTTCTTTATATATGTGGGAGAAGAGAAGACGATTTTCCGAGATTTAATACATATCGGCCCCACCCCCCAAGAATCACGAATTTCACAATTTAGGTAGAGGACTTCATGCATTTAGTTTTTCTCCCATATGCATGGCAGTACAAAAGACCTTTGAAAAGTTTAGCCTTATGTAAAAAGCATACATGGCCTTGCCCATGAGGATCAAGGTCATACGTTTCAGTTCATATTATCCTACTGATGCTTAACACCAAAAATGGTAACAATTAGCCTTGTAGTTTTCATTTCAATTAAGAATGTTAAATTGTCACACGACAACTAACGGAAATGTCTCCTGCGCGACTCGGCCCAAAAAGTATGGAAAACTGTCAAATCTGTAAAAAAAACCAACAAACCTGTCCTCAATTCTACACCGGTACACCCTCATACGTTATTAACCCAAAAAAAAAGTCCTAGGCACAACTTCCAAAATTTTGGGAAAACCTCCCCTTCGTAATATGTAGTTCTACACATTGTGATCTTTCTTTGTACCAAGTTTCATTAAAAATCATCCAAAGGATTAAGAGGGGTTGCTAAGACAAGGGACAGACGGACGGATGGAACACAGCGGTATAACATAAGCCCTCATTTTATTCGAAAAAACCGTCAAGAAAGCCCAAACTCAATTGGTACACACTATTATAATCTCATGTAAAAATTTTTTCATAGCTGCAAAAAATAGCCCAAGAGTCCAGAAAACTGTCAATGCACAAAGACTGATCATTAAAGCTCTGCCTATAAGCAGGACCTGGATTAAATTTCATAACAATACAAAATTTTTGAAACGGAAGTTTATTAACAAAAGAAGATAGATGATTATTAACTGAATCCTAAGACCCTCTCCTCTGTTTGTAGTAGATTTACATGCTTGTTTTCAGAACTTAAATTAGTCAAGCATTACACACAATATGGATTCCATGATATCGGCAATCATCATCATAGAGTATCAGATTTTCCTTGTTTAGTGGAATCATTTCAGTGCTATGCTTGTTACATAACAATGTAAAAACTAAAACATGAATTCTAATCTCTTTTGTGGAAAGATTAACCCCTTCTCGCTTTTACCAAAATCTCAACAAAACTGCATCTAAGCTTCATAAAAGTTAAAACTATGGATACAAAAAATAAACCTATAAAACGAGAAAGGGTTACAGAAACCAGTAACATTCGTATACTTTTTATATGTTGCTGTTTTACACTTTTTTGCAATTTTTTTGGTATATTTTTTTTTATTGAAAGGAAGCAGTTAATAATCAAACCATCACACTTTACATTTTAGAAACTAAATCAACACAGTTTGAAAATTATCAGTAAAACAGAACTTTTGGAAACAGTTTTTAAAAGAATGAAATTTCATTAGCTAATAATAATTTTGAACCAACCACCATTAAAAAAAACTCACATTTCGTGATGTTTCTTCTTTACAAAAAGATTAGAAAAAACACTCCAAATGCAAATAGATCGCGACTGGCATAATATGATGTTGATGTCTTATACTGTCCAATGTACATGTATATACAGGGTTGATTTAAATGTTGCCAAAAATAGTTTATTATTCAGCAGGCTTGGTAGTTGTTGCAGATTCCTTAGCCTGGTGAGCTTGCAACACAGCAACAGCTTCTTTAACCTACAAATCAAAAAATAGTTTGTTTATTGGTGAAATGATATACAAATTTACATTTTTTAAACATGTACAAGTTTTTTTGGAAAAGTAACGTTAACCTTTCCACTTTAGCTAGCATTACCTCACAGCCTTCTTCTGACTTATTTTTTTTAATCATTAAAACCTGCCTACTCATTTTTGGATAGTTTGGTATTTTTTGATATTTGTCACATGGGTTTCTGAGTGAGATTTAAATTTGTCCACAATAAAAAGTTCTTCATGGTGAAAACTTTCTGTGAACATTATACACTCTATTAAAAATCACAGATACAGAAGAAAGCTGATGCAATATACAACCTAAACAGACATCTGATACCATATATTCTTGGCCTTAACTGATTAAACAGTTATTTGCAATTCCGCAAAAAATACAACAAAATATCAGTTGGAAAAATAAATAAAAATCTGTGTTTCCTGAAAACATCTTCAAAATTAGGGTCAGAAGTTTGGTATTCTTAAAAAAAAAAAAATATATCTGAACTTCCTGAAACATTTCACCTTGTGAAAAGTTCCCATGGTCTTCCTCAATGACATCTGTCAAACATTGGTGGTAATCCAAGCTTTTAAGTACGCAAATTTGCGGATCTATCTTCCAAGACACAAGGATTCAGTTATCGGATGATTATTTTGGCACTGATTGGAATTGTGTGCTGACAAAGAACTTGTTCGCCGATTCAATGTTTGATTCATTGCCTCAATCTTTGGTTCAATACGTTTTATAATATCAGGTTCAGTAAAATGCATTGGGCTTATTTTTCTATGCACGAGGGACAAAACAGTGTCTGTTAACGGCCAGGCTGTTGTTAGTCTCGTTTGATTGATTGACTGATTATGTATTGTTTAACGTCCCACTTGAGAATTTTTCACTCATATGGAGACGTCACCATTTCTGGTGAAGGGCTGCAAAATTTAGTGTTAGTCTCGAGGCTGACGTAAACAATAATGAACTTTATCAGTTTAAACTACACAGCCAACAGACATCTAATCGTTCTACACTTTAAAATATTTGCATATAAAATTGTGACTGAATCTTCATAATTAAATTTTTCTTCAATGTTATTATTGGTTTCTTCCGTAAATCGTATTGAAAATATTGAATCATGGCAGAAGTATTGCATTATGTATCATATCGTTAAGGAGATGTATCGTTTCAGCCCTAGTTGTAATAGGTAGACAAACCAACAGATAGTGTTGCTGAATTCCCACTTTTCAATATAGATGTCTTGAAGGGTAGACCCGCAAAATAAAGTTGTAAAAGGTAGACAAACTTGTGATAACACCTAGTGTCAATGAGTTCCCCTTTTCAAAATGGAGACTGCTCTGAATTTCACCCACACATGTTGTATTATAATAGCAATGGTAAGAGTTGGAGAGAAAATAAAGTCAATCTGGTTACTGGAAACACAGAATTGTTTTTTAAAGGCATTTACCAAAAACACAGAATTTATTTTCAAGGCCTTATCCATAAGAGAAAACTCCTTTGAAATATCATATTGTGTAGGAACAATCAAAGAACACATTCTTTGTATATGTTAATTAAGAGTAATGATGAATGATGAACATACCTTAGCTTCCAGAGACTCTTGGGATTCCAACATGTGTAGCAATTCAGAATTGTCGATTTCCAACAACATGCCAGTGATCTTGCCAGCAAGGTCTGGGAACATCTGGGAGATGAGAGGGAATAATCGTTCTCCCAACATCTGCTTCTGTTCCTGGGGTGGGGCTGTGGCCAACATGGTGGCAGTCAGTGGGTCCTGTCCCTGGACAATCACAGCTTGTGGTGGAGCCTATCACAAAGATTTATCACATTCTCATTAAGAATCCTTGTGACTGGTGAAAATATAGCCAACTTATTAAAATGTATGTACAGTTATGACTCTAATGACTTCACTTTTTCATTTACACAGACCTGCTGCATTCCTGGATTCTGTCCCTGTGGCTGTTTCATCATCTGGTTTGCACCAAAACCTTTGTAGCCTGACTGGCGGTTGGGAGCAGCAGGCACATTGGGCTGGCCTCCTTGTGGACGTCCAGGCACCTGCTGGCTTACAGGCATACGCTGCTGGGTGGTAGGTGTTCCTGACTGACCTGTGATGGGGCGTGCATTTACTCCAGTGCGCACATTGGTCTGTCCCGTTGGCCTTTGCTGTCTCATCTGTGGAGCTCCAGGCATGGTCTGGAATCCTACAATAGTTGTGCTGACATTACTAATACTACCTTCTTGTTTTGACCTGTGATAACTGGATATTAAATTTGGACTTGAATTCACTGATGAAAATTAGCAAGATAATCTCTGGCAAATTCTTTTCATAAGAAAGGCATGCACAGTATACTCAACGCAATGGTGCTAAATGTAATTTTGTTTAAATCAGAGAGGAAGAGTTTAACTGAGTTCCTTACCACTTGCAGGCTGGCCTGTTGGTCTTACTGCTGTTGTCTGCCACCTTGGATTAGTTCTCATCGTTGGCATGCTGTTTGGAGCAAAGAAGGTTCTCTGGGCCTGTGGCATTGTCGGTACAAAGTATCCAGCACCACCTGGTTGAAACATCTGACTCACCTGTCCCATTTGTTGTCCCTAAAATATACATTGTCTATATTTTATACCTCTGTAACAATCAACATGTACATTTTAGTTATTTCCCATCTGGAAACATCTACTGGTTTAACTTTTTCACTTTCACCATCAGGATTCTTTCTAAATTCATTACAGTGAATAGCTGATTGTAACAAATTAAACTTTAGTTTACTGCAATTCACCCATATATTTTTAAGGTATAAATCTCAAATTCCTAATTTACCTGCATGCGCATGCTTGTAATGCGCTGCATATATTGGGAGGCCAGGTGAGCTTTGCGGTCCTCCTTCCTTTGAGCCAGAGCCACATACAATGGTTTAGCTACCACAATTCTCCCATTCATTTCGGTCACAGCCTTGGTGGCTTCTTCAGGGGAACTGAAGCAAACAAAGCCGAACCCCTTTGATCTACCACCTTCTGTCATCACCTGTAATCAAACTGATGAGTTTAATTATACTCTTACATACCAAATTTCACAGTAAAGATACAAAGACAACTGTAAGCACCAATATAATGCCAAGTCACACCTTCAGACAAAGCACAAAATTGGTAAGGTGCTTTTAATCTCACCCAGGTTAGGGAGGGGTTAGTCCACAAAATTACTAACCCCAGGGTATTGGGTTTTTTCAAGTTCTCTGCATATTTTCAATGGACTACTCAGAGTAGAGTGTACAATTCTTAAGTAAATATACGGCCAAATCATAATAATCATCAAGCAGGAAAGGCAGATAATTACTTCTCCATGAACCAACTTATGCATAATGCATTTTCTTTATGATGGACTGAAGGTCTTCATATGAAAACATTTCATGACACATTGTAGTGTTTACCCAGGTTGTTTTTGCATAGTGATATTACTATGTATACATGACAATTATGTAGCTATGCATCACAGAGTTCTGCCTGACACCCTGTCATGCATAAAAAGAGGCGTACCGTCCACATTATTCACCTGAGTCATTTTAGACCATATTAAAGATTTTTCCTATATATTCACATGCAAAAATTTTGATCCCCTGATTCCTCACCCTACCTCCAGGAGCCATGATTTAACAAACTTGAATCTGCACTATGTCAGCTAGCTTCCATGCAAATTTGAGCTTTTCTGGGACAATAGTTCTTTAGCAGATTTTAAATGACCCCACCTTATTTTTGCAATTGTCATTATCTCCCCTTTGAAGACGGCATGACCCTTCATTTGAACAAAATTGAACCCCCTTTACCAAAGGATCATTTGTTACCAAGTTAGATTCAAATTGGAACACTGGTTCTGGAGAAGATTTTCTCTCTCCATATTTTTGAATGTGAAACCTTACCCCCAGAGGCCACGATTTTAACAAACTATACACTGGTTCTTGGGAAGATAATTTTTAAATGACCCCACCCTATTTTTTGTTTTTTTAAAAAAAAATTATCTCCTTTGAAGGAGACATAGACCTTCATTTATTATGACTGTATATTGTTTTACATCCTGCTGGAGAATTTTTCACTCATATGGAGACATCACCATTGTCAGTGAAGGGATGAAAATTTAGGCCTATGCTCAGCACTTACGGCCTTTGAGCAGAGAGGGATCTTTTTCATGCCACACCTGCTGTGACATGAGGCCTCAGTTTCTGCGATCTCATCAGAAGGACCACCCCATTTAGTCATCTCTTATGACAAGCAAATTGTACTGAGGACCTATTCTGACCCAGATTGCCACTGGTTCATTTGAATAAACTTGAATCCCATTCTCCCGAAGATGCTTTTTGTCAAGTATGGTTATGGAGAAGTTAAAAATGTGAAGTTTAAAGAGTGACCAAGGACAAAATTCTTGCCAAGGAAATTCAAGTTATTGCAGGACTTAGAAAGAATTGAGGCTGTACAGACAATAATCACTATATGGCACCCGCAATTTGACGAGCCCGATAACACTTCTGATCATACATTAACGAATTGGGTGAAATACAAATATTTTACTGGAATGGATAATGTAAAATTAAATGCATGGGCGTCACTTTAATGTCAAAGTCACCAATCAACGACAATACAGAACTGTATCACTGGCTCTTTCAGACAAATAATCAGAAAATATTAAGCTAGTTATATTGATTATCAAAAGTAGTCAAGGGTAAGAGAAACTAAGATGTGCTTGTGAAACATTGATGCCCAAATATGGCACAAAGTTGATAATGGCCAAGTTTCAACTTTTTTCAACAGTAGATCAAACCCCAAGGTCAAGAACTTTGGTATTCAAAGAAAAGGCCTTGTCAGAAAGAATATATTTGAAATATGAAAGCTATATTCTTAACTGTTCAAAAGTTATGACCAAGGTTAAAGTTTCTGATGACAAAAAGACCAAAAACTATATGCCTTTGAATAACCCATTACAGTTGCATACAATTGATTCTCTGGCACCAATATATCGGGCTAATAGTTATAGCAGTGCTCAATACTATTAATGTATTGAGAAGGAAGGTATCATGTGAAGAATTAAAAGATGATTTTCTGATAACCTTGCAAGACTCAACTTTAACGTTTGTCCGTTTTTCCGGTACCAGTGGGGAAAAAAAAGAAAAAAAGAAGCGAGTATTACTGGTCACTTGTCTGATTGGACAAGTGCTTTTTAATATGTCAATAAATCTCCAAAAAATAAAAAGAATGACTGGTGAAAAGTTGGATCGGTAGTTCACAGTCGGAAGCAATGCATGAAAAATGAACTTTGATCCCGATATCAATTGCTATGTAAACTAATTGAGTCACACTTTATCGGGATTGGAGTTCACATATTGCATACTACTTTCAATTTTGTAAAGAGGCATGGATCTCACGAACTTGGGATTCTCTAGATCATCATCGAGCAAACACGGTCATTGATTCAAGACAGGAAATTTAGATTATGTTTGTTGTTTTTATCAATTGAATAAGATAAAACATGTAGCAAGCAAGCATAAAGTATGGTTATGGAGAAGTTAAAAATGTGAAGTTTAAAGAGTGACCAAGGACAAAATTCTTGCCAAGGAAATTCAAGTTATTGCAGGACTTAGAAAGAATTGAGGCTGTACAGACAATAATCACTATATGGCACCCGCAATTTGACGAGCCCGATAACACTTCTGATCATACATTAACGAATTGGGTGAAATACAAATATTTTACTGGAATGGATAATGTAAAATTAAATGCATGGGCGTCACTTTAATGTCAAAGTCACCAATCAACGACAATACAGAACTGTATCACTGGCTCTTTCAGACAAATAATCAGAAAATATTAAGCTAGTTATATTGATTATCAAAAGTAGTCAAGGGTAAGAGAAACTAAGATGTGCTTGTGAAACATTGATGCCCAAATATGGCACAAAGTTGATAATGGCCAAGTTTCAACTTTTTTCAACAGTAGATCAAACCCCAAGGTCAAGAACTTTGGTATTCAAAGAAAAGGCCTTGTCAGAAAGAATATATTTGAAATATGAAAGCTATATTCTTAACTGTTCAAAAGTTATGACCAAGGTTAAAGTTTCTGATGACAAAAAGACCAAAAACTATATGCCTTTGAATAACCCATTACAGTTGCATACAATTGATTCTCTGGCACCAATATATCGGGCTAATAGTTATAGCAGTGCTCAATACTATTAATGTATTGAGAAGGAAGGTATCATGTGAAGAATTAAAAGATGATTTTCTGATAACCTTGCAAGACTCAACTTTAACGTTTGTCCGTTTTTCCGGTACCAGTGGGGAAAAAAAAGAAAAAAAGAAGCGAGTATTACTGGTCACTTGTCTGATTGGACAAGTGCTTTTTAATATGTCAATAAATCTCCAAAAAATAAAAAGAATGACTGGTGAAAAGTTGGATCGGTAGTTCACAGTCGGAAGCAATGCATGAAAAATGAACTTTGATCCCGATATCAATTGCTATGTAAACTAATTGAGTCACACTTTATCGGGATTGGAGTTCACATATTGCATACTACTTTCAATTTTGTAAAGAGGCATGGATCTCACGAACTTGGGATTCTCTAGATCATCATCGAGCAAACACGGTCATTGATTCAAGACAGGAAATTTAGATTATGTTTGTTGTTTTTATCAATTGAATAAGATAAAACATGTAGCAAGCAAGCATAAAATGGAATATATATTAAATATTACAGTTTGCAAGTGGACAATAATGAATTCTTTCAAAATATTTCAGACAAGTGAAGTTGAAGTTCGGACAAGTAAATATCTTTGTCCCTTGAAAAAGTTAATGTAGAGCCCTGTCTAGTCCTTAATACTATTGAATATTAAGGTTGCAATTGTCACATTGTAATGTGATAGGCCAAAATACACAGAAAAGGAGCAAGTTGGTAACCTATTAGTATGACAATAATGTCAGCATCCTCAAATTGCTCAGTCCAGATAAACCAAGCAGATTATTGATAATTGCCATTAATATCACCCACCTAGGGAGGGGCTAATCTATAATGTAAACTAACCCCGGTTTTATGGGTTATGAAATGCTGTAGTTATTGACATACTCCTCTAAATGTTTCCAAATATACTCATTTGCTTGGCCTTACCTTGGCACTGGTGATGGTACCGAACTGGGCAAATTCTTTTCGTAACCTCTCATCATCGATGTTGTCATCCAGATTCTTCACATACAGATTGACTCCCTGGTATCTGTTGATTCTCTCCATTCTGATACGCTCAAACTTTTCTTTGAGCTCTGCCTGGCGTTCAATTTTTTTCTGAGCACGTCCAGCATACAAAACCTTTCCACTAAATTCATTCCCATTTAATGCCTCCACTGCCTGTCAAAATAATTTCATCCCCTGATATAGTCATCTTACATACAGGCTTTAAATCATGTATGAATTATCATATTGTATGTACTATGATTCATTTAAACTCCATACTATTGTATTTTTACTACGATTCACACACATCTTACACACAAAAAAAGTATAAATCTTAAACAAGAATACTTAAAAGTATATGATCTAAATATTTTTTTCTTCAAGATTGCCTGTGCTTACCTTCTCCGCAGCCTCTGGGTCTTCAAAGCTTACAAAGCCAAACCCCTTGCCTTTGCCAGACATATCATCTGTCATAACCTACAAAAAAAATTGACATACATGTATTACTGTAAATGATGGGATAATATAAAATTATCTAATCAAAGCATTAAAACAAAACTGAATTGTGATCAGAAGTAGCAATTGAATCATGTTTTCATAGCCCAATGCTCAGATTTCATCAAATCATCAATAACTAAAATTCACTAGTTTACATCCACTGATTAAACTTGGAAACCTAATGTTAGCTCTAGCAAAATTCACATTTGAAATACATACTCTTGAATTATAAGTAGATGCTCATATCATCCACAATGAATATTATAACATAAATTGGGAGTACCGAGCATGCTACAAAATCTTTTTTAATAATTGTCAATAATTCATTTCTGTTCTAAAACAGTCAAATGCCATTTTTTTTATAGATACATATTTTATGCTGTTACAAGAATTTGCAAATAAAGACAAAAACCGTGATATCATAAGAGAAGTTCATACCAGTGTGACACCACAAGAATCACCGAGATGTAGATGACAAAAATCCTTTAAAATTTTGGGATATTGTATAGAACTGATTTATGGTGATCCTACCTTTTTCTGCTTATGTTTAGAGAACTCAAAAGACGCACACTTTTATTTCTGCATTGATTCACTTACTTTGGCACTGATGATCTTGCCATATGGTTCAAACATATCTCTAAGTTTGTCATCATCAATCTCTTCACTGAAATTTTTCACATATACATTGTTGAACTTTCTCATTTTGTCACCAAGCACTTCAAGCCTTTCCCGTCTGCTCATGAAACGACCTACAAACCTGAAAATAAAAAACAGCACTAAAATTTCGGAAAACCTGAAAAAATGTTTACAGGAAAAATCAGAAGACCATGGGCCTTGATTGTCACCCAAGTATCACACTACAATAACTAATAGCAGAAAATCTGTGTCATCATTTCTTTTCATATTTTCATTATGTTAATGGCAGAGTTGGAAGCCCTTTGTGGAACCTTCAACATTTTGCTGAATTAAGCAGTTCTTTATTTACCTATTACCAACAGAAGCTTTTACAAGTATTGGTCAGTTTCAGGCTAGTGTCCTTTCCTATAACATAACTGTCGCATTGCAGATCTCGACAGAGCTGACCAGGTTTTTTTTAAAAACAATGTTACAATGTAGCTAGATAGTGGGTAACCTTTCTCCTACTGGGGTTAAGTTGATTTTTTTTCTATACTTGTAGTGAGTACATTTTTAATCATTTACCGTGAGTTTAGGAACTCAGTATTTCTATGTATTTTGTCACTTTCGCATATGTTTATATGACGTGATGTTTTGCTATGTATGTATAGCACCAAATATGGAATATATATTCTCATTAATATATGGCACACAGAAATGGACTAAAAGGCCTCCTGTGTATACACACAAAAGAACAACAAATACTCTCCCTTACAAAAAAAACCCACTATAGTGCATAACTAGACCTTAGTAATGCATTTGACACGGTAAATCTCCAAGTCTTACTTCATAAACTATTGTTGTATGGAACATGTGAGAATTCATACAACTGGTTTAAATCATATGACCAATACATCACAATGCATTAGGTGCAATCAAGGATCATTTCTTGGACCTCTGTTTTTTATTCTCTATGTAAATGACTATCCATACTGTTTAGAACATTCCTAAACTGATGATACAACTCAAGATGTTTCAAATAAAACTATAGATGTTATTGAATACAAATTACATAGTGATCTTAAATACTTTGGAATGGAGGAATAAACACAAACCTACAATAAATCTTATGAAAACACAGCGCATGGTAATTGGTACAGAACAAAGATTAAGAAATTCTAGAAGTTTATCTATACAAGTGGACAGTATCGTTATTGAAAATGTATCTTGTGCAAAACTACTTGGTGTTTATAGTGACAGATGTCTCGCGTGGTTTGAACATGTTGAACTTTTGTCTAAAAAACTTGCAAGCAAAATAGGTGTGTTGTCTAGACTACATTCATTTTTGTCAACTGATTTATTACTGAAAATTTTAATGCAATTGTTTTTCCTCATTTTAACTACTGTTGTACTGTTTGGAGCAATGAAAAACAAAGACAGTTTTAACAAATTATGCAAACTTCAAAAGTGAGCTGCTAGAGTGATTTTAAATAAAATTTTTTACACTCCTACAACAGAAATGATGCAGCAACTTAGATGGATGCCTCTATCCAACTATTTTGAATATAGAACTGTCATTCTTGTCTTCAAAGTTTTACATAGTTTAACTCCGGATTATTTCAATTTTTTTCAAATACGTTTACAGAGTATGCAGTAGATATACAAGATTTAGTCAGTGATTCATTATATATGAGAGGGCAAGGACAATATTTTAAATGATCTTTTACAGTCTATGGATCACAGTTATGGCATAATATTCAAGATTTTTTAAAATGCTACCCAATGGTGGAAACTTTTAAAACAGTTTATCTTAGAGATTTTTTCACTATGGAAATTTAAGTATTAAAACATAATTTATATATGCTTTTGTTTACTTTCTCAGATTTCTTATTCTTTTTTCTTTACCCTGTAAAATAAAAAAAAATTGTTTTTAATTCTCATTTTTAATTATGTATAGCATGTGTATTTACCAAATCCTCTCAAACTTGCATGCATTTATGTTTCTGTAAATATTGCTGTCTATATATGCTTTCAGGACCACAATGTAAACTAGTTTATAAACTAATTGCGCTATCCTGGTAAAATAAAGGACATCATTATTATAACTCCATATTTCATAGATGATCAGATTAAGCACTGGAATCATAAGTCAATCATAGCCCAATGCTCAGTTTTCATCACTTCATCATAGAAGAAAAATGCAACACTACATGCTGGTCCCTCAACAAAGAATTCTAAATTCATTGGTCATAACACATTGTTAATCTGCAGTTGATAAGCAAACCTCTTTGTCAAGTATGATCTCCTAATACCTCATATCACAAAACTTTGGCTTAAAGTCAAAGTAGGAATTCAAGGGGAAAACATGGACAGATTGACAAATAGAAATGGTGATTCAATTATATCATATACATGAAATCCTTGTTTGCAGAAGAATTAACATGCACTAAAGGACATCTCACGTTTTCATACGTTATCTGCCCTGTTTTAAAGTATGAATTTTGGTACGTTATATCGTGTAAATCATACAAAATACAGGTTTTATTAATAAATCTAATCTTAAAGACGAGGTACGACTTTAATTTACCATAGTCAGTGACTAATTTTAACAATTATGCAGATAGAATGAGGGTAGGGGTGCCAATATTTGCAATGGCTGAAGCGGTAAAATTCGTCGTTTCCAAAAGGTTTTTTTTAACCAGCTCACCCAGGAAACATGCTTATCACTATATAATATCACTAAAATTTAATTTCGAACATCATGTGTGGTTTTTTCCAACTTTTTAATGAAATGAAAAATTATGGGGCGGTAGCTTTTGTACCGTACTGTACGCCTATTTTATCTTGTCAACTTGCCTGTATTGATTACATTTAAATCGGCTTCAATCATTGAAATACCACGTGTTTTACGTCATGCTATACTTGCTGTCAAAATGTCGGACAAGTGTGTGTTCTGTTCTTACAACACAAAAAAGTCAAAAAAATCGTACAATAGCCGGGTTATTTTAAATGAAAAGTCTCACTCTTGGCATATTTCTTATTTACAAAATAGAAATATAAATGCATATGCAGGATGTGTTTTATGCTGTAAATATCGTTCGAGATTGGCCAGGGAAAAGCTACAGGGTGTAACAAAAGAAAGTCTTATCCCCGATATTTCTAAAGTAGATAAAAATTGTGTCCTTTGGCACGTTGAATTTCACTGCCGATTGGCTAAATCCTCTCATATTTTATGTCACCCGATCCCCCAAAAGATATAAACATACGTAATAATTGGTTTAACCTCGGTTTATTGCCCAGAGATCGATATAACTGTAAATCTATTTGAAAAGGTGTACTCTGGTTCGAATTTCCTCTGATTTGCAATTTCTTTCGGCTATAGAAGTATGTTCCCCCCCGTGATCAAGAAAGCCGTTTTGATATGTTGTGTATATTGTTCATTCTAGTTATCATGCAAAGGGAAAATCTTGATCACAGGGGGGGGGGGGGGGGGGAAGACCCTAGAAAAAACTTTTCCTGTTTCCATAGACTTCCATTATAAAATTCATCGTTTTACCCCAAATATCGTCTATTTATTAACATTTTTTTATCATTTTGAAGAAAATTCCATATGCCTAACAAACTAATGATTCATACCATAAAGTTAATAACCTTATTACAATAACTTTATTTTTTCGATTTCTAAGGGCACTTTTGAATGGAAAACGTGAGATGTCCTTTGCTGGTTTAAAGAAATAATGCATTTCTGTGTATGAGCCCTATGCACAATAATTTCCTAACCATTGGCTCAGGAATTTTACGATTTTGGTAAATCTAGATCAACTACATACCCATTCTCTGTGTTAAATGTTTGGGAGTACTAATAAGTTTTAAAAGATTTGTACATGTTTACTGTATAAGGCATAGGACCCTGTCTTGTGACCAGAAACAAAGGCATGGGCCATGAATTTCACAAGTTTGGTTGATGCATAGACTCTCCTTATTAAATAATCAATTTCACTACGTACTCCATTGCTGTATGATGTCCTGGCATTAAAACAGACCTTAGAGAAACAATGCATTTTCATCATTTGAGCCCAACACAAGCAATTAGTAGACATAAATTTTACAATTTGTGTTAGCAGTTTCAATCTCCATGATGAATAAACATTCAGTTTTATTGCTTGATGTCAAGAAGACTAAGTCTTTTCACTGCATAAGCTATAGATATCCATTCTAGCAAAAGAACCCCCTGCTCATCATGACTATGCACACAATTTGCCTGTAAAGGAAATACCCCTGAGCAAGAACAATATTTGAAAGGATTTAGCTCTACCAGCTGACAGGGTAGAAAGGGCCATGAATTTCAGTTTATATCCCTATTACTCCATAGGGAGTAGAATGTGACAAAAATTGAGTATTTGATTGATTGATTATATATTTTTAATGTTCCCCTCAAGAATCTTTCACTCACATGGAGACGTAATTGTGTATAAGTTGAAAATGTTCACATGTTACTGTAAGACCCACAAAAAACAGATTGCAGTAGATCACCTTAGTACATATATACTCAGGTGACCTACAAAAACAAACCAAAAACATCTTGCACAGTATCATACATGATCAGATTAAGCACTGGAATCACAAACATTCATAGCCCAATGCTCAGTTTTCATCATTTCACTAATGAAAAATAAGAATGCAATATATATATACACACACACATACATATATATATATACACACACACATACATACACACACACACATCAACTACATTTATACATGCATATATTTGAAGGACGATCATTCACAATAGGGATGTTCATGACAAAGCTGATAAATGAAACTTTTTGTATATTGTGCCAGACATAAATTCATAACTGTTTCAACAGTACTTACACTTTTTTCCCATTCAGCAACATGCCATTCACCTTCTCAATGGCACTTCTAGCTGCCTCTTCTGTCTCAAAGTGAACGAAGCCATATCCACGGGAGCCATGTTCATCACACACAATCTACAACCAAATATATTCATTCTTTAAGCACTTGTAACTTGACGCTTTTAGCCAAAATTTTGAACATTATAAAAAAAGACAGATTTTTTTTAAGGACTGACCTAAACGACTATGATTACCAGTATTGCAATAAAACAGTTTTCCACTGAGATATCAACTATCAATCTATGAATACTGGAGAGTTGCAACACATTGCACAATTTGTGTTTTTTCAGTTTGTGTATGCATATACATATTATAGCCATTTAAACTGTACACAAGTCACTAAATGCATAAAAGAAATCTACACAGAACAAAAAAAGCTTTCATTTTAAAAGTAATATGCCAAATATTTGTCTTGTTTTTATTTTGCCCAAACAATTACAGACATGAAAGAAATGTAATTACTATTTACATTTCTTATTCCAGGGCTAGTTTGAAATTCATTTCCCATCAATAATTTTAATTGCACATTAGATCACAATTTTCCATATTTAATTTTGTAAAAAGTGGTGAAGTGATACTTCACTTCATGATGTTAAGAGTTGCTTAAATGACAATAATATCATATAGTTATGATGAACTTGGAGAATAATCACCCGAGTATTGAGTGTTTACATCTTGGGCACTTTTCAATATGGAGTGTGTATCTCCCTCGCACATGTCGCATCATAATAGCAATGGTAAGAGAGGAATCTCAGATTAACAGTAAGTTGCGATGGTTTTCTGTATTATTTTTAACCTCCACATCAGAGACATTAAAAACATATCCATGGATTTCAATAAGCACCCGCACCCAGCGAAATGTCAACTGAGAGAAATCGCTGACTCGTATTTCCTCTAACGTTATGCACTCTAACGAAATGCACAGCCTACGGCGCTCAACTTGATTGTGTCGGTCAGGTTACCGGAAACCAGGGCTCCAGAAAAGTCTCCGACTGATTTCAGTCATTTTCATGAACCCTCAAAACAGCATGTCAGCTGGACCATTCAGGAAACTGACAAAGTCTACCAATGCATGGAGAAGGATTTGTCATAATGTATAAGAGTAATAAGACCACTGATCCCTATTTCTGATGTCTCCATACCCTAATGTTGAGACTAACCATCGTTATCATGAATTGTGTATTTACCACAGAAACATGTATTCCCTCTATTTTGCATATTACATGGGGTACCTTTAGGGTATATGGATACATACATGGTAATAAGAAATAAACCAGTTTGAAACAACAGTGTGTTTGTGTTTGTTTTTAAGTGATTACTATATTATTGATTGATTATATATTGTTTAATGTCCCGCTCAAGAATTTTTCACCCATATGAAGATGCCACCATTGCTGGTGAAGAGCTACAAAATTTAGGCCTATGCTTGGCGCTCATAGCCCTTGAGCAGGGAGGGTTCTTTTACGTATCACATCTACTGTGACACGGGACCTCGATTTTTGCGGTCTCATCCGAAGGACCCCCACACTTAGTCACCTCTTATGACAAGCAAGGGGTACTGAGGATCTATTCTAATAGCCCGGATCCCCACGGGACTATACTAAAATAGTAATATGTTCTGAAGGGGAATATACAACAGAATGACATGAAATAATGTATTTGCCTCAAGGACGACTAGGATGTGTATTTCACAAGTTATCCATATAAGGAACAGAGAGGGGTGCATTAGGGATATTTTTGTTCATCCCCTAAAGTGGTAAATAAGAGAAAATTCAAGTGAGAGAAACAAAATAATGTTTACAAAAAAAAAAGAAGAATATTAACGCCCATCGTTTTTCAATGGTAACTTTCTGGTTGAAATGATTTCATATTCTTCAATGGAGAAAAAATTCGGTAAAGTCCTCTTCGGAAAAACTGAAGGTTATTCCATTCTGATTAACTGACGAATTATTAAATTATTTTAAATAAAGCATAACAGGAATAAAGTTAAATAACTAATAATAAATGGAAACTAAATTACATATCAATATTTTGTTGATACACTTTTCTTTTTTTAAAAGTCATAATGGTTTTTTTTTCAATCTTTCTCTCAGTCGCACACAATGACTACTGCTATAAGCATGTTTTTTTTAAACTGAACGTATTTTCTATGCAGTAAAGAAAGTTGTTAGTAAGAAGAATATTTATTGTAAACGTAAATAAATTTAAAACGATCAACTTTTTCTTAGACTGAGGTTATTTTTCATACAATTCTCCAATATTCAAATTGATACATTTGTTACATTTATCCCACAAGAGCCTACGCTCAGACTCTGTAAAACATTAACATGGTTATATAGAGATCCTTTGAATGAACTGAGAGGAAAATGTGTACTGTAGATGGATTCAAAAATTGGGAGTTTAATAATTTTGTTCTTTTATTTGTTTCATTCAATTACACTTGTGTACATTGTGCATAATCTTTGGAATAGAGGATGAATGTCCAAGATCAATATTGATTGACATTGTTGTGTACCCACAATTAAAGGGTCAGTGAATGGACAACAGGTGGTACAGGTGTGCACTAATCATTCTCCTGTATGGGTTCAATCATTCAATAACAAGCCATAATCAGAGTAACTGACATCCTTAGCCACAGTTGATTGTTTTATTATCATAGTATAATCACATTTTATTACTGTAAAAACAAACTTTTATCTAGACCTGGCTTTGGTCTTTTTTTTCCTACAATTTTTTTGGTCTGATTTTGGACATTTTGACCAAAATTTCGACCATGTCTGGCAAATATGACTGTTTCCGAAGCCCTGCAGGAAACAGAATTTTTTTCTTTTAGACCTGTTTAAGATTTTAAAATACATGCACTTTTATTGATTATTAAGCACCAAGAATTTTCTTCTTCTTCAATTTTAACACTTTAAAATCCCAATCTACCACTCCTACACTTAGTGTGAGAATAGTACACCCCCCATACATTCTGGAAAACTTTTTTTTAAAAATTCAAACCATCACCAGAATCATCTTTACCTTACAGGACAGAATGTTGCCAAATGCAGAAAATGTATCATATAGAGCCTTGTTGTCAATACTCTTATCTAGATTCTTGATGAAAACATTGCCAACACCGGACTTTCTCAGGGATGGATCACGCTGGGACCACATAATCCTGATGGGTCGTCCTTTAATAGTGTCAAAGTTCATGGTATCCAAAGCTCTCTCAGCTACAATATTGAATACAGACATTGCAACATAAAACTTAGATGCATTTATCAATCATTGATCATATAACCTGCAAAGGTGCTTTAACCAAGAACAGTACCTCACATCAATCAAAAATATTTAAAGGTGGATAACTAACCATGTCAGTTACATTTTTAACTAACCAAACGAATACATGTATATCAAAGATAGAGCACTTGATCAGATCAGAATAAAATTCAGGGGGTCCAAGGTTGGTAATTGCAACCCCTAATTTCCCATGACAGAAAAAAGACTTGCACACAGGAATACAACCTTTTGCATTATAATATTTAATTAACAGACCCACAGGTCTTATCAGTCACCTGAGAATTAGATCAAAGTATCACTAGTCCAAAGAGTTGTGAAATCTCAAAAAAAAATTAATGTTCTGCACATGTAAGCTAAATTTTAATATTCAGCAACAGTATTAAAAACAAGATGGGTTCTTAAAAACTTAAATGCCCTCAAAAGTGCCTATAACAGGGTCGTAGTTAGCAGTTAAAACATTATGGGACATGTGGGCCTGGCTTTTTAAAGTTCATGGGACAGCTACATGATCAGTGTTGTATATCAATTACCAGTAAAAACCAAATTACAGGTGAGATCTTTTTTTCCTTTTTGTTTTAATGGCAAATCCTTCTACTTGCAACCCCATGGGTTTCCATGTAAGAAAAGGTTCTTAGTACCCCCATTGCAATTGAATGTTGTGGGTCTTTGGATGAGACAAAAAAAACCAAAAAACACCCAGGTTCCTGTATCATATCAGGTGTGGCATGATAAAGATCCCTTCCTGCTCAAATGCCATATGCGTTGAGCACAGGCCTAAATTTTGCAGCCCTTCACCAGCAATTGTTACATCTTCATATTAGTGAACGATTCTCAAGAGGTCATTAAACTATATACAACAAACCATTCCACTTGCCATGTGCAATACTCATGGCCAATTGATAAGCCATTCATGTGAAAATTATCTCAATTGTTTTTATTCTCATTTTAATGGAATGGCCTAATTTGTATTTATTTCTGAGCTTTTGAAATCTCCTAAATAAATTGCCACATTGTTTATATGTGAGTAGTCTACATCATGTATATGCTTGACATTACATGCTTAGCATCTGCTAGACACAAGGCATGAATAATCATGGTTAGTATAATGTTTTATTGAAAGTGAAAGTACATCATAAAAATTTTCCTGGAAAAACATACCAATGTACTATTACTACAGCAATTGCTGTTATTGCCCATAGCAAATACTACTTGCATTAAAAAATGGTAATTCATTACCCTGTATACTGATGAAAGATAATATGTGACTTTAAACAATATGACAAATTAGGGCCTGTCCTACAGTCAAAACCCTGGGGTTGCAAAATTCACAATTTTGCCACATCCTTTTACTGCTTTTTTGCAAGTTTGGCACCACTCTGGTCAGAACCTCTGGCAGACATAATGAAATGTACATTTCTGATATTTATAAGTATACCTGCTCTACATCAATATGAATTTAGTTTTACTTACTGATGTGTGGTTGTAGAGATTTTTCTAATTTTTTTTTTGGGGGGGGGGGGGGGGGGGGGGGAGTTTTAAACCAACCTTTAACAAGGCCCCAAGGGTGCAGGAGTTTCGAAAATTACAATTTATTTATGTCACACTTCTCCCAAAGATGCTTCATAAACATACTATTTATGCTTATCTACTAATCTGGGATACCTACCCTACCTCAAACTATGACTGCATGATCAGCGCAACCATTGATTTTCATGAAAATATGAGATGGCAATTAATTATTGACTAATCACAGTTGAAAACGGATTTCTACATTTGAATGGCTGCACCCATAGGTAAAATGTGCAGTAACTGTGTGTAAATAATAACAACAGAAAAGCTTACAGATCTCCATTTTCAATACTGCATGCTGTGTTACATACAGCCTGAAGCACCATATATATATTACTCATACTACACTTTTGAAGTTTTAAATGTATTTAACTTTACTATTTCGAATCAAATCATATGTGATAAATTTTAAGTAATACTTGTATTCGGCTAAGCCAAAATTTCTGGTTAATAGAGGATGTTAAAATTCAAGTATACCCCTGACAAATATGTACTCAATCAATGGAAATAAAAATCTTCATTGAAATGAAAGTTGCACGTTCTGATGACTATTAAATGTGTTTATGCTAAACTATAAAAGCTATTGCCTTTGTAATTTAGTATCAAAGAAATAGTCATACCGTCAGCTGGTTGTTGGAAGTTGACGTAGGCATACCCCAGGGATCGTCTTGTGATCATATCCCTGCACACTCGAATACTCAGAACAGGACCCGCAGTTGAGAATTTTTCAAACAACATAGCTTCGGTAACGTCCGGGTGAAGGTCTCCCACATAAAGGGAAGCCATGGGATAGCTGGGACCAGCTGGGTTCATCGTCGTTGTAGACATGCTTCTTCCTTTTCTGTCAGACAATATGGCGTTCTTGATTGCGTTATTTCGTTGGCGACTTGTAGAGGAAAATTACACCAAATACCTACCGTTTCAAACCTTTTTTTGGTATTTTAGTGAATTTTTCGGATTTTTTTGTTATTTTAAAAGTTTTTTTTTACTTTTTTTGTCCACTTTTTTCGTGGTGTGTGATTAAAAAAATATACACACAACACTTTCTTATGACCTCGCGTTGAGAAGAGGGACTCAAAGGAAGTGACGATGGTTGCGTGCTATGAAAGTAAAACGGAAATGACTACTCATAAAATAGTTCTAAAATTCTTATTTGTTTTCAAAACATTATGCAACCAAATTATATAGTAGAAGATTGTTTTCATTCAAAAAGCAATTCTTAACAAATAAGACCAAACAAATTTGAAATACATACATTCTTACTTGTTTTCACTTCAAATCACTCCACGATGATGTCACTCTTCAATTCATACACCGGGAAATTCAACTACCACGTGGTGTTTGCCTGAGGTTTTGGAATATTCCACTATAGCATGGTATAGAATGGGTTTTATTGGTGGATCCCTGGTTTTTCCAAAGGGCGTGTCTTCCATTTCTTGACAGGCATAATAATAATAAATAATCACCACTTAAATGAGTATTCTTTTCAAAGACGGTAAATTTTCTCAAAAATTTTCTTTTCATAGATTGCAAGAAAATTTTTAAAATTGTTAATGATAGATCTATAGATAGATGTACTTATTAACTTACTTACAGCGTTTGAAATTTTACTCGTTTCTCAGCGAGGAAAAGCATGAAATATTCATTAGGGAATATTATTACCATGTTAATTGCGAGTGACTATGCCACCTCACTAAGTTATGCAAATCGAACAATCCGAACTAGGTGAAATGGCCGAGTCGATACGATTATATACTTTTAATATGTAGCTTGTGTTATAAATGTAATTCATTTCTAACGACTCATGTTTCACTACAACGCTGACATATATGCAAATTTTGAATTTACTAGTTAGTAACAAATTCAAAAATTTGCAATCATCGGTAATATTAATATTTTATTGTTATTGATATGGCTCATTTACAAATGTCACTGCGTCTTGGTGTGCTGCAATATTGATATAGAACAAAACTCGGAATAAAATTTGTCGATATATGTATAAAATTGCTACTCGCAGCAAAATAGCCGAAAACCAACGCCTGCGATTATACGAAGCTCAAACTGAGAGCGGGCATCAATATAAATCTGATAAAAGGCTTTGACCTTAAGACCTATCTAAAATTATGTGATAATTGCTCAAAAAACAAGACCGAAAGGCTTGCGGCTTAAAAGATTTAATCGCATTAATACCTTTTATTACGCCAAACCAACAGTTACAGAGGTATAAATAAAAATCAAAGGAAGACAATTGTCAAAACAGGGTATTCAATTAGTGTCACCCTTTGTTAACTCGGGGGGTGACAGATTTCTACATGCTCAGATATACTTAATTACAGAGAACTGATGCCAAAGGGAAGAATAAACAAGTTTTTTTGGGGTTTTTTGGGGGTGTGTGTCAGAATTCCAAACTATTCGTACTTTGTAAATATGTGTGATAAGAATTTATATATATATATATGTATGTATATATATATATATATATATATATATATTTATATAATCAAAGATGCGTATTACCGTAATGGTATATCATCCAACAAAACAAAAGTTTATTTGCTACGTAGGTGCACGCCAAGGAGAAATCTTACATCCATTTTCTTCGTTCTCATATATATATATATATATATATATATATATATATATATATGTGTGTGTGTGTGTGTATGTGTGATTTAAATGATTATTTTATAAACAGAAATGTTATCAATTGATCTTTTTACAATTACCGAGGGCATTGAAGAATGATTATTTTTATACATGAAGATTTTTGTCTTGTTCTATGCAAATGACAGTCATTTTTGTAATATATCCCAAAGGTCAACAACCAAAATTTGTTTACTTACATTGTTTTTTTTATGCTTTGGAAACCGTTAATGGGTTCAATTAAATAGGAATCTTTCTGCACAATCTGGTTCATTTTTAAAGCAAAGAGACTCCCGTGCGAGCATACACAGAAAACTATATTTGAAGTTTTGTTTTTCTGTTTCTAACCAAATTATAAATAAATCAATTTCGTACACTCGACTAGTTCCTTTACTTCTTCAGGATTATTATAATACATATATAAGAGTTACAACAACACCCGATACGTATTACTGTCTCCGTAATATGCAAGTTGTCATTCGATAAGTTGTACTGTATATATATATATATATATATATATATATATATATATATATATATATAGAGAGAGAGAGAGAGAGAGAGAGAGAGAGAGAGAGAGATTGTACAATCAGACACATCTTTCGGATTCCTAAATGTATGTTTGAATATATCACATTGAATTTGACGAATTTTATTCGAGTATCTTCCTGAAGAATTGAGGAAACTAGTCGAGTATATTCTCAATCGGCTTTGTGACAAAGGAAACGTAGTAAAAACCTGTGATTCTCTTTTATGACAAGGTATTTTAGAGAGTTTTGACCTTTCAAAGAAGGGGTTGCACGTCCCATGTTAAATCACCTACAGGCGTTGCATGAAAGATCAATAAATTAAACTTGCTCAAATATATAATAAAAGCGAGTGCAAATCATGTCTTCATTCCATAATTTCTGAAAATAGTTTATAAGACGTGTATTAACAAGAATTAGCAAAAATAATCCAATATCAAATCCTGTAAAAAGCGATTTGTAGGATATTTAGCTTTAAAATACGGGGGAATCCCCGACTTTTTGAAAAAATGCCTCTGTGAAACAAGATAAATTTAGCATGTACACGTTCTTGAAGTTTTCAGCTAGAAGTCTACCGCTTCGAAATTTTGTTTCACGGAGGCATTTTTTTGCAAAAAGAAAAAAATCAAAGCAATTTCCCTTTCTTTGTTGTCAAATTCATCTACAAGTTAAATGTCCCTCCTTTCTACATAGAGATGTCGTGGTCTAGTGGAAAAGGTCGTGGACTTTAACTATATTTTTTCAAACGCCCGAGTTCGAATCACGCATGATTATATGTATATATGATTTTTTTTTAGCATTTGCTTCCTCATTAAAATACACATTTTTAGTTTACATAAATATGTTTTTATGTAAATTATGTACATTGCATCGACTTTGAAAATATTTTCCTCACAAGGACAGTGTTTTGTTTATGTTGTAATCTACTTCCTGTCCAAGAAGCAAGTGGGATTCACGTCAAAGACTGTGTGGTACATATAGTTGTGCTTTATCAATTATCCATTACTGCTAACGAGGTCCTGCATACTTTTTTAACTTATAAGTGCGGTTAGAGGCAGTATGCCTTTCACGAAAAATCGCTGTGAACTATGTAAAGCTTGGAAAGGAAAAGGCCAAACAAGGAAAATAACTGTTAAACAGGTTGAGTGGATAAAAAGACAAGATACTGACGTTGATAATAGTGGAGTGATTTGCTCAAAATGTTTGTCTAGATATTACAGAGAAATAAAAACACAACCCGCAAAAGAAATAACAAACAGAACTATTGAAGAAAAGGGTAAAATTATTGTACTGCCGTTTCCTCGTGCGGGGAAATCTAAGTCTACATGCTTCATTTGTAAGCATAAAAACACAGGTCTGGTAAGAGTACCTGCAAAACCAAGAGTGTCAATATTTTCGAATCATGGTGTTCTTGTTCCCATGGGTGTGTATTGTTGCAAGCAGCACCTCCAAAATGACGAATTTAAGTCAGAGGCAATTATCCTCTTCCAAAACAAATTCAAGGTCACCCGAAATGATAATACCAATATATTGGAAAAGGATGTGATTAAGTTTTTGAAAGACATTCACTCAGTATTATCTAAAGGGTCCACCAAGCGTGTAGATTTATTTTTGACAGGTTTAAAATAATGCTTCTTTTGAAACATAAAATGTATTGGGCTTTCCCTCAGTACTGAGGAATCCTACAGGTATTTAAATGGCAAATACGCAATAGAGGTTTAAATAGAGCGAAAGGTAAGTTCTACGTCACGAGTATTTAAATAGAATGCTCGGTATTCCGATTAGGGAGAAAGATCGCTTCTATGCAACGGTCTCTTTTGACCATTATAACGCCATGTAGATTAAGATCTTTCTTAAACAATGGCTGCGAGGGTTTATTCCCCGAACGTCCACTTCCCCAAAACAGCTCATAAGAGACAGTATTAAGGGGCCCTCTAAGGGGAACACAGGTAGAGTTTACCTGTGTTTACCTGAATAATTTAAGTATGATAAAAGAATTTAAAACTCTTCCGAATTTATTTATAATATTCAACCATTTTACAGAAGTAAGCAAATAGGGCGTTGTTTAAATATGAAACACAATTAATGGTTATAGATAGCATTATATATTTACATTAATGCATGCATCCCTCTGTATGTTCTGAATTTCCTTGGCATTCTGTATGTCTTTGAAAATCTTTGTATATGCGTTTCATATACCATTACCATTCCATGGTTTGAATGAAATAAACTGAATATATACAAAATGAATTGCTGTTAACAACTCAAGTGTGTCCCATACATGTAGTTTGTAGTAAATGTTTAGCCATTGATTTCATTTGATTAAGATATATATGGTATAAATTGATTTGAAATATTCAATGTTGCATGCCGATAAATATATAGATAGGTAGATAGATAAATAGATAAACTTAAAGGTTTTGAAATTACCAGATGGCAGTAAATACAAATTTTATAATATGGTCCTGTTATACGTTACATATTATTTTCCTTAAAAGTACAGAATGTATAAACTTAGAGATAGACATAATTTAAGGTTCACAAATGACAATCCATTTTATACGGAAATGAAATATAAACCCCTACGTCGGGCTTATGATACTTATAATTCGTATCCTAATGAAAATAACTTCCGGAACTGCAGCTTGGGTTGTGCTTCGCATTTACAAACATGTCTAAATTGCGGATTAACACGTCAATGTAACGTTACAGTATTCTTGATGCTGAAACTAACGTCGTGTTTGACGTCGTCGCGTTTAAATAATGTATCAGCTAAAGGGTTATATGCATTTGCCAATGTATTTTCTCAAAGTTAGTAAAATCTTAGACTATAAGTATAGATGATTCTCAGTGCAATTATGTCCAAATCATGTAGGGGATCTTGTCATTATGTGGGGGGGGGGGGGGGGGGGGGGGGGGTTGACCATGGAGGAGTTATCTCCCATTAAAATAAGTGAAAACTTTTACGCTTACCATGAGATTAATTGCCTCCTGAAATCCATACCGACTGTTAGGGAATGGATACCCTTTCAGCACTTTATAGCATTTTTTTTTTTCTGTCTTTATGGTTTAGACAAAAATAGTCAACGATACACGAAATTTGAGTATCATTAATTTATCACTTGTCATGGGAATATGAAGTATTCAGGTTGCAAGGACTTGTTTCCAATCCGTCTGTATGGATTATACATGTGTACAATAAAATATGTTCAAAACACGTACGGTAGTCTGATAGTAGTGGACTTCTTGATGTTACGCGACGACGGTCATAATTATGACGTGGAATCCCTGGTATATACTAGATTTCAATTTCATGACAGTATTCTATAAAATTTTAGACTTTCTTTGATTTCTGATGTAAGAAATCTATTTATTGATATAAAAAATCATTTCCTAATCGATATTTGAAAGAAATTGCATGTCAGAAAATACAAGCTATTGTTTTATCTATCAAATACAGTAATGTATTTACATATGTACAGATTATATCATATCAGAAAATCGAATACTTGAGATTAGATAATCATTATTTGAAATTTTCAGTAATTTGTAATATCAAAAATTCCATTTCTTTCCATACCAGGAAACCCTTTATAGATATCAACAAATGGGTGAGAATTTATGGTATCAGAAATTTGACATAACAATTTTTTATATTAAGAATCAGTTTTTTTAATATCACAAAATAATTGCTGATATCAATTCTTTATTTTCTTTTTTTTTTAATTAAAAAAATTGAATTCCTGTTCAAAGTCTACATGTGTATACATTTACGACAATGAATAAATAAGTTCTACAATTTCCGTCAATGCTTCTAGTCGGGTCGGCTACTGGTTTGGAGGGTTATTGATATGGGAGAAAAGTGAAGGAAACCCACGTGTTCAAATGGGTGACCACAACACCAACACCCTCTGACCCGCAACCAAAGTACTGATTGTGATGACTGTACTCCGGTCGCTGCGTTGAGAAGCGAGTGCATTAACCACTTCATGGGTACCCGGACATCCTTTTCAAATTTCTGATATAAAAAAAATACGACATATACCATGTAGTTGCTGCTCCTTACATGTTCTCGCTTTAATTCCAAATGCCGAACTGTTCATATGAATAAAAATGTTCTAAAATTGCAAATCACGCCACCAAAAATTACTCACGAACAAATGAACTGGAAGTTTTCCCATTTATTCTCCTTTTCTTGAATGTATAAATGTCTTGACCATATATCTGTTTCACTCTTGGGATTAGGTCCACTTGTTTTTTTGTTTGTTTTTTTAAACTTTATGTGATAAGGACACTTGCTTCGCTACCGGGAGGTCACAGATTCGATTCTAAAGGGTGTTAAGAAAGTTCGTTCCATGATTTACAGCATGCCTAAAATTATTTATAAACAACTCATATACAAGTTTATATGTTTTTAATAACCAGACAGTCCACCTTTTTTAACACCCTTTAGATCCCAACATCGCGTCAACCTAAAACGTTTTAACATAAGTAGGGGCTGATAAAGATAATCAACGATTTTTATATTTCAAAAAAAGGAATCACTTTTATTTCTTGATGTCAGAAAATGAATTTTTGATATCAAAAATCATTTTTGTTATGAAAAGAAACATATTTTTGATATAAAAATAGTATTTTTTCTTATATAATTTTTTTTTCATGATATTGCACAAAACCATTTTGTACTATAAACAAATTCCGATGATTGTTTCTACATCAAAATATTGTGATGCTCAAATATTCTATTTTCTGATGTAAGAAAAGAATAGATTTTGTGATATAAAAAGATAAATTTTTTGTCACCCCCCCTCCCCCCCCCCCCCAAAAAAAATAAAAGTTGTAAAATCAAACAATGAAATTTTTATCAACGCACTTCAAAGAATTAGACTGTTTTAAGGACATATGCTACAAACATTTCCAGTGTATTCCTTTGTGATTTGATACTACTTGTCCTTTTATAAGTAACCAAAGCCACAATATCTATCATTACTATTCACATGAGATCTATCGGGCTCTCCCATATGTATGTGTGAATCCAGAATTTTTTCTCAGAGGTTGGTGGGGGTCCACCCATGTGATTTTTTTTTCAAAATAGACACGTATCTTAATACTGTTAGTATACATAGTATGTATTTTACCAGTCTTGGGGGGGGGGGGATCTATCCACACTTCACACAGGGATCAGCATTTGAAAGAGCTTCTGAGGACTTATATTATGTAGGTACGGCTTCACAACTTTCTACTCTTCACAGTTTATATATCTTATTAAGGTATGATGAATTCTTATCATCTCTCCAAATGACAATGAAAGAAACATGATAAAGGATGGTATGTTTCACCAAACTCCATTTTGAACGTATGTTTTGCCACCAGACTATAAGCTAAAAAGCAAGAAGTTATCATTCACTGGAATTTATTTTAGCAGCATGTGTGTCATAGATTAGTTTCAGGTCACGTCAGTCCTCGTGCGCCTTACTGCTTTCCTGTAGTTCGTTACCACCGTAATAAGTAAACTTTTGAACATTTTCAACTGAATTTAAGGTTAATATTTCATTAACATCTAATAGCTCCTAAAAGACTGGGTTTATCTAACACATTGAACAGACTATTAAAAAATGCACCATGGCGAGGTATATAATGTACGTCTATACACCGAAAATGATTGATTGATTATTTATTGCTTTCCGCCACACTCAACAATTTTTCAGTTATCTGGTGGCGTCCAGTTTTTGTTGGTGGAGGAGAGAACCCAGAAACAATGTACCTGGGAAGAGACCACCGACCTTCCGCAAGTAAACTGGCAAACTTGCTCACATAACGCCGCGACCGAGATTCGAACATGCGCCGACAGAGGTGAGAGGCGTTGTGATTTTGAGCCCGATGCTCTAACCACTCGGCTACGGAGGCCCCCACACCGAAAATGTATCACAAGTACACCGTCATGTAATTAATACATAGCCACATTCAAATTATCTTTCTTTTACCATGTACATATAAATGCATTAATATTTCTAAACAAATTCTTTCATAGGGTTTCAAATCCACAAAAATTCTTACGATCGACCAAAGCAATTTTTTTTCTGTCTTACAAGTAAAGATATGGTTTTTATTACTTACAATGACGCCTCTATGTACACGGTATGTATAACTACTAAAAATTACACTGTTTTGATAGAAGAGAACCTTATTGAAAACGAAATCCATAAACTCTATTACTTATTGTCGATCACCAGGTCCAGCTTTGGAGTTATATTTCATACAACCCTTCCATGATTTTCATACCTTTTCTCCTCTAGAAGCTAGGAGGAAAAATAAAAGATCCTGGTGGTTATTCTCTATAGTACGGTATAAGCAGGTGAGAGCAATATTACTATATATATATATATATATATATATATATATATATATATATATATATATGAGAGAGAGAGAGAGAGAGAAAGAGAGAGAGAGACCTGCATAACTTTCTGGCATCATTATGGAGCTTGATTTACAGATGATATATCAAATGTTATGCATTACTCTTTAGGAAATTTAGGATAAAGAACCAGTAAACCTGAAAGATTGTAATGAGGGAGGTGGGGTGGGGATGCATGCAAATTGGGAGAGGGGCGAAATCAATACAAAAAGTGTGTTAGACTCAGCGAGAGAGAAACCAGCCAATCAGATACTCATTTGGCAAGGCGGGTGTTGCAGAGCATATTTTTTCTTGTAAAGAGGCGGATACTCTATTTAGTTAGAATAAAATTGTCCATAACATTCTGGTATTCTTGCTATAAGTGATTTTTCATAGTAGATCGTGGCATTTTCACACTTTAGAGTGAGTAAAATGTTCATGAACTGACATAAAACAGAAATGTTGTCTGTCTCAAAGTTATCTAATAATGGAATGGATGATGACGTAATTAGTTCAACAAAATAATTGACATCTGATGAAGAAAGTGATAGACGTTTGTCTGTACAATGGCAGTTGATCTTAATCCAAAATGAAATAGTAAATATTACTTTTACCTGACAATAACCTCCAACAATAGATTTGGTACTATAGGTGAACCAATGGTGAAATCTGACAAGCATACTCTTCTAGACTTCAATTCCATTCTAGTGGAAGTGCTCATCACAAATTTAATGAATTTACCAAAGGCATGCAAAAATCTTAACATTTTTTTAAATGAAAAAAAACAAACTAAATAGAGCCCTTTTATTAAAAAAATATTTATCTTTCATTAGACCGTATTGAAATACACTGATGTTGTATGGGATGGATGTAGCTCACAAGATTTAAAATTCTTAGAAGATGTAAAAACTGAAACAACAAGAATAATTACAGGAATAAGATGCATGTACAATTCTCTAAGAAGTTAACTATATACTGAATACGGAATTGGGAAAGGGACCGTTAAAAATCAGAAGAAAGCATTGGCTTGTCCTCTTCTATAAAATCATATATGACATACTACAAACTAATTAAGAGATGTTAGAATCATGTAACACATCACATCATTATTACAACCTTAGGGCCACCAGGACTTATACTGTTCCCCTGATTCGACCATCATTATATATAAACAGTTTTGCACCCGCAACAATAAAACTCTGGAACAATTTTCCTGAAGACATAGCAAAATCATCTTTCATTGCATCTTTCAATTACTGACTTAACAAACCCTCAAGAAATGCATATATCAAATCATGGTAGACACAGAGTAAATATCATACATTGCCAATTTCTCAATCAGACTAGCAATCGTATCGTACATCCTTTTAATCATTGTTTTATAAATAACTTATCTTGAAATCTTTGTGATATTCGATTTGAGGCTAGTTACCATTTCGTCTTAAAATGTCCATATTACATTGTACAATGATGATATTCTTAAGATGATTTAAGTTCCCTTACTGATGCTTCTTTAACGATGGGTCAATGGTAAACGTTTTAGTATTAATTCGAAACTATATAATTCAATAAATTCTTTAGTGAAGCAAGGTGTGTTGGTGAAACACTGATGCCCCCGTATAGCAGTAACTCTAATACCAAAAGAAAGTTCTTGTGAAAAGGAATACTAGTACACTTGTGAAAATGAAAGCCCTATGATTAACTATTCAAAAGTTATGACCAAGGTTAAAGTTTTTCAAACTGGGTCAAACTCCGAGGTGCAGGTCAGAAGGTCAAAAATTTTTGTTACCAAAAGAAATGTCTTGTCAAAAGGAATGCCATGAGGATTATGATAGCCATGGCACCAAGCGTTTAAAGTCTATGGCTATGGTTAAAGATTTACAGACAGACGGACAAACCAAAAACTGTATTTACCCGAATCTCCGATTACATAAAAAGTAAAAGACTGTTCTCTAAAATGTATGTACATGTTTACTTACTCAATACTTCATTTTATAGTTAAACATATTTCTAGGTGTAAACTATGGTGCGATGTATATATTTGTTAAAACAATACAAGCTGTAACTGACGGTAAATTATTCAAAAATAGAAGAACAAATATGATACATTTGTTATTGAATGTATATAATTTCATAGAATCAGAGTGAAGCTAATCAACAAAAATGTCAAATCATGAATCATTGCCATCCCGTTGGTAACTGCTGCTCGTAATCTCCGATGTGCATTGACCACGGAGGTCAATATTTAGGAAAAATGCGAAAGACAGGTACTGCGAACGTGTCAGATTTGTAAACAATTCAATACATCAAATTTATAGCAAATTCATCGATAAAATTTCACTTGAGTGGCACATTTGTGTAATTGAATACTTTTTCACACTTATAATACTTAAAGTCATTCATGACACGATGTAATATTTTAAAACGAACGAAATGTGTCGTTCCTCACGTCAGTCTACATCTTTGAATGCCCACAGTCTCAGTGCAACTCGATTATGCTCGGCAATCACCGTTCCCAAATCCATATATACGATGCAATGGCGGTTTATATGAAACGCGTATTGTAGGTATGCTCTCAAACATTATTTCTTTGTTTATTTTGCTGATTCTTTCTTCAAATATTGGGGATTTTATAAGCTATACCGATAGGTGTCAATTGGTGCATAATTGTATACTTGAAATATACCGTCAGTTGCAGTTTGTATTGTTTAATTTATTATATTTTTATCAGAACCGGTATCCAATTGTATTGCTCCCTATTTATAATAATTTATTACTTTTTATATTTATTCATTTTTCTAGTATTTCTTTTTTCCCAACCATGTTGCTGCTTGTTGTTATAACTAGCCTGTGACCAATGGTGAAGGCTTATATGAGAATTGCAATATTATTTTTAAATATCATTTTATGGTTGGATACCGGGTTTATTCAGACCATGATGAAAACTAGCTGTATGCTAAATTTTGTACTCCAGGAAAAAAGTAATTATCATTTTCGCCTGTTGCCCAATCGTACATATATATTTACTACGTATGTAGATGATTAAATACTGTTCAAATGAGAGAGAGAGAGAGAGAGAGAGAGAGAGAGAGAGAGAGATTGTTTATGCATGATTTATAAGAATTCTTGAAAGTTGTATTGCTTTTTTAATTGTATGACAATTTTAGACTTTCTTTCACAATTTATCAAGTATCGTTGACTGATATGGCAATATACACTACATATAATGAAAGCAATAACAATTGAAGAAAACTATTGCATATTCTTTTGAAGACGGATCGATGGTCTACACCGTATGATACGATATTATCCAATGTATTTTACGTCAAAAATACGACACGTGATTAATGGGTTAGTTAAAACTAGAATTGTTACAGGAAAGTACTTATCATTTTCAGTTTAAAGAATGCAACATGGTTTAAATTGTGGTACATGTAACTGCAAATACATAGATTCTCTTCAAATGCTAAAAAATCATTAACTGAATTATATATCTACTGTATTTAAGTGCAGTGTCAATCAAGTCCTAGTCATTTTCTTTCACTTCATTGCATTTCAGATGGATCGCTTTGTCAAATCTGCGTTGTTTCTCAATAATAAATTTGTATTCCCTTAAATATTTGTTTATTTCTTCTGATTAAAATTAACTGCAGTAGAAGGCCATTAACTGTCATCGTAACGAAATACAATTCTTCAACTTTCCTATAATTTTACATGTCAACACCTAACTGATAATGCTCGCGGACATGTTCACTGATTGCCTTCCAGTAATAGTCTATGTACTTTAAGATGATATTCTCATTCCAGTGCATTATTTGTTTGCCAACCTGTATAGATATGCATGCGTTAATCATCTTAGCAATTGTGATAATGAAGCAGGAGTTCAAGGAAGTCTGCGACTGAAAATGACGGTAAAATCACTGTGCAGTTTCCTTAGTACCTGAATCATAATGTACATGTTGTAATAAGCAGATAGTACGGAGATGCCTTCCCCTGTTTCCCGCTAAATGGTGATACTGTTACTGATTCAGATCATTTTTTGATAATGTTATTTTGTTAGGGTTAAAGTCTGAAATGTTTTCATTGTTAAGCCTTCGCTGTTTTACTAAATACCCCCCCCCCCCCAATGACACAAAATGAAAAGAGACATTAATTTCATATCTCTTCTTACACTGGATGAATCTATCATACCAAGTGACGAAGTCTCGCCTCAGAGTAGTGTACGAGGGCGAGTCAACAAGTAACCAGCATATCTTATTTCCAGTTGAGATCTATCTCTTCTTTTTCGATCTAATTGCCCTCTAGTGTGATGCACTTAGACCAAGTGTTAAAGTGTCATCAGCCCAGAACTGAAAAAGTCAGGACCCTTTCCATTCACCCAGTCCACAACTGCTGGAAATGACGTCCACGGATATAATTTTTCATGTTTGGGAATAGGAAGAAGTCGCTAGGTGCTAGGTCAGGTGAATAGGCAGGATGTGGTATTAATTTATTCCTAATTGGCTTTACAGCATTCATTGCAACTATGCAAGTGTGGACTCTCGCGTTGTCTTGTTGCAGCAAAATATTTTTAGAGAGTTTACCACGGCGTTTTTCACGGAATACGGTTCTCAACTGGTCTAGGAAGTGTGCATAACTCCAGTTATTGCACTTCTCTTAGGTAAAAGTCCAACATAATAACGCCTTTTGCGTCCCAAATACTGTGTCCATCACTTTGCCAACAGATGGTTGCGTCTTGAACTTCGTTGTCTCGGGGACCCCGGCTCTACCCACTGACGACTCTGAGCTTTATTCTCTGGCTTATAATAATGAACCCAAGTCTCATCTACAATCAGACGCAAAAGAAAATCACCTTTTGACCTACATGTAGTATGCTGCATACTGATGCTATGATTGGCATTTGCTCATCGCTAAGGGGAGCAAACGGGCCGTTAGCTTCCGCATATAACTGAGTGATTATATATTGTTTAACGCCTCGCTCGACAATCCTTTACTCATATGGATATGTCACCATTGCCGGTGAAGGGGTGCAAAATTTAAATCTATGCCTTTGAGCAGGGAGGGATCTTTAACGTGTCGCACCTTCTATGGCACGGTGCCTAAGTTTTTACAGTCTCATCCGAAGGACCGCACCATTTAGTCGTCTCTTACGACAAGCAAGGGGTACTGAGGAACTGTTATAACAACCCGGATCCTCACTGGATAGCTTCCGCATACCTAAACGATTATGTAAGATTGTTGAAATGCTACCATGTGAAATGCTTAATGCCTCCGCTATTTTTTCCACCTGAACACGCCTATCAAAGTATCCCAGATCCCGAACTTTGTTACACATTTCTTCGTTGGTGCCATCCAGTGAGCGTCCTGTCCTAGTTTCATCTTCTGAAGACGTGCTACCGCGTTTGAATTCTCCTACCTGAGGATAAGATGGTACAGAAAATCCATAAACGTCGACTTACTCGCCATGTATTTCCTTGCCTGGTTTAGCTTTTAAATACAAGTACCGAATTACAGCACGGTACTAAACTTTAGATGAGAAACATACCTTTGCATCACTAGCCATGTTTGACATTCAATATCTTATTAAAGAATGACTCGATATGCGTGCAATTTTGTACCCAGGTATAAAACATGTATTGAAATAAGGCATACAAATCGTGACCGTCTAGGTCAACCTGAAATGGGATAGGCTGGATACTTATTGACTCACCCTCGTATTAATAGTCCGATCACTTATTACAAACTATAGCCCTCGTTTCTTTCACTTACAGATATGCATGTTGGTTTTTTTTCTCAAAAATCAATTTATTGACACCTCTCAACATTTTCCATTTACGTATTGCGTCTAAGGAAGACGGGGCATGATGGTTCTTTTACTATGTTTGAATTATTGTAAGGCAAACAACAAAGTCGGTGATGAATGTCTAGTTAGTGTGTATTATAGGGGATATAAAAATCATCGAAGCATTTTGCAGAAATTGACCCATATGCTTTCTTCGTTTATATACCTCCCAGAATACAACCAAAGAAGACATTTTTCCTTATATTTTGTAAATTGATTAATTTAACATGGTTTTTACTTTTGCTCAAAGGGCATATGTATGTAATTGTTGATAAATGAAATACTATGAAAAATATACGTGTTTATTAACAAAACATTGGTAAATGTATAAATATTATATTATAAATAAGACAACAATAGAAATTATAAGAACACTTCAACAGTTCAAAATCTTACAAGGTACATGTCATTAGATTCACGACAGAAAAGAGAACATTCCATCAGGAGATTGTACTCATTGTTCCAAATAAATATAAGTAATCTGATTTCTACATAGAAATCAATCACTTGTATCTGAGGTCTCACTGGAATGATTTTCCGATGTGCTCTGTTTGGAGTATTCTTGGGAACTTACAGAGTCCTCTTGAGAACTGGTTTCTCCACTTTTGGATTTTTCGTGATAACTTTTAGAGGTCTGTTGGGAACTTGACCCTCCATTTTCGAAATAGTTTTGGGAACTTTGGTATTGCTTCTCAGAACTTGACTCTACATGTTTGGAATGGTCTTGAGAACTTTTTGAGTTCTTTTGAGAACTAAACTCTCCACTTTTGGAGTACTCTTGAGAACTTTTAGAGCTCTTTTCAGAATTTGACTCTGCACTTTTGGAGTATTCATGAGAACTTCTAGAATTCCTTTGAGAACTTGACACTCCACTTCTGAAGTACCTTTGAGAACTTGTAGAGTTCTTATCAGAAATTGTATCTGCACTTCTGAAGTACTCTTGAGAACTTGTAGAGTTCTTTTCAGAGATTGCATCTGCACTTTTGGAATACTCCTGAAAACTTTTAGAATTCTGTTGAGAACTTGATGATCCAGTGTTAGAATACCCTTGAGAACCTTTAGAGTTATTTTGAGAACTTCCCTCTGCACTTTGGGAGTATTCCTGAGAACTATTAGAATTATTTCTAGAACTGGACGCTCTGTTTCTGGAGTACTCTTGAGAACTATTGGACCTCATTTGAGAACTTGACCCTCTATTTTCGATATACGTCTTAGAAGTTTTCATTCCACGTTCAGGGTACGATTGGTAGCTGGGTGCTCCCCGAGTTTTGCTATTTCTACTTTCATATTTTCTTTTAGATACTTCATAAAATTTGTATCGTTTGCTTAAAACCTTTTGTACATATTCCTTCTTCCTTTCTAAATTTCTAAATAATTGAGTTTTTCTCGATTTAGCGAAGTTGTTTCTTGACTCACTTTTATCAAATGTTTGAAGTCGTTTTACAAGATTGTTCGTTTCTGATATCCTTATGTGTCTACATATGTTCAGATCTCTCCATAGCATGACGAAAAGCTCTCCTTGTTCTTCAGAAGAAATGTAACCACTTAGGACTTCTTTAATCAAATTTTCCATAATTATTTTATATACCGGGTATAGCTTGAGAGAGCAAGATCGTTTTGATTTTAGTTTTTCGAACATGGTATCTAATATTTTATTTATATCATCCGATCCAACATAAATGTTTCCACCGAATGAAAGATCAATACCTGGTACATATTTGTTACTTTCGGGATTAAAGAACTCATAATTTGGATTCGAAGTCGAAGTTTTCTCGGTGGGATTTACTGGAGAATGTGCCGATACAGTTCTTTTCGCGGGGGCAGCTGATCCATGATGATCAGTGGTGGAAGGATCTGTTATATCTCCTGATGTTGGATCCAATTCTTGGATGAATGGGTTGAATTCGCCGTTATTCTCCGGAGTCTCAGTTGGGCGATGTTTTTGTGAATCACGGAATCTAATCCAAACTGGATTATTGAATCTATCTGAAACTGAATCCGCTATCCAAAGTGGGAGATCCCTCTCTGTAGATAAGGCAGTAGGTGCGATGTTTAGATTATTAGTCTTAACTTGCCAGTCGGAATTTTCGTTGTTCTCCGTTATTCCTAAACTGTTTGGGTGGTTTGCTATGATAAGGTTTTGCTCAGCACTGAAAGGGGGAAAGCGTTGTTGAAGTTGAACATTTGGCAAAAAGTTTTCTCTGTTTTCAAAATTCGGAGTAAATTCGATTGGACTGATTTGCCGTATCGCCATCGACAATGGAACAGAGGGTTGCCTTGATGGATGTGGAAACACATTTATTGGCAAGAAGTTCCTGAAGTTTGCTAGATTGTCTGGAACAGTGTGCAGAGAGCCACGACTTGATAATAATGTACCGGAAACATGAGGTGATGTCTGCGATAGGATACCAGGAAGAAATCCACACTAATATAAAAAATATTAAAAGAGATCTAGAATGAAAACGGAAAACATATATTCACAAAGACTCCAATATGTGATTTTAAAAGGACCATAAATAATTCATGTTTCGACTTAAAAGTCAAATTTTAAAGCCTGATAATACAGTTAAAACATGGAGCATGTTCTGTGCTTTCGACTTGAAACGATGTGAGATGTTTGTTTTATCATTTAATGGTATTTTACGGATATTGCGTACGGCGAATTTAGAAGTAAAAATATGAAAGAATTATGGGATTAGTGCATTCTTAGATAAAAATGTAAAGTTGACTAGTGTCTAGATTAATTAACCAGGAATTTCGGAATCAGTTTCCAAATACAAAGGTACATGTATCATTACAAGTAGCATTGTTATCAGGATATATTTTATTAAGATAAAGAAAAAAAAACCCATTTAAATATCCAAGTTTAGGACTACCTTATGTTTTCTACTGTTTCATATATGATTGTTGAAGTACAAAGAGTTGCAGGGCATGTAGCATATTTTAATTCAGGTCAGTACACATCGTGCAGATACTTCCCTTTATCTTTAGTGTGGGTTCTCGGTAATCGGGAGTTTCTTAGTAATTATCGCCGGAAGCTGTTTTCATGACAAACGTTCAAAAGACGGTCAAGGATTTAGAAATGTTACTAAGAAAAGAATGTGGTACATTCAAGAAAATCTGAAAAGCACATTCTTAAACTGGAGAAGTTCCTTTCAATTAACACAGCATATTTCCTCACATTTTACTTTCTCCATCATGGACATATTTAATATGAACATAACGCACATGAACATATTCAACTTATCAACGTGAAACATTTCATGTGCTAGTATATTCTGAATTATCAGCTAATGAAATATTCTTTGGAATGCTTAAATTATTAAGATAAGCTTAATAAAATATATGATAATTATCATTTTATATACGGTACAATTTTTCTAGAAAGAATCGTAATCGGTAAAATCAATATCGCAATAGCATAATTCACTGATTATCAGAAACAGTTATATCAATGAATACAATTTATCTAAATGTATACAAAACTTACCAATAATAATACCGCTAACATCCTGCCAATTTTGAAACTGACAGTGCCCGTGGATCCTCAACATATTTATATTGCTTTGCAGGTAATTAATTGAAGTTCCTTCTTTTTACCTTCTAACCTGTAATTTATCACAATGTTTAAGGTAATACCTTGAAAAAAAAAGTATATAAAACAGTAACGTGGTTTTAAAGTTATTAATTTTTAGGTCACCTGACTACACTCAGGTGACTTATCGCAACTGGTTAGCGTCCGTTGTCGTCCAACGACGGTCGTACGTTAACACTTCTTGATAATTACCATTCCAGTTGGTGGTATTAAACATCTTTGGTACAAGGGGAGATATAAATTGAAAATTTCTGCATTTCTGCTTTCCTGGGGTCTAAGAGATGGGACAAAATTGCCCAACAAAAGTCTTTTTCTCTACAATCACACCTCTGGAACAAAAACTAAATTCATAGTAATGTAGAACAGGAAGGTCTCTAACCAAATTGTAAATTTGATGATCCTCGCTTTAGAAGTTCTGATTGATTGATTGATTATTTATTGATTTCCGCCACACTCAACAATTTTTCAGTTATCTGGTGGCGTCCAGTTTTTGTTGGTGGAGGAGAGAACCCAGATACAATGTACCTGGGAAGAGACCACCGACCTTCCGCAAGTAAGCTGGCAAACTTGCTCACATAACGCCGCGGCCGAGATTCGAACACGCGCCGACAGAGGTGAGAGGCTTTGTGATTTTGAGCCCGATGCTTTAACCACTCGGCCACGGAGGCCCCCTTTAGAAGTTCTGAATCAGGGCGGAGCCAAACTTGGAATATAAAGTTTATATGTTGAAAACATTTATGTTGATTGTATAGTGTTTAACGTCCCTCTTGAGAATTCTTCAATTGTGAATGCTATTGATACTAAATTGAAACTAAATTGAAACTAAATAGATATTAAGAAAGAGTAGGCAGTCTTTACCATAATTGTCAATTTCATGATCCCAGTGGTAAGGGTTTTGGTGCAAGAGTGGGACTTGAATTATAATCACTGACACGGTGTACAATCAAAATGTATATTTATGACAAGCAGAAAAGGATGTAACGAAATTGTGAATTACGCGACCCCAGGGTTTTGATTGTTAATATTACATACATTATGTAAAGTCTTTCATCGGTATACCGGTAGACACTTTCGAGGGCATTTAAGTTTCAAGAAAGTATAGTAAAATTTAGCTTAGATATGCAAAAGAGCTCCCCCCCCCCCCCCCCCCCCCCCCCCCAGTTATCAAATATTTTCAGATATTTTCATATAAATTTGGCACGTAAACTGTACATGAAATACGTATTTTTCTGCTAGCAATATTTCAGCCATTTTTCGGTTGTTCGCTATCTGAAATATTTTCGGTTGTGAAGTTTTCCTGATGGCCCCAAATAAACCTACTCTTTTCCGAAAATCAGGTGAACCATCTTTTGCATGCCAGTGGAGTTGAGATCCTTGTCACGGAGCACTCTTTAGCGTCCTATCCGACGGACATAATAGTCAAAAATAGGTAAACAGGTAAATCAATACATATCATTTTGTGTGTATATAAACGCAATATTATAAAAGAATTCAATTTTTTTTCTGTAAAAATTGTATGATAATATGATTGTCAATATTTGTAAAAAGTTACTGTATCGATTCCACATTATTGAAAAGTCTATTTCGTAAGGACGTAAAATCACTACATTTTAAAAGAATGTGATGTAAGGTTAATGGATAGTGACAAGATATACATTCAAATGATGTTCTTTGTTAAGTGTATATAAGAATGTATCAATTATGAATGTCCGATGCGTATTCGTGAAAATAACGTAATTGTGGATTTTCATTACGATGTTACATGGTTTGTTTACTTTGGTTTGAATAGAATTTACTTGTGTTATATAAATCCTAATATATCTGCCAGGGACCATTTACATATAGATAGATTGATTGCCTGTTTGTTTTACTTCCCGTCGAGAATTTTTCACTTATATTGACCATTTACATATAGTTTAATGATCTATTTCATATCTGTGTAAAGAATTTTAAAGTGTACAATATCATTTTGGAGTGCATTGTTGCAGCTTTATTTGCTTTGTTGTTGCTATGGATACCAATATGATTTGGAATCCAGCAGAACTCAACTAATTTACTTTGTTTTAGCTAAAAAATAATACTAGATTAAAATGTTTAAAATGTATGAATGATCAATATTCATGGTGATTATTGACTGTAGACAAGATAGAGATCCTGAATATAGTGAAATGTTTGTCATTAGAAATTTTAACGTTCTCAAACGCATGTTGGATAGCCTTTGATTCGGCGGTATAAGTTGTTACTTTATTCGGGATTCGTGCAGAGAAAACGTTGTTAGTGATTACTACAGCAGCAGCGACTTTGAACCTCCTGTACTAATTGATCAATGTTTAAATTGATTTATTTCGGATAATTTGTGCTTGAAAACAACGGAATTTGTTTAAGATTTTTATAGTCAGAACATGATGTGTATACTTTGGGTTTTAGTAATTCCTTGGTGCTATTTCAGAACGTGATGTGGATTTCACTATGTCCAAAGGTAAGTTAGAAACATATATATGTTTTTTTGTTTGTTTTCTTTTTTTTTTTTAGACCAATTGATTTTATCCATGTCTTATTTTTGTAATATAAATATTCAAACTCCGGATGGAAAACGCAGTTAAATACAGGATTGTCAGTATTAGCCTTTAATTTAACAATGCATTGTATGATAAGTTTTATTCTAAGTAGATCGAGAGGTGGCTCGTTTACCTCAACATACGAACTATCAACAGGATGGGTTCGAACAGCTCCCGTGCACAGCCGACGTCCTTGATGGTGAATGACATCGAAAGTAAAAAAAAAAAGCTGTCGACATTTGTAATTGATTAGTCATTAAATGCGTTTTATGTGTTCTGTGTTCATCTCTGGTTTCATGAAGGATGAAAACATTTTTACACGTTTTTGTATGATATACAAATCAACAGGATATATCAAAAGAACTTCTAGATGTTCAAACAAAATTGGTCCATAAATATTGGCCAACAACCATGTTTTGTATAGGGACTAGTTTATCATACAGTTGCATTCTAATTCTTTCACATCACAATTACTAGGTATAGTATTATTATTAACAACTTTTCGAGAAGTGTAACAAATTCAGTAATAATTCAGAAAAATCTATGGCAATACATTTAACAGAATGCACTTAAGTTTAATCACCATCTTGAATATAATCTTCCTACGTGTTCTTGTTCTTCGTCTTCTTTCAAATATAGCCCAGCTGGACATGTCATTACTGGAGATATTAAAATAGTGGAAAACGACGAGCTGAAATCATTTATCTTGAAAGGCCCTAAAATTCAAAGAGCATCGATCTTTCAATCATCTTCACAAGTCAAGGGTTTTTAATTCGTTATCACGAACCCTTCACGAATATCGGTATCAAACAATAGGGGTCATCTGACCATTATGTAATCTGCTATCAATAAAGCATCCATTGAAATTGCAGCATCTTTATTGTAATTTCCATAGTTCAATTTGTTTTCCGTCAGCTATCGGTAAACGTTCAGCTTTAGAAAGGTTTTACTTAATTGAAATTTAAAAATGATATTGATATTATTTACAAATATTTACATTGGCCAATGTTTTGTCTTATATGACACTACTAACGAAATTGACATTCAGTTTTCCATAACATGAAGTCAGTCACGTGGTCAGACTTTTTTCTTCTGTATGAACACAATCACCGCTTCAAAAGTATTTGCATCAACTGTACTATATTTTCACTTGTCTTGACATCGTAATAGAATGACAAAATAAATAAAACGCATCAGAATATTTACATAATATAAATATTAAACATACCGTTCAGTTATTTTATTTTTTAAAAAAAAAAACACACCAAAAAACCGTCTGCAACTAAAGCGGCAACTTCTGAAATATGGCGCATTTATACGATGTCTTTGATATTTACATTATGACAATTTAATATTAGATTCACTTTATGATGATGGTAACCTGTTGTTTCCGGGCAATAGCCATCACCACCACGAACAAAGCTGGTTTCGAGCTCGAAAAATTGTTCAAGTCAGGGCACCGCTGCGATTCTCCATTTAAATCCTACAACAGAAATTTCTCGATAGATCATTTATCTTCTACACACCTTGGAATTAAAAAATGCAAAGTACTTGCAGCTGTACTTAGTCTAAATCTGTCAGTATAATGCTACAACTACGAGTCCTAACGATGATGTTCCAATCCAAAAACCTGATCTAGAGCTTAATGTCAATTTAATCCATTTATCCTCTGCCATTTCTCTGAATTTCTGACGAAATCTGTGTTAGGCAATTGCGTTTACAACTAATTTAAGTAATGTAAGCGACTGTCACCGTTTTCCCATCACAGATTGACCGAATGTAGTTTACTCCGCTCTTGGTTTCATTTGACTTGACTTGCCGCTCTAAATTATCTTTATTTTACACTTGTTTCATCTTTTTTATTCCTTCCAATATACATATTCATATTTTACATTCTCCAAGATATTGTTCCCAATTATTTATTCAATCAAAATTGAACGAACTATATCTTGCGTTGTACGATCGTCTACCTACACAAGAATGGCTGCTTGATAAGAACAACACAAATCGAAACAAATATGGAATATAAGATATCATTTTTTGAGTGTTATTGGGATATGAAGTTGATACGTGATCAAATCTACTATAATGCCCTGTAGGCGTTATTGGATTTGATCACGTGACCATCTTCATGTCATATCCCAATAACACTAAAAAATTATATCTTATTTCTTACATGGCTGCTTTGCAAACTTGGTTTGTTGTATATGAATACAAATGACAATAGCTTACCTGAATACGAAGATGGGAAAGCGATCTCATACTGCTGTATTGATAAACACGTGCGATTGCAATACTTTAGCCGCTAATACGTTTATTGATGGTAGATCAAGTTTGGAAACCGATTAATCTTTTCGAGTACTAAACGATTGATATAGCCATAACTGCATGCATAAATACATATGTTTTCATTTGAATCTCTCGCTTCGCGTTGTTATAAATAGAACTAAATTCCAGTTGAATCCACACTCTCTTTGTGGAACCAATCCGAAAACACATGACGAGCCCAGCTTTTTGATGGTGACATTCGTCAAGGATTAGAGCGAGATAACGAATTAACAACCCTTGAATTGTGAAGGTGTCTTTCAATTGGCGACAAAACTTCATCTTTGTTATGAATTCTGAGGAAGATTATGCCAGACGATTAGCTAATTATATGAAAGAAGACCTGATACCTTGTCAAAATGGATAAAAAGTATAAGACTAATATTTGATCCCGTATTAGAAACATCAAAACACGTGTAAAATATATCATCCTGTGTGATAAAAGAATTAAATACGTTACATGAGGAATATGTTTTGGTTCCGGCTGACAAACCTTGTAACAACATTGTCTTCGTTTGAAGGGCTCATTGTTACTACTATTATTTGGTAATCGTACTCAAAATTTCTTTTGGAAAGATGAAAATCTTCAAAATCATGATTCAGTTTTAAACACATTTAATATCCCAGTCAATGGGACGAATGAACATGATTTACCGTACCTATACTGGATTCCTAAATAACCTTCACAAAGATATATTGCTGGATCAACGCCAGTAAATGTTATACGTAGCCGTTATCTTTGCTCATCACGAAAATTGTGTCAGCAGTGAAGGAGAAACTTTAAACGTATTGTTCCACAACATATGCCAGAAGTGGTATAAATCAAATGTGGATTTTAAAAACTTCTAAAGACTTTAGTAAATTTGAAATCACAAAACTTTTCTCAAATCAACATCAAACCGTATGACTTTTCAACACTTTACACGACCATTCTTAATGATGAATTAAAGACTCGACTTTCTGACAACATAAACAATTGTTGCTTCAACAAAAATAGAAAAAGGAAATATTCATATCTAGTGATCAGTCATTCAAAAATGACTTTGTTCAAAAGTACTCTGATTCTATGCTCAAGTATTCTGGAGTAGATATAAAAAATGCTGGAATTCCTCATTGACAATATCTTCGTAGTCTTTGGTGATCAGCTCTTCCAACAGTCTGTTGGATTTCCATGGGCACGAATTCTGCTCCTTTGTTATCTGACCCGTTTTCAAATTCTTCTGAGGCAGAATATACTCAAAGTTTGTACATGGGAATAAAAAGTCTCTTGTTGTGGCCTTGAACTCAACATTTGGATATATCGATGATGTTTCATATATTAACAATAATCATTTCCATTCATGTGTCGAGTATATCCCAGTAAACTCGAGATAAAAGACACCACAGGGTCTTTCACATCTGCTTCGTACTAAGATGTATTATCGAAAATAGTTCTTAACGGCAGTCTAACAACTCAACTTTATGACGATCGGGATGACTTCAGCTTCTCAATTGTCAACTTCCCATATTACCGTAGCAATATTCCATTATCACCCGCATATTATTATAGTGTTTATGTCCCTCGATTGATTCAATACTTAAGAGCTATCAGTTTTAAAATCGAGACAGGCTACTGACAAACAAGTTGATGTTACAGGGATTTGTACAGTCTCGTCTAAAGTCAGCGATTCTCAAAATCTATAGTCGTTATAACGATCTAATTTTCTAGTACAACCTTCTATTAAGTCAATTGCTGTCTGGCGTGTTTCATACCAGTTGTTAGGCTGTTCATGGCACGCTTATTAGGAATGCAGATTACTCCGTTTACTTTATCTTGATATAAGGCTCACGGCGGGTGTAACCGGTCGAAAGGAGATGCTTGCTCCTCTTAGGCACTTTAACCCATCTCTGGTATGTCCAGTGTTCGTGTTCGCCCGTCTCTCAGATTTGTATTTTCTATAGGAATTAAGCGATTAAGTACTATTTGTTATCTTAGCCTTTTCATGAGGTAATCTGCTGGGTGCCATTGTAATTCGAAATGAATTATGGGAAATATGTAGGTGGACCAGGATCGAATACTGGGCGTCTACATCAGGTGTTCTACCCACCAAGCCATCCGCCACCTCACCCAACATATAAACAACCCTTTAGTAAGTGATATGCAGGAATTGAAATGATACCAATTTACAATCCGTCTCGAATATTTTTGACAGCAAAACTCTGATAAACTAAAATATACTTGAAGAAAAAGAACTACATTTATTCATATTTATGTACGGTATTATTGATCAAAAGAATTATCTAATAAAGAATGGAGATAGTCGAGAAGAAATATCAAATTAGAAAGAAATATGTTTTTATTCATATGTCGATTTGATATACTAGTACTCCAATAAAATCGAGAGAAATCATAGAGTTGTCAATATCTGCTTCATATTTGGATATTTTATTGAATATAGACGTAAACAACAATCTAATAACTAATATGTATGACAAATGGAATTACGTCAGCTTCTCAACTTCCCATATTTATGTAGCAATATTTCATTATTATCTGAATGCGGTATTTACGTCTCCCAACTGATTTGATATGTAAGAGCATATTTTGGGTATGATCAATGTAAAGTCAGAAGCAGGCTAATAGAGATAAGTCGATATTACAGGGGGTTTCAATAGCCTCGTTTAAAGTCGGCATTTCGCAAATTATATTATAAATTATTACATTATGTAAGTCAAATACTGTTTAACGTGTTTTAAACCAATCATTAGGCTTGTCTTTACATACTAATTTTGACTCACAATATATTGGGCTCAAGGCTGGTGTGACCGGTTAAAAGGGGATTTTTACTCCTCCTAGTCACCTGATTCATCCCCTGGTGTGTCCAACTTGGGTCCGTGTTTGCCCTGTTCTTGATTTCGAATGTATTGTTCCTAATATCGCTACCGTTAGCCAGCGCCTTATGACTGTATAAAGTACAACATCCGAAGAATATCTGGTAATGCATTTTATGATAAATTTGATCATGTGCAATGCATGTTAAGGTAAATAATAAGATAACTATTGCGACTACTTTACTAGTTACATATCTACGACAGAGAGCATATTTTAAGGAAAACACTTGTGTACAGGTATTACCGTCTTATGACAGCATCTAGTTATTGTTTAGAATTATTTGTTCCACAATAACGGTATACTTTGTGTCAGACAGAAATCAAAATTAGATTTCGGTATTTATCTTGGGGTCTTCCGATGTTCACCAAATATAGAGAATGCAGGTAAAACCAAGCCTCAAAGTTTTCATTTTTATGCTACGAAATGTGAATTTAAAGCAAAGATGGTGTGTTGAAGAGGATAATCTGATCCAAGTCAAAACCTTGGTGTGTTTGATTTCCATGAAAAACAAGGCTCAATGTGAACTTGGAAAGGTTATTTATTACCTAAAACATACTATCAATGCAATAAAACTTTCATAAAATTTATGCACAACATTGAATTCTAATTCTAAGATAGGACAAAGTGAAAAACCCACTGGTATTAAAAATCGATCATTAAAACAGCCCCAAGAAACATTTCTTTGTTGAAATTTTTTTATCGTTTTGGTAAAAATATTCCAAAATGCCATGTCTAATTAGTAAGAAAAGTTTATAAAGTTTAAAACCACAAAACTGCAGAATGGAGACGCATGTATGTAAATTAACAGACCATAATATCAATAACGTCGAATCGTGCATTGCGGTCAATTCAGGAAGCAAGAAACTCACGTTAGTGTTGTCACAAGTCTTATTTCCTCACTGTATACCTCACTTGACCTAAGCGAAAGATAATTTTCTATAACCTTTTGTAAGGCATCCGTCTCTTTTTCAACTTTACACCGATTTCTTCTTCAGAACCACAGAGCCAATTTCAACCAAACTTGTCACAAAGTATCGTTGGATAAAGGGAATTCTAGATTGTTCAAATAAAGGGTCATGCCCTTTTGAAAGATGAGGTAATGAAGATATAGTGAAAATGGTGGCATCTTTTAAAACTCGTCCCAAGAATCATTAAACCAGAAATGACCAAACGTATCTGACAGCTTCCTTAATAACTGTACGATCAACATTCGTTAAATCATAACCACCGGATTAGGGCAGGGTCACAACAAGGGATAAAGGTTTTACATGTGGAGATACAAGAAATATCATTAAAAATATCATTAAAATCTTCACAAGAACAGCAGAACCATGCATTATGATTAATCAAATTATTACGCAAATACCGTCAGACTGTATACATTCAAATCATGTCCCCGGGGATAGACTAGGACCACAAAAGACAAACAAAATTTTATATAGAGGTATAGAAAAAAGGTCTCACGAGCCACAGTGCCACGCTTAGTCATATTGATATGCACGCATCGATTAAAAAGTGAAAAATCTAAGTTTTATTTAAATCATGACCTCTGGGGAAAGTAGTACTACAATAGGGAATTAAGTTTTACATGGGGATATATAGGGAAAATCTTTACAAAATGACATTAATTAATATCAACATATAAACATCCTCACGTATAAAGTAAAAAGTCTTTAAAATATCCTCTCTAGAACAACAAGGTCATTCTAGTCATATTGATATTGAAACATCCACATGCTCTGTGAATTCAAGTTCGGTTAAATCGTAATGAAGTAGAGCTAAACTGAAGTCAAATTATGGGCTCAAAATTTGTCATGGGATTAAGCATGATATATATACCTTTAGAAAATCTGTTGATGAACAGCAGGGATAAGGAGATATAGGTGAGTATTGTGTCCATGGACATTATGCCCCACTTCTTTATTATTATTATCAACATACATTGCGTAACTAACTAACCCGATAAGCATTTCATGTTTCGAATGGGGCTTTGTATTTTATTATACGAACTTATATTTGTAGAATCTTTCATATCCTCTTAAAATCGTTTTGTATTATTCAAGTTACTGTAAAGCTAATTCAATAAGAAAATTAAGCACTAACTGTCTTGATCCTAGAAAGGAAATATATGTGAAAGATGTACTGTTAGAAAAGTAAAATGTTTTGATATATCGCTATCTATAAAAACAATCAGTGGTGATTTTAATCGCTCCCTATATGTGTTTATTGTAAAATACAGACTGAGCTAAATGTATCTATCATTTATATAATTTAACAATATAGTTTAGTAGATACGTTCTGCCGCGCTCCATTATCACCTTCATATGGTGTTCATGTCTCGCAACTTATTCGATACCCAGAGCATGTTGTATGTCATAGACAACCTCACAATTTGTATGAAACATGCCAGACAGCATTCTGTGATAGTATGTATCTACAAATCAGATCATTATAACGCCATAACATTTGCAAAATGTTGACTTTAAACAAGGCTTTTGAAACTCTTTTAACACGAATTTATTTGTCAGTACACCACATCAATTTACAAATTGATCATACGTAGAACATGCCCTCGGATATTGAATCAATTGAGAGACATAAACACAATATGCAGGTGGAATATTGCTTCATAAATGTGGGAAATTGACGATTGATTAATTGATTATATATTGTTTAACGTCCCGCTCGAGCATTTTTCACTGATATGGAGATATCACCATCGCTGGTGAAGGGCTGCAGAATTTAGGCCTATGCTCGGCGCTTATGGCCTTTGATCATGGAGGGATCTTTAACGTGCCACACCTTCTGTGACACGGAGCCTCGGTTTTTGCGGTCTCATCCGAAGGACTGCCCCATTTAGTCGCCTTGTACGACAGGCAAGGGGTACTGAGGTTCTATTCTAACCCGGATCCCCACGGGGCTATGGCTTTTAAAGTAGAGGGATCTATATTGTGCCACATCTACTGTAACACGGGACCTCGGTTTTTGCGGTCTCATCAGAAGGACCGCCCAAGTTAGTCGCTTCGTACGACAAACAAGGAATACTGAGGATCTGTTTTTAAAACATGCGGCGGGGGTTGACGATGGAGGAGCTGAAAGAGAAGCTGAAGTAACCTTGTTTGTCATAAAGTTGTGTTGTTAGTTTGCCGATGACATGGTATTTATTACATGAGTGCCATGCCATTTATTATACATAGTAATACAACTTCATGATGGTCGTTTACAAATTTTGAGACCTTTCTTTGATCTAGAATTATAAATGAGATGAGAGTTTGAACTATCCATGTCAAAAATATTATCATTATGCCAGGTAAATGTAGACAGTTCTTGCTTTATATTGTTTAATATTACATGTTGTCTCCCTTCTATCACAGACGACTACATGTATCAGGAAACAAAACATTAAAATAAGAAAATTAAATGTACCGTTTCTTTTTTGCTTGAAGACATTTAAATGCAAAACTGCCATGGATATAGGATTTAGAAACATTATGAAAATTGGTCGTCTTTATTACCGTCCTTTCTTTTGTGGTAGATGCGTTGTCACGATCTGATACATTTTTTCTGTAGTGCATTTTGAAATAAAATAGACCCATTGTAACGGTAAATATCAAGCGGTATTGTTACCAGGGTTGCGTAGCTGATGATGATGCTTAATATGGAACCAACAGGCAAACATAACCGCAGACAGGGAAAAATCATTAAAAGACTGACCGGCATAACTTCCAACCTACACAACGGTGAGATTTCCAAATTAAATAGTGGGATCGTAAAAGCAAAATATAGCAAAAATGATTGGAAAAATCAAGGTCCCAAAGTTACCAACGGGAAAATACACAAATACAAAGCAAAATCTTAACATCACAATTTAGTTTTCAATTCTTATTCAAATTAACTCCAGTCGAGGAAAAACAAAAACAAAAACTATTCACAGATAGAAAAGAAAACCTTAGGAATATTCTTTAGAGTGATTAGATTCCATTCATTCTTGTATGGGAAGATGTGTACCCTTATTACAGACCACAAACCCTAACTAAAATACAGATACTCTATGGTGTTTTCCAGTGGCGGATATCAATCAAGCGTCCATGTCACAGTTCGATAGAGAAATAAAACAGATGCATAAAATACAGATGGAAACCTTACCTATGATAGCTGATAATGTGATTGCTGCAATGAAAAACGATATTTTCATCGTGTTATGGAATTTAAAAAAGTACAGTGTAGTCGTTCGGATCATTCGAAGTGGATGAACGTGATGATGATGATGTACCATGTCTGAAAATACTCTTAATGCTTTGCGATGACTATTCTCTTGTAGATTACCTGTGGAAATTGTTTTGTACAATGAACCACAATTTGTGCCCGAGAAATTTGAGATTTTTCTGAATGCGAATGGAGAACATTACATACAGTCTGCACTATATCATCCTGCAATGAAAATAGTGGCAAGTGAGACAGGGACTCTGAATTCAGAAACTCTTACAACAACTATTTCGACACACAGTAAAGTAATTTCTCAACCGAATATCCCATGCCTGACTGGATGCTGTGAATCCTAGGCGAAAATCGTAACGGTTGAAAAGACCAGTTGTCGGTGAGAAAGTAAAGGTTAACGACTATCATGAAAGCAAAGTTTCATGGATATACATGTATGGTATCATTGTGCAAAAGCTGGGACCCATTACTTAGCGTGTGAATATTAGTGTACGTTATGGATGTATATTGACCGGAATGTGATGTTACGTGTGAGTTAGACAAGTCAGAAGCATCCGTTTAGCTGCATCCTACCCGTTAGCGCACCATTAGAGAACCGAGGTGAACCATCAGATGTATCTTCTATCATCATCTCAGGATTCCGTGTCCAACAAACCGTTTGTGAACAATAATTCCAAACGTTCAATTATCCATGCGCGAAAAACGGACACTAATCCAGTATAGCCGCGATATCCAAGCCCCGAGAACATCAGAAGCTTGGGAGACTTATTGAAGAGATTACCGCTTATCTTATCAAGATAGAGGGCTAATAGCGGGTGTGATCGGTCAACAGGGGATGCACCTGATCTCGCATCTGTTGTTCCAGGAGTCTGTATCTGCTCTGCTCTCAAATGTTATTCTTTATAGGATTTATGAGACTGATCACTGTTCATGTATTATCGTCATGTTTATTTTGTAATTTAAATTTGAAGACTGATTTATAAAAAGTTAAATATTATGTTGTTAATTGACTGGATCTGAACCTTGCATTATTTTGTTAAGCGGAGAGTGTACGATTTATTAATTCAAGTGCGGAATTCAGACGATAACAATTTATGTTCCCTGTTGTGTGTACTGGCAAGAAGCCATGTTCTACATGCACTTTCAATGTTGAATCAACAAGTTTTTATTTAAAACTGGAGGATTTATTGATTGACTTTACATCTCGATTTTACAAGCATACAGATGAAAATTAAAATATTTGGTTTTGTTTATTTAGTCTGAACTTTTGAAAAATATCTGACGATATATATATATATTCTGTGACGACTAATGAATCATGTATTTAAATGAAAACCTGCATCCGTCTTTAATCAATAAATTGAACATACCTAGCAGAGTATATACATGTACATAGTTAAATCTTATGCACTTCCTATTCATAGGAACGTTGATGACAAATGATGTAAATATCCAGGGTTTCGAATGTATGTCATATTTGTGGTACATGCGTCCCTTTGACCCTACTGATTATCAATTCTGGACTAAATGTATACGATAAGGGGAAATATACTTCATATTCGTTGAACTGAAATGGCAATTTGAAAGACGCATGGCTGATAAAAGTCAAGATTTTTCATGAATATCAAAGTAAGTTTTCCTACAACTGGTCACACATGTAGTTGGAAACGTTATATTTGATATATTTATTATTATTATATTTAAACAAATATGCCATCATAAAATTGAAAACTGCATTTACACGAATCTCACTTCCAAGTTATAGAAACAACGATGTTTGACGAAAGAATTTTCTAAATGTTACCCATTTAAACAACTAAACATGATGACAAACGGTATGACTTTTGCTTCTCCGTCGTCAGCCTCCCATATTCATGTAGCGACATTCCATTACCATCTACTTATTCCGTTTATGTCTTTCAACTAAGCCGATACATTTAAGCATATTCTGCATATGATCAAATTTTTAATTGAAGCAGGCTACTGACAAATAAGTTGATGTTTAGGGGTTTCAACATTTAAAGTCAACATTTCGCAAATTCTACATTAATTATAATAATCTAATTTGCACACACAGCCTATCACTAGGTCGGATGATGTCTGACACCTTTCATAACAATTGTTAGACTGGTCTTTACGTACAGATTTTGACTACATTACCATTTAATTTTGTATTCTTTATAGGATTTATGACATTGGTAACTGTTCGTTATTTTCACATTTTCATCTGTCACTGTAGGAGCCGGTGCCTTACCAGGCTCACGGCGGATGTGACCAGTCAACAGGTCATACTTACTCCTCCTGGACACCTAATTCCATTTCCAGTGTTTGTCCTACTCTCAATTTTGTATTCTTTATAGGATTTATGAGATTGGTAACCGTTATTTTCACATTTTCATCTGTCACTGCAGGAGCCGGTGCGACAAAATGGATCACGATACAGCATCCGATTGTCAAACAATTTGGCTCCAAATGTTGTAAAAAGTAAACTCAGGTGACATATTGCAATTGGTCTGTGACCGTCGTCGTGCGTCATCCGTCGTGTGTTAACAATTGAGTATCTTGAACTTCTTGATAGCTACTATTCCAATTCTTTCCAAATATTGTATGAAGCATCTTTGGGACAAGGCGGACATTAATTGTAAATTTCAAGACTCAAGACTCATACCCACCTAGGGGCGGAGCCAAAACTGCTAAAATGTGACCGATTTTCAAAAATCCTTTCTAGAACTGCACATTTGTAAGAAAAACTAAATGCATAGTAATGTAGAGCAGGCCTCTGCCAAAATTGTAAATTTTATGATTCCCGGGATATATGTTTTAACCCCAGGGCAGGGCTAAACTTGGCACATAGTATTTATTGGTAAAACATTTTAAAAGCATATTCTTTAATGTTTTGATACCAAATCAAAACTAAATGAATATTTATATTGAGCAAGTAGCCCTTTACCAAAATTGTAAATTTCATAATCCCAGGGTTAGGGATTTTATTTTGAGCTTTGGTCTAAATGGTCTGTAATTAAATGTGTTAATAATTTTAAACTTAATCTTGATAACTGCATAGATGCATAGATGGTGCCAAGTCAAAGCCAGTGGAAATGACTTTTAGTGTGCCTCAAGGATCAGTGCTGGGTCCCAAATTCTACACAATGTATACAAAACCAATTGGTTCCATCTGTAGATATCATGGACTTGATCACCATTTTATGCGGATGACTCAACTTTACCTGTCTGTTAAGCCTACGGGCAGAGACATTACATCGTATTGAGCGTTGGCTATACGATATCGTGTCTTGGATGCATGACAATATGTTGAAACTCAACACGGATAAGACCGAGGTCGTTGTGTTCACATCCGGTCGTAATGCAAATCTCATTAAAAGCATTTCAGTTGCAGTGGGTGACTCACAAATTAATCCTTCAACCTGCGTTCGAAACCTTGGTGTCATGTTTGACTCCAAGATGGATATGGAGCTACAAGTGAACTCTATTAGTAGATCTTGCTATGCACAGTTGCGGCAAATAGGCCACATCAGAAAATATTTAACAACAGAAGCAGCTAAATCACTTGTGAACTCCTGAGTTACATCAAGGTTAGATTACTGTAACGCTCTCCTGGTTGGTATACCAAAGACAGTTCTGAGCAAGCTCCAGCAAGTTCAGAACACTGCCGCACGTCTCATATCCAGGATCTCTCGTTACGACCACATCACTCCAATACTACGAGAACTATACTGGTTGCCTACGCGGCATAGGGCACAGTTTAAGATACTTACTTATACCTACAAGACCTTACATGATGAGTGCCCAATTTATATCAAACGATTACTAGAGGTATATAGACCTACCCGAAATCTTAGGTCTATACAACGATCGGTCACTCTAGTAGTTCCTAAAAGTCGAACTGTTACGTACGGGGATCGGTGCTTCATGTCAACAGCTCCGAAACTGTGGAATGCCCTTCCAGAACATGTGAAGGATTGTAAATCACTATGCGCCTTCAAGAAGTCATTGAAAACACATTTTTCCATCAGGTTTTCAGTAACTAGCCTCCATCAAGTTGAAATGTTTATATATATATATATATATATATATATATATATATATATTTAAAATCTCATCAACATTATCTCATCATCTTTATTTTAATATGTCCTGAAACAGATGTTTTATACTTGTTTAGCATATGTATTGTATATTATGTTTATATCATATTATTTCAATGATTTATTCAGTTGTTTTATGTACTGTAAAGCACCTTTGAGCATACAAATATATGAAAAGGGTGCTATATAAATATGGTATTATTATTATTATTATTATTTTTTATTATTATTATTATTATTATTATTATAACTACCATTATTATTATTATCATTATTATTATAACTACCATTCCAGTTCTTTTCAGATTTGGTGTGAAGCATATGGAACAGGCGGACATAAATTGTAAACTTCAGGAATCCATCTCTCTTTGGGCCTTTGGTGCGGGGCCAAAACTGCCAATGTTAACAATATTCAAACTTTTTCTTACCTTGCACTTTACATTTGTAAGGAAAACTACATGCATAGTAATGCTGAGCAGGAAGGTCTCTACCAAAATTGTAAATTTCATGATCTTCAGGGTAGAGGTTCTGATCTCAGACCGGAGCCATTTTTGGTATATAGTTTTTAAGAGTAACACATTTGGAAAACATCTTTAATGCTACTGATACCAAATTGAAACTAATTGAAGACTTAGAATGAGCAGGTAGCCCTTTACTAAAATTGAGAATTTCGTGATCCCAGGATTAGGGGTTTTAGTATGCTAAAATGATCAGTGATTAAATGTGTTATCAATTGAACATTTCTGCGAAAGTTTGTATAAAAGGGTCTTTTGGACAAGGAGGGCATAAATTGTAAATTTCAGGACTCCTTCCCCCTTGGCGCCTTTGGGGTGGGGCAAACCTGTTAGGATAAGAGGAATGTAAACTGTGAAATTTATGATCATAGCTCCCCCAGGGCCTCATGGTTGGGACCAAAACTGGAACAAGCGAAATTTTTTTTTACTGTATTGGAAATATTTTATTGTTATGCACAAGTTCTTAAAACTGAGAGAAAAATGGTTATTATGTCCGTGAAGTCCTTTCCAAAATTGTGAAATTCATTGAAACTTGGTCAGGAAAATTTGGTCTGATTTGAATGTTTTAAACGTAATCTTTCCTTTTATTGTAATTGAATGGGAATAGTATGCATATTTAGAAAGATCATAAAGTTGTGAACAAAAGACTCCAAAACGATGCTGCGAATCCCCCATAGGTACATACATATAGTATGGACTCTGATGCTCAGGTGACCGTTAAGGACTGTGGGCCTCTTGTAATCTTCTGTGTATATTAATTTCTAAATTCAAATAACAATGAATCTCGTTGTTTTATATCTGATTGTATTCTATCAATATTTTCCCTTACGATTATCTATCATTACTTCCGACAGTGTGGTGGTTAGCTGAAATGTCAAGGATGATTAAGATGGAATTAAAGTGAGGAAGATTTGCATTGATATATGAGCGTTCACGTTTTTACTTTTTTGCAATACTCATCATTCATAAGCATCTGACATTCTGTTACCGCAGCGGTGACTGTGGTTTTTATTGTTTGGAAGTGAATGTCCACAAAAATCTATGCGTTAAATGTTTATGTGTGACCTTCAAATCAAACCAGGTTGGTACACGTACTACACGTAGTGTAAAGTAGTGAATCACATTTGCAGCAAAATTTTGATATATGTTTTGCACAGCATACATAAAGAGATGAAATATAATTCATGTATTATAATGCGTGTATATTATGTATCATACTTTTGTGTATTACGTATTATTCTGGATTGCACGTTTCTTAAATCGTGCGATCCGTGGCAAATTCTTGAGATACGATCTTCACTTGAAATCGCATATTGCAATTTGTTGAAAAATTATCTTACGATGATTTATTATGACTGCTGGTACGCATGGTCGCACGATCAAATAAAATTGGAAAAGATGTATTATATATATAGTCTTGGTTAATATAAAAACATCTAGTAAAATAATACAAAACCCCAGAAGCGTGCAATCAATAATTCTATGAACTCGTGCTAGATTGGTGATGCCATCAAAAGTAAGGTTATGCAAACAGTCTGTTTCCGTCGTTAGTACTCGCACTACTGATCGTGAGGATGTTCGATAGGTAGCACCATCAACCGTCCAGTTGTTCGATCAATTGAGCGACAGTTTCACGCACGATCCTGCACGATTGGATGGATGAATGTATATTGTTTAACGTCTCATTTGAGAATCTTTCACACACATGGAGACGTCTCCATTGCCGGTGAAGGGCTGCACGATTTAGGCTTATGCTCGGCGCTTATGGATTTGAGCAGGGAGAGATCTTTATCGTGCCACACCGTCTGTGACACGGGGCCTCGGTTTTTGCGGTCTCATCCGAAGGACCGCCCCATTAACTCGCATATTATGACAAGCAAGGGGTACTGAGGACCTATTCTAACCCGGATCCCCTCGGGGCCTGCTGATGGTGCGTTAATGCACGACTGTTGACACGATTATACAAGACCTATCTGCGACTGTGAGTCGCAGACGGTCGGTTCAAACTTTTGAACATGATAAAAAAACCTTTCTGCGACTAATATTGCTCGTGCGATCACCCAGAACTTTAGCGATCAGTCGAGCGGTGTCCGTGCGACTTGCCTACAACTCCAAATCAAATTCGGTCGCATTTAGGTCGTAACCACCAGCTCGGTGTGACTGGGACTTTACATATGTTGTGTGTATTATGTATTATACTACGTGTGAATTGCGTATTGCATCATTTCTGAGAGTAGTGATACATTTTGGTCTCCTTTTAGATACTGTCAATTTAATGAATGAAATTCATTCTATAAAATTAGCAGTCATTTTTTCCGCTTCTGCGCATTATGTTCTCTATCCCAGAAAGTTCATAATGCGAAATCCAAACATGATAATTTTTATTTTATGTTTGTCTTATGATAATTGTTTTTATCTCTTTTCTATCAGGTATTCATTTTTAGATACTAATTTCAAATGCTAATGTTTGTTTGTATATGTATATGCAGGACCACAATGAATACTAGCCATATGCTAATTTGTATCATCCTGGGTAAATAAAGGATATTATTATTATTATAAATCAAGTTTCATCGTCTTGGATTATTGATATTTCTATTATCATGAAATAAAACGAACTGTTTCCATCTATTTTTTATGCATAAACATTATACATTCCATCAACTGGCATCATTATGCGCATACAATGGACATGATAAGCCCTCTCAGACACTCTAGTGAACATTGTCCGATCCGTAAAAAGTACATTTACAATGTAAATTAATGGTAAAAAGATCTACCAAGTTTGTCAGAACATTGCAAGATTGCACACAGTAAATATATCATTATACCTCAAGGAATGACGCTACAATTTTTGAAATACTATTGGTTAAGCAAATCACGTTTGAAATACTATTGGTTAAGCAAATCACGTGATGGAGCATATAAGATATCATATACCATTTCCCGGGACCTCGTATACTGCATCTCTTGTGTACTTTCCATTACCTCTACATTAAAGTAAATCCTGATTATTGTGACGTCACGATGCACTCACGTTATTTCCCATAAGTGGATTCTCACAATTTGTAAGGCACAGAAAGATTTTTTATGCACGAATTTCATCACCGACCGTGTAAGTAGTCAGCATTCAGGAAGAAAGGAACCATGATGAATGCTTGTCATATCACTTCACTTCGTTGTTTGTATATTTCTAATACGCTGACGACGTGGTGGTACTGTTGGAACTAGATCTGCTACATATAAGTGAGCGGATGCAGATTTTTTTTTTCCGCAAGTTTAATTGAATTTCGAAATTTAGTCTTGCTTTGTTTCGATATAATAAACAATTTATTATGTGAATGTTCGCGATATATGGGAATTTATTTACAAACGAAATCGTATTCCCCTCGGGTGTTGCCTTCGGAGAATATGATTTGTGTTAGTTGAATAAATCTTCATATCTTCATATCTTCCTCAGTATCATGCAATAAATGTATTTTATCTCTCAGTAGTGCAAGATAAAGTTCATTTTTGTTTAAATAATAACAATAATCAGGCAACTATACAATTAGGTTTCTCCTTGGGAGATGAAAATTGATAGAATGTCCATAAAATTTATCTTTTTTATTTAAGGTCAATTTTCGTTTTGCAGTGGTTCAACAAGAAAAAAGAAACCAGTAAAATAAAAATATAAGGCAATTATTTTTTCTTTGTTGTTTTACATCCTATTTGATATTTTTTTTCACCCAAAAGGTCAATATAGTATATACCAAATTGTGAAGTTTCCGTATAGATGTATCCTGTTGCTGAACTTTTCAGCCGTCGTCTTCAAACCTCAAATTCAGCAGAGATAAATTAATCAATGGAAGAGCATAATTTGGTTCAAACATCGTTGAGCAATTATAAGTATTCCGCACTTCTTTTAAAAGCAACTTACTATTCAGTTGAAACTTGCACTGTTATCATGACTGGACACGAAAAGCTACATGTATGAGAGTCTAACTATTGATTCCCAACTTGCCTGAAAGTTTGTTCAATGATGAAGACAGTTTTGGTATTTTATAGCCATGTATTTCGCTATATTTCCGCTGAAGCCTGACAATTTGATATGAGTATCTCTTCATATTGCCAGTTCTTTTAAAAGTGCAAACATTTATATATACATGTATCAGATTGAGCATGAAATGTTCAGGTAAGCATGCGAGCCATGGGTTGATTGGTTGATTGATTGATTGTTTTCCGCCACACTCAACAATTTTTCAGTTATCTGGTGGCGTCCAGTTTTTATTGGTGGAGGAGAGAAACCAGATACAATGTACCTGGGAAGAGACCACCGACCTTCCGAAAGTAAACTGGCAAACTTTCTCACATATATCAGCGCCAGCGAGATTCGAACCCCCGCCGACTAGAGGTGCGAGGCCCTGTGGTTTTGAGCGCGATGCTCTAACCATTCGGCCACGGAGGCCCCTGTTATATTGATTGATTGTTTTGATAGTTTGTTGTTTTCCGCCACACTCAACAATTTTTCAGTTATCTGATGGTCTCCAGTTTTTTTTTATTAGTGCTCTAACCACTCGGCCACGAAGACCCCCTATTTGATGCTATATATTCATTACCAGTTTGAAAGTAAATAACCTGAAGCATAGAATTTGTTAGAAATAAGGCTATTGTGCTTAAATAAGAAAAAAAGCTTTAATGTCTTGGCCTCTAATTAGTCCGCAGGATGAAAATTACAAAACCTTATTGCACACTAACCGGAGACCACTAATCACATTCTTAAGGATAATTTGCATAAAACATACTAGGATTCATTTTCATTTTGGGGACAAAGTTAGAGTTGCTAAACATTGTTTTTACCCAAATATGTTCGCAGAACATCTCTTACAATGTAATTAGTAGACAAATCATCTTTTGGAATTATTTTCATGAACAAAATGAAATGGGTGAAGATGGTGAATAGTTATAAATACCATAAATCCTATAAATGATACGAAATCGAGAACAAGGCAAACACAAAGGTGGGATGAGGTACCTGAGTCCTATATCTTCATCAGATAAACGGAGTAATCCGTACTCAAATCCGTGTGCAAGGAACGGCTTAACAATTGGTACGAGTATTTCTATCGAAAATTAACATGCTATTGGTTAGAATTGTTTAAATGGTTAGCATTTGCATGTATTCATTACAGTCACCAAGACAAACAAACAACAATCCCAGAAAGATATTTCAGAATGAAAGTATTTGACACAATATACAGATTAAAATTTCATTTTTCTTTTACATAATTCAAATATATACATATTTATTATAAAATATGGCCAATGCATTATATTTCAAATTCCCAAACAAAATAGATGATAACTTTACATCTATATACTCGTAAAGTGACAACTTAAAGATTACAGCACATTTGATCGTGATGATTACCATTCATATTAAGAATGATCATTTTTGTTTAACTTTGTTTAACTTTGCAAATATTTCGTTAGAGTTATGGATATGATATGGATATGTTGTAGTACAATATGTTGAAATGAAATAGATATATACATGTATTACATCTTCATTCTTACAATAGATGCATAAAAATATTTTCTATAAAGGACTGCGCATGTATATGATAAAAGCTCTGTTTACCCACCAAACGTAATATTCGTATTTCAAAGGTATGGTTTGTGCAAGAATCCTAATGCAATTAGGCTGTTTGTTTTCAATTCGACAAAAATGACACAGAAACAGAATTGGGAAGTGATGGGAAAGACATTTTCCGTATTTTGACATAAAAATACAATTTTTTGCACACAGGTTCTCTTTTACTAAACGCAGGCCTGGATAAACTTTATATTTGATATCATTGATTTACCTTTGCAACAACAACTACTACTACACCACACACACACACAGAGAGAGAGAGAGAGAGAGAGAGAGAGAGAGAGAGAGAGAGAGAGAGAGAGAGAGAGAGGGAGAGAGAGAGAGAGAGAGAGGTAAATTTGGTATGTCCAAAGCTGCGTTTTATGTTACCTAAAAAAAGTAACTAAAATAGCACTTTAACTTTAGTAATACATAGTATTGAGATATTGTAACATTTTGTATGCAACCGCACTCCAAATTACTATAAATATCAGAGACAGACAATCTGAAATTGCATTAGACATATATCTCTTTTACGATACAAAAGAAGACCTAAATTTCTTTTGAAGATTTGAAAATGTGAAATTTACAGGGACCCAGAAAGGCTATTATAGTTCATAGTCCTTTATAAAATTTCATGAAGGACATACTGGATCTGTAGTAAACACATCATGTTTGATTTTGTCTTAAAATATTTGTTTTCGGTATTTCTATATATTCTTAGAAATACCACCATTTTATTACTGTTCAAAGTGCTAGAAGTGGAGCGTCAGTCTGGGAGAGATTATCTGTAAATCTATTAGAGGTTGCATCATCTGACCTCCGTAGAGGTGACAGTCTAGGCATGTTGCGCATGTTTTGTGTAGGATTCATCATTGGATCCATCATTGAATTTCTTGGACGATTTCCACTCAGAATATTTTCAACTGAATTAATTGGACGATTTCCGCTAAGAATATTTTCAACTGAATTTCTAGGACGATTCTCGCTAAGGATGTTTTCGATGGAATTTCTTGGGCGATTGTCGCTGAGGATGTTTTCGATGGAATTTCTTGGGCGATTTTCGCCAAGGATGTTTTCGATGGAATTTCTTGGGCGATTCTCGCTAAGGATGTTTTCGATGGAATTTCTTGGACGATTCTCGCTAAGGATGTTTTCGATGGAATTTCTTGGGCGATTCTCGCTAAGGATGTTGGCAATGGAGTTCCTTGGGCGATTCTCGCTAAGGATGCTATCAATGGGATTTCTTGGGCGATTCTCTCTACGAATGCTTTTAATGGAATTTCTTGGGCGATTCTCGCTAAGGATGTTCTCAATTGGATTTCTGGGACGATTATTTCTAAGAATACTTTCAAATGGCGGTATATTAGATACTCTTGAGCGATCTCCCTGTTTGAAACGATCAAAACTGGCTGACAGGATATTAACATCAGAATTATTTCCAATATCATGCGGCTCGTTTTGAGTGCGAGGTACATTAGGAGATCTAGAATTGTCATTTATGGCTTGACGATTAAATGCAAATTGTTGTCGGATATTGGCCATCAACGATGGATCATTTTGACTTCCAGACGTGACCCTTGAAGTAGATCTACTTAGATTGTTCTCCGGATTTTGCGGGCGTTGAAATACGTTGCGTCGACCACCAAGAGACGTTCTAACTCTCGGCATTTCGCTGGTGAATAGCTTGTCCAAACTGTTAGAAATAGAAGAAGTGGTTTGAATACTCGAACTTGGAAATATGCTCACTTGACCGAGTCTTCCGAAATCAAAAGGATCTGAATTTCTATCCAAGAGGGAGGAATCAAAGGTCTGGGAGGTTCCCCGATCCTGTATCCACTGAGGTGCATTGAGGGTTCTAGACAAGGTACCAACTGGTATGGCAGACTGCTGCCAAATTACGTCCGAAATTCCTCCTCCAAACCTTTGTCTTGTGTTTTGATTTTGTAAAATTTGGGAGCCTTGCAGAAATTGGTTAGGAGATGAAAACAGAGTCATATCAAAATCGTTTGGACCTATTCCCCGTAACTGGACATCAGAAACAGACGAAAAACCACTAGTACTAAACTGTTGTGGGCGTGTGTCTAATCTCCATGTTGTAGCTCCCGGTGAACCGTCCAGAGTAAATACTGGACCTAGCCTTCCGAACCTTGTTTGGGATAATACACACGTGCAAAATCCACTCTGAAAAAGAAAAAAAGGAATATTCAGTTGTGTTTCCCCCCACAACATTGAAGATAACTTGCATGTACTTCTGCATAGGACCTGTCGGGGTAGCTCACTGATTACAGCGTTCGCTTTGTAACCAAAAGATCCATGAGTTTGAGTTCCTCCCGTGTCACATGAACTCTACGACGAAAAAATAGGTTGTGATTGCTACTTTATTAAACACTCGACATTTCGGATATAACCTTTAAAAAGAAGGTTCCATGTCGCGGCAAACGCTGGTACATTAAAGAATCCTGAAACCTTGAGCGCTAAGCATAAGTGTAAATTTGAGCTAATACACCCACAGCTAGAGATAGTTCTCGAAGGGACGTATAATAAACTTCAGTATGAAGTAAATGAAATTTTCAGTGGTAGATAGTTTACTTTGTAACCAGAATTTTATGAGTTCGACCATCGCTCGTGCCATGGCCGCGTAAAACCGAAGACGAAAATATAGGTAAAAATATAGGTAGTGACGGCTCCTTCGCCAAATGCTCCGAGTTTAACAATGAAAATCACGAGTCTTTCGGGTATGACATTAAAAATAGAGGTTCCGTGTCTCGGTAGGCGTTGGTATGTTATAGACTCCTCACTGCTACGACCCTGACTGCTAGGCATGGGTCTACATTTGTGGTACTTCACCTACAGCTGGTGACATACGTCTCATTATGAGTGAAAAATTCTCACAGGGATGTAAACAAATTTTATAGAATAAATGAAATTCTATCACTCCATCAATCGTTTCAGAAGAGTATCATTTTTAAATTCTATTCATCATTACTATAACATATCAGTTTTTCTTATATATTGACCCCGTCGGGATCCGCGTTGTTAAAATAGATCCTCAGTACCCCCTTGCTTGTCGTAAGAGGCGACTAAATGGGGCGGTCCTTCGGATGAGGCTGCAAAAACCGAGGTCCCGTGTCGTGTCACAGCAGGTGTGGCACGATAAAGATCCCTCCCTGACCAAAGGCCGTAAGCGCCAAGCATAGGCCTAAATTTTGCAGCCCTTCACCGGCAATGGTGACGTCTCCATGTGAGTAAAAAATTCTCGAGCGGGACGTTAAACAACATATAATCAATCAATCTTATATATTGTTCTTTTGCCCATATAGAAGGTCTATAAAAATTAAATCTTAAGCACGGGTCGCAATAGCCAAGTGCAGAGATCTTCATCTACAACCACAGAGGTTATGGGTTAATTCTGTGGCGATCTCGTCATATCTACATATATACGTTTAAAGTAGGCAGTGTCTGTTACTTTGCCAATAGAAGTGGAATACATGGATCTTGGGATGAATCATTGACACATAACCTTTCGTGTTTCGGTAAGTGTTACTTGATCGTTATATAACTGTTTCCATAGCTCTTTATAACATTATTTGAATAGTTGTCATAAATTGTAATGTTAGTTAGGGAAAATTAAAACAAAATGCTAAAATAATTTAACTTTTTAAATCTCTTACAATAATTTCAAGAAATTCGTTATAACGAAGTAGATCCGATATAACAAACTTAATAAGTAGTTACAAACTAAAAACGAATCGAAAACATAGATTTTAATGCGTCCTAACTGCTATATTCCTGTAATTCACATGCAATTCTATCCGTAATTCATCGAATTTTATCGTTTTGAATTCCTAAGGAACTTTTTTTTTAAAACAAGGTCACTTTTAATGGCTGATTGCTAGAATTCTTTTAAGTTGTGACACTTGCAACAAACAAAGTTTTCTACATCCATTTGAAGAGTTCCAAATTTTATATCTGTACAGTTTTTGACAAAATTGGGGAATGTTTGAAAGTTTCCTTAATGTAGAATATTTATTGATACTTATTTGCCTACATGATGTACCTAGAACAATTTTTTCAATCAATGTGTGCAAAGAGTTCAAGTGATGGCAGAGCTCTGAAACAGATGTCCAGTAAACACTAGAAATTTGATCAACGTGATTTCAGTTAGTTTGTAGCGTTTCTATTTTATATGTTTTATATATTTATTCACATTTTGTACAGAAATATCTGAAATCTGAAAAGATCGATTTGTAACAAATGGCATTAAGCCATTTATGGTATGTGTCGTCAAGTTTGAAATGTTGCACAGGTTCTGAGCAAACTTTACAGAAATTAAAGTCATATATATCTCTTTTGCTCTATTTATAATCATTATTACTTATATGATATATACAGATTATTACTTATATGATATATACAGATATATATTTCTACATTATAAACGCAAATGCACACGTAAATTCTGAATATGATAGATATTGTATGTAACATTTAAATGATAAAACACGGCAAAAAGATCAAATACATATACAAGACACCTATTTCCTCGAGATGACGGATGTCTTTTCTAGTAGCCTTCTCTTTATTATATCTATAGGGATGAAAAGTTAATACTCATAAGATCTTTATCGCTTAAAGGGAAAATATCTATACTGTATCTCGACCACTTATTTTTTTTTATTTAAGATATACATAGGAAATGTTCGTAATAGTGCTTCTATGAAAAATGAAATTTTCAGCACTCAATATATTCTTCAATTTAAATGAACACACCAATGAAGTTTTAAGGGTGAATTAAAAAAACCAAACAAACATTCTATGCATAATCAATTTTCATTTCACATGCGTCTAGGATTCGCTTTAAAACACATGATAAATTTATGATATATGGTCAATTTACGTCTAATTGCATTTAAACTTGCTACTTTGTGATGTAATGAAAATGATGACGGAGTATCGAAAATTAAAGTTTGATTCTTTTTCTACGAAATCGATAAAGTAATCATTCTTTGATGCAAACTTACCATTAGCAGTGCTGCAAACATTTTGCATGTATTGTAGTACACTCGGGGTTGTATTTTCTTTATATACCTTATACCACCGAGTCCGGCGCAATGTCGGATTTCCCCTAAATTTCCTCCTGGCCTTGTGTAGAAGGTAATATGTCGTTTGTCTTTTTTGTCTCCAAAAGTCAGTTTAGGTCATTTTTCTTTTTATTTCATAACGGCACAATACTTGGAAATTATGGTATTTTTAGCATATCAATCTTTTTGATTATTATATTTTCAATCTTGATATAAGATAAAGTGAATTAAAAACATATTCCATAAAAAGGTACATGTGATATTAGACGTGTTGTATTAGATGACTTGCTGGGGACATTGAATACGTAAAAATGAAAGACGCACCTTGAGAATGTTTCATAGTTTCCTTTATCATCTGTTTCACCAAATTCCCCACTAAATAGAGAATTCTAAAAATTATATTATTTATTAGTACTTACGTGTAAGATAAGCGATGCATCTTGTATGACGCGAAGAAATGGTACATGTAATTTATGTCACTAGATAAAATACAATCACAGACATAATTGCATTATTTAGCCATTATTAGCCATCGATTTACATGAGATGTGGTAGATATGCTCTACTTGTGACACAGGTGAAACATGAATAACGCTAAACATATATCAAGTTTTTCAAAGACTAATATATCTTCCACATTTCTGTACTGTTCACAATCCTTACATTGCTGAACATATCAAATATTAATATTAATAATAAAAATGCAGGATTCTTTCAAAATCTTCTTGACTCCTTGTCATCAATAGCAAAATTCCAAACAATGAAGAGAGAGGCCTCTATCAATATTATAAAATTCATGACCCTCAAGTTGCTAGCACGGAGATATAGTGAAAATACAATATTTCTTTCAAAAACTTCTCCAGTTTTGGAGGGCATACGATTAAACTGAGAATGTAGTGAAAATGAGCAAGGAGACCTCGTTACCCCATTTTCAAGTTCCAGACCCACAGAACTTTGCTGTATCCCTAGCATTAAAAAGATTGAAAATTACTTTTTAATACAGATGCATTAAAAAGTTTCCACTTGACATACAAATTTTCCTATTGCACAAATCAAGATAATATAGCGAAGGTCAAAGTTGAAAATACTTAAACAGATTTCTTCCGACCACAAGTTCTCAATGTATCAAAAAGCACAAATTAAAGGTTCATTGCACGTCAGTCAATTCATTACACCTACAACATGTAGCCCGTCTTTGTTATGTGATATTCAGGTGATCGCTAAGTCTCTTGGACCTTTTTGATTGGGGTGGGTGTCGCGCTGTTTTCTTCTAAAATATTTATTTATCTATCTATTAATCTGGCAATATATTTAATATTCATAATTTGTAAATGACATTTATAAATTAATGTGATGATTATCATAATTTAGCATATGAAGAATTGTAATTCTATGAAGTTGAGTTTCCACAAATTTTGCTTTCATACTTAATTACATTTGATTATATTTCAGTTGTCGTTAAATTTCAACAAACGTGAAGCATTTGAATGTTGGATGGGATTCAGAAGTTACACATACATGTATTCATTACACAGTGCTTATTGTAGAATTATAGGCCCTCAGTAATGTTGAGCCTACAATGCACGCTGCCTTTTCTGTTCGACAGGATTAAAGATTTTAAGCGGGTATCTTTTAAATATAAATAATTAAATAAAATTATTTTTTAACATGATGTCATACAAAATTAAATTAAATTATTCAATTAAATAATGCATCCATTTTTCCCAAATGTTTATGATAGATTTTCATGTTAAGGAGGATGGGGACATTTTAGTGGCAGGCCTCTAAATACGACACATGCGATGTTTGTGACATTTTGTCTTAAATTGATTTTCCATCTCCTCGATATGAAGAGTTCTTGTGTAATAGGTTTAGATTTTATTATGTAGTAATATTACCAAATCCTTTACATCGACCTGAATAGTTCAATAGTTAGATTATCTATCGTATCTATGTAATGTAAGGGTTCCGGGTTCAATATCAAAGATTGTCTATCCTTCTTCAATGCGATATACTGTCGGAAGGTCGGTGGTCTCTTCCCGAGTACATTGTATCTGGGTTCTGTCCTCCACTAATAAACACTGCACGCCACCAGATAGCTGAAAATTGTTGAAAAACAACAAACAAACAATCAATCAATACGAAAATTCCCATGGAATTTACATTTTTACATGCAACGACCAGGAACTATCAATATATGCTTACACTAAAACATACATGGTAATTTTTTCTGAAAAAACGAGATAGAGTGCAAGTGAATTGTACGTGAAATTTCACGAAAAATTATTAATTATTGAGAAAGTCGCGTGTGTCCTTAAAATCTAAGCTTTCCCCATAAAAATCCAGGATATCATAAAGTACAGCTACGTACATTTTTATGCTTCGTAAATTAATTGTTTGTCCTTTCTGTGACACTGCTGTGTGTTAATATCATTCCAAAATGTATCGCTTAAATTTCCTAGAAATATCATTGATGTAGAAACATTCTTATGTATATAAATCAAACTTTGTCATATTTAGTCACACCAAAAAGACGAAGAATTCGCTATATCGTTTGCTCGTTCATTACTCACATGTCATCGTGTTCGTGACTCTTAGGAGTATTTCATCGTCATTATCATCATCACCCATCGTAAAAATGGCTGAAATATTGCCAAAACAGCGTACAACTATAAACAATCAACCGTTATCATCAACATCATCATATCAATCGATCGGTCGATCGAAATCAATCAGTTTGAAATGTATGTGTTACTTGGTTAAAAACAGTAAATTGAATTTTGTACACTTTGTAACATATAAAAAAACTGGTATTCATCTATGATAAAGAGCGATGACAGTTTTAATAACAGAATTATCAAAAATGCACTAATACATGTATGTTAAATGCTGAAATTGCTGAAATTTGATTGTATTTAATATGGATAATCTATCTATCTATTTATCTATCTATCCATCTATCTATCTATTTATCTATCTTTCTCTGTCTGTCTGTATGGATGTTGTTTGGGAAGCATCCATCTCAATCAGTTTTACTGATATTCTTGTTAATTACTCTGTATATAGTGGAAGGAATACGTAATTGATCTCTACATTGTGGTAGGAATACGTAATTAACCTGCACATAATGACAGGGATAGGTAATTAATCTGTGTATAGTGGTGGGAATACGTAATTAATCTGTATATAGTTGCAAGGATAGGTAATTACTCTGTATAGAGTGGTAGAGATAGGTAATTAATCTGTATATAGTGGTAAGAATACGTAATTAATCTGTATAGAGTGACAGGGATAGGTAATTAATCTGTATATAGTGGTAGGGATACGTAATTACTCTGTATATAGTGGTAGGGATACGTAATTACTCTGTATATAGTGGTAGGGATACGTAATTACTCTGTATATAGTGGTAGGGATACGTAATTACTCTGTATATAGTGGTAGGGATACGTAATTACTCTGTATATAGTGGTAGGGATGTGTAATTACTCTGTATATAGAGGTAGGGATACGTAATTACTCTGTATATAGTGGTAGGGATACGTAATTACGTAATTGTGGAAAAGCCAACGGGTTAAAAATCATATCCCTGTAATTGTGTATTTGTAACTACGTATTGTACCATTCATTCAATGTAAATTTAGAAATGTTAATGTAAATGTAGAAATGTTAATGTAAATGTACAAATGTTTAATGTCACTGACAATTGTAGTACTTATTATATTAGTGTAACGCCAGTCCATTGGGTTGGAATGAATGACTTTATAAATGTTGTTAAGCAATGCATTATCCGTTCAATGTTTAGACAGAAATGCGTTTTCGAAACGTTCAAGTTGTCAGTGTGTAATGTGTTCTTTGATAAGTATTAATGCAAAATCTGTTTTGAGATACAGGTAAATCCATCATTTGTTCCATTAACTTTAAAAACTGAATTCTCATGGATGGTAATTAACGTTTACACAATTCCCTTAGTATGAAGATATGGCGTATATATAGTTATACATTATATTTAATAATCCAAATTTATTTTATAGATATTTTATGATTAATGACTCAACTTTTTAATATATATTTAAATGTATGGTAGATTTTTATTAAGCATTACCACAGTGACATGAAAGAAGAGTAAATAGTTTCCTTAGGGTTCTCTTACAGAAACATCCTGGATGTCTGAAATCTTTCTAAGAGATTGGTTTAGAACTACAGCTACATAGAAATTACATCCAGCAGGTATGCCTTTGTTACATGCAGTGTAAATCATGTTAAAATCCGGTAATTACAGTAAGCCATTTTAAAACACTAGACATCTATATTAATTAATGTTTTGCAGATTGTGGGAGAGTTTTGTTCCATGAATAGAATAAAGGACCGTATAAGGAGCAGATTCAGCAATAAAGTGTTGAACTGCCTCATGGTTGCCGCTACATATGAGATTGCTCTGAAGAATTTCCTTTTGAAATAACTGTCACAAGTTTAGAAAAACGTGAATTCTAGAATAATAAATATTTAAGTTGTTTCTACACAGTTATGTAGTGTATTTGATGTTTAATACCTTTGCTATGTATATTAATGATTTGATCACCACAGACGTGAATAAAACAAATCTTACCTACGCGCCTTTCTCCGCGTTAAATTTCTAATGAGAACCTTGCTACAACATTTTTGAACTAAAGAGAAGAACAATAAAATTAGCCCCTTATATCTGCTCCCAACTTCTGAATTACGCTAAAGACACAAAAACGTTATATTCTGCCCGTCACATTGTGCGAATGACGTTTTTCACACATTCATTGCGATAAGTGAGCAGATTGCTGGTAAAATTGTCAGTCAGGAAAGTCAATATAAACCAACGAAAGATTGAATAAACCAGACTTTATTGCAGTCAGCTAATCAATGGAATAATACTAGATAACTTAGCTTTTAAATGCAAAAAATGGCAATAGTATGTAATCAATACGAAATCGCTGCTTTCTTGTTCACCATAGGATTTCACACTAACTTTCACATCATATTTAATGATCTATTTTGTTCACAATGCTGTGCGAGTTATTTCCCTCTGAATACAAGAGGGCGCGCAGCATATTGCGGTTCTAAACTAATGGCGTCATATAGGGGATGGATAGAATTTATTATTTCTGATTGTAATAAATTGGCAGTTGATAAATTTTTGTAGACATTAAGTGTAATGCCAAAAAAGTAACATGACTGAACAATATTTTAGTCATTGATTATATCTAATGTGTCCTTTGTGCGATTTGTTTTGCAAGCAACGTAGGGTCATAATTTCCCGAAAAAAGAATTTATAAATATCAACTAGTCTAAGACTTCATTAGACCAGGATGTCTTTAGCAATTTTCCATCAATATATATATATATATATATATATATATATATATATATATATGAATGATATTTCACATGGTTTTAGATGTACATTTAAGTCAACGAAAGTTGGATGCTCAAACCTCTCATTGGCAAACAAAACACCTTTATTATTATATGAAACAACTGAAAGCTATCTCTTTCGATGGTGAAATAATACTTCGTATGAGGTGCTTCAACGAGCCATTTAAATAAACGTATGGAGTAACGATCTACCAAAATTCTCATAATGATGACAAAGTGACAATAATAGAGATTACGAAAGCTACGTGAGAAGAAAAAAAACCCCTTGCTCTGGCCTTCAACTCGACATTCAGATATATCGAGAAGTTTCAACTATTAACAGTATTTATTTTCATTCATATGTCGATTCGATATATTTCAGTTAACTCGACAACTCGAGAAAATAATAATAATAATAATAAAAAAAAACAAAAACAGAGTGTCTTTCATATCTGCTTTATATTTGGTTATTTTATTGAACGCTATATACATTATATATCAACGGCAATTTAACAATACAACTTAATCACAATTGAGATTACTTCTGAATCAGCTTTTGCATCGTCGATTTCCAATATTTATGTAGGAATATTCCATTACCACCTGCATATGTATGTTCTACGTATGCTTAGTTTGTAAATTGAAATAGGCTACTTACAAATAATTGGTGGAAAGCTAAGGTAACGAACAGTATTCAATCTCGTAATTCCTATAGAAAATACAAAGCAGACAGATGGGCAAAAACGGATCCCTGGACATTCCAGAGGTGGGATCAGGTGCCTAGTAGAAGTAAGCATCCCCTGTTGACGGGTCACACCCACCGTGAACCCTATATCTTGATCAGGTAAACGGAGTAATCCTTATTCAGAATCAATGTGCCAAGAACGGCCTAAAAATTGGTATGGACACGTTAGACAGCATTTGACCTAATGGAAGGTTGTACTGACAAACTATATCATTATAACAACCATGAAATTTGTGAAATGCTGACTTTAGACGAGACTGTACAAACTCCTGTAACATCAACTTGTTTGTCAGTAGCCTGCCTTGATTTAAAATCATTCAGAACAAGCTCTTGCGTATCGAATCATTTGGGAGATATAAACACCATATGCTGATGATAATGGAATATTGCCACATAGATAAAGGAAGATGAACTCATCCGGTTTGACATAATGTTGAGTTGTTAGTTTGACGTCAGCATCTATTTGCAATAAAATATCCAAGTTCGAAGCAGATGTGGAAGACTCTGTGGTGACCTTTATTCAAGATCGTTGGGATATATCGAATCGACATATGGATGGAAATGATCATCGCTAATAGATAAAACGTCGTCGATATATCTAAATATCGAGTTGAAGGCCATAGCATGATATTTTTTCTTCTCATATACAAGTACTATAGAGGATTTCAACAGTCTTGTTTGAAGTCAGCATTTCGCAGTGCTATGGTCGTCACAATGATCTACTTTGCAAATATAATCAACTATATGGATCGACTGGTGTCTGACATGTTTCATATGAGTGAGCAGTTAATAGGGAATGCTTTCTCCTCCTATGTACCTGATCCATATTTGGTATGTCATATTTGGGATCTGTCTTTGCACTACTCTTATTTTGTATCTTCTATAGGATTAATGGGATTGATCACTGTTCGTTATTTTCACTTTTTCATTCTACAGTAACGCTATTAAGGACAATCCCTGATCAAATATGGATCTTCTAAAGTAACGCTGGTAAAAAAAAAAAAAAAAAGTTAATCCTGTTAAAAAATTATCCCATGGGGATTCGGGTCAGAATAGGTCCTCTGTTTCCCTTGTTTCACGTAAAATACGACTAAATGGGGCGGTCATTCGGATGAGACCACAAAAACTTGGGTCCCCTGGCACAGCTGTGTGACACAATGAAGACTCCTCCCTGCTCAAAAGCCGTAAGCGCCGAACATAGACCTAAATTTTGCGGTTCTTCAGCGACAATGGTGACGTCTTCATATGAGTGAAATAGTGTCGAATGGGACGTTAAAGAATACCCAATCAGCTGATCAAAAATGATGAAAATTATAACCCAGAACATTTTATATCAGATCTCATCTTTAAAGGGGCATGGACACGATTTGAGCTGAATAGTTTCAAAGTTTGTTTTTCCATTTTTGATGTTTAGAATGCTTAACTGAGTTCTTTCTAATGCTCAGCAAAAACTCGAATGTCAGTTGTCGAGTTACAAGACATATATAGCTCACAATTCTTTGTTACGTAAACAAGATTCGTGCCATGATTTTGTTTACATATGTTAAATATATTAGTAAATGTTTCGTTTAAAACAGAAATTTTAGTTTATAAGTTTAATTCTGAACACAATTAAATAGTTAACTAGTTATCACATCTCATTTTGTTTTAAATATGTTTTTGTTTGTTTGTTTGTTTGTTTATAGCCGCCTGAGCAATTTTTCAGCTATATGGCGACTGTCACTATTACCGGTGACAGGGCTGCAAATTTAGGCCTATGCTCGGCACTCAGGGCCTTTGAGCAGGGAGGGATCTTTATCGTGCCACACCTACTGCGACACGGGACCTCGGTTTATACGGTCTCATCCGAAAGACCGGCACCCACGTCCCACAGTGGGATTCGAACCCCCGACTCAAGGATCATCAGATCTTTGAGCCCGACGCTCTAACCACTGCGCCACGCGGGTGGCGTTTTAAATATGTTATTTTTTATTACGAAATCTATATGTAAACAAAAACAGGCACGAGCCTTGTTTATATAACGAAGAATTGCGAGTGCTGTACTTCACTTCTTACTCAACAACTGAGAATTAAATTATGGTTGATCATTAGAAATACCTTAATTAAGCATTGTAAACATTAAAAATGGAAAAAATTGAATTTTAGAATTTTCAGCTCAAATCATGTCCATGTTCCTTTAATGCCATGTTGACAAATTAGAAAATTAAAGTGATATATTTTTATTGAACTTTCATATAATTAATACATTTTATAAATATATAAAACATAAATATTAAAACGTTCCTGTTCCCGGAATGGATAAAATATAGTTGTATCGCAGTTTTGAAAACCACATTGTCCCCTGAACTACTGTTGACGAAATCAACAGTTCCCTCTTTGTTCCGAAGAAATGACTAATCATCTGAAGAATCCTCGCTAGATGACCCACGTCTGTATCCTCGTCTTTCTTCGCTGGAATCAGAGTCAGAATTTGATTCTCTATATCTATTTCTTTGGTCGAATTTTTTAGGCAATCGATGGGAAGGTTTATAGGCATACTTCCTTCCGCTTGAGTAGCTCTTCCTTCCTCTTGAATACTTCACATTTCCTCTGGAGTATCCAGGACGACCATATCCCGAGTAAACATTCCTATTTCGATTGAATTTCGGAATACTTTGTTTCTTTGGAAAACCATATTTCTTGGAACTTTTATTAACCCCATCTCGAGAATAAATGTACAAGTTGTAGTCCGGGTAACTTTTGGTTGTGGTGTTTGGCTTTCTTGTGGTTGTTGTAGTTGATGTCGTTGTAGTTGGTGGTGTTGTTGTAGTTATCTCTGTAGTTGATGGACTTACTGTGGTTTCCGTTGTTGTGGTTGCTATTGTTGTTGTAGGAGTTGTCTTGTAATCTTTTATCAATTTGTGTTTCTGGTTTAGTTGTTGTGTGGGGCGATAAGGAATGTGATGTCTTCCGTGAGGTCGCTCAACAATGAGGCGGATAGGACGACCTTTCTCGTCGATGAAATGCGGTGGTGGTATAATAAAACTAGGTTCATTGATAGGCCAATTAACATTCTGCTCCTCTTGGTGTGGAGCAATAGGACCAAACCGAGAAAATTGGGGAATTTCATCACGATGAGGTGCGGTTCTTACATCCGGTGTGATGTCATTTTGGTGTCTTGCTTGGAAATTATTTGAATGCCATGGTTGCAAATTAAGATGTTCTGATTCTGGGACATTTAGTAGCGTTGGTTGAAAGTTCTGGCCATTGCCAAATGCTTGGACGTTGCCAAACGTTTGTGGAAAATTGTCTCCTTGTGGACGAATAAGTATTGGAGGGTTCGGTTCCATGGGTAAGAGATTTGTCGACAACAGCTCACTGTCGTCCGTGTCACGTTGCAGATGATCTAGATTTGCTGGTAAAGAGGGGCTCAGATCATTTGTAAAACGATCCTGTATATTTTCTGTTGCTTGTCTAAGAGTATTAATTGGTGTAGGATCAGGAATCGGATTAATGACCTCTGATGGAATCATCTCTGCTGGTAAGAGATCCCGAAAGTCCTGTAGAGTTTGTGGGAGGTTACGTCGGGTCTGGGAATTATGCAAAGCACTTCTTAACGCTGATTCATCGTCATTTGAAGTGATTGTTTGCGAAAGAACAATACTGGACATTAAACTCTGTAAAGCACAATTTTTATATATTGATATCAAGCGTGTTATTTTTCTTATTTTTTTTCAAGCTGATTTTCAATAAATCTTTCCTCTAAATTAAGGTAATATTAGATTGTACATAAATGAAAACTAAAATCGTACATTCAATCGGAGAGGAAACATTCAATTTGGAAACCATGAAATTTTCTAGGCGCTAAATCAAAGAATTACTTTGGATAACATGTTTCAGTATTTCAATTTCAACATGTTTTGTTCTATACAAACTCTGGATCTCTTTGAAGATGTAGCTCTTATAGCAAAGGTTACGTCTCCATATGAGTGAAAAATTCTCGAACGAGATATTAAACAATATAAAACCGACCAATCAACCTGAAATACGCAGGTTTTGTAAACTTCATTTCGCTTATCAGAATTTCGTTTTAACATCATATATGCACGAGTTAAAATGTAACGTCTTTAAATTAATTGCACTACACATAATATTAATCACGGACTACATTGTTTGGCGAGAGAAGTTTTAGGAGAAAGGAATATGACAGTTCTAGTACAATTTCTTTTTCAATGTACATTGTATTTGTGATTTCAATTTCACAGATTAGGGGTTACTAATTACTAAGTTTGATCTCAGATTCATGAGTTTCAAAAAATTTTAAGACCTTGGAAATATTCATAGTGAGGCAGAAAATTAATTTTAAATGTTTTTAAAATTTTAAGCGTATTAAGTTCGCAATGGATGCTACAAGCTTTACAATGATTTTTTGATCACTGTTTGTTAAATTAGATTATTTGACTGCATATTAGAGATTTTTATGGAGTTTTAATCATGCTAGTGATCGTAATTATCTTGCATATAAATAGTGAATTTTATGTACAATATGTCGAATTCAATCCAATCTGGCTCATTACTAAGAATATATAGGCTCCAATCTTTATCTCCGATTTTGTAAATCGTCATGTGTAGATGAAAATGATTCGTAAGACTCTAATACGCAGGGGCGAACTTATTAATGTACATCAGTTGTATATTGTATACAAAACCACACAACCACTGAACCGTTTTATGATTTGCACTGTACAATTACTCGTTAGAAACTGATTTTGTTCAACTATAGCGACAACATCAAATGTCGGTATGTTATCTGAATGTGGTTGATTTGAATTGACTTACAATCAAATAAGTACTACATTTCTCAAATCAAGTGTTGAATATTACATGCATTACCTAAACATTGATAATGATGACACTTCATTCCATTTGAATTTCTATTAAACATAAGTTCAAAAAACTATTTTATTTTAGCATTCAAAGTAAATGCGAAACCTTAGCTCTATGATTACATATTTACTAACAACCGAAATCATTGAAAATAAATACAAGAACATACCAGTAAAAAGGGGGTAAACATCTTTTCGGCCAATATGTTTTGAAATCACTCTTGTTCTCCTTTTATATCATCTTAATACAGGATTCTGGTAGGGGATTTCTACAGTTTCCCCCTCTGGACCATGTATTTACACAGTGTAATTTAAAAGTCAAGGAACAAAATTTCCCCAACTTTCTTGGAAATTAATTAGTTTTAATACCTGGAAATAACGCGTGGCTACTCGCACGCAATTCGGAAGTTGATTGTCCACATGGACGTTTTGAGGGTCAATGTATCACCTAGGGGTCTGCTTTGTCACCACAATACATACATCAGTATACGAAATGGAAGTTGTGTACTAAATCCATTATATAAAAGAGATGGTGATAAGAACTGTTTAAATAAATCTGAGTATTATTTAACTTTTCATTATATATGTTTTATTTTGACATTTATGTGCATGCTTGTATGGGTGTGTAATGCAGTACATAAATATAGTTTGGTATACAATTTTAGTGTTTCTTCAAGTGCACACTGTCAATTATAATTAAGTCGAATCTATAATGTAGGGTCCGGTATACAATTTTAACATATTTGGTATTTAAGTAGAAAATCTTAGTTTTCTTGTCTATAAAGGATTCAATATTTGATTATCACTCAAGTTAAAGCATATTATTATGCTGTCAGTGATAGATATATATTTGTAAGAAACCAGTATATACAAAATGATTTACGCATTCTAGACATGAACTGCTGGACATCACAAGGTTCGGTATTCTCTACCTGAAATGGAGCGCAGCAGATATATTTTTCAGTAAATAACTTTGGAGTTTATGACACGGACAGCAGTTTGGCAGATGGACGTTGAAAAAATGTTATATTTCATTCGTATTTTGATTAATTAATTTGATGTGATAGTCATTGTATGGTAAATAATTATAACAAAACTATTAACAATGCATATTGCGCGTGTCTTTAAATCTTAATATGTCTTCCAGCTGCTTAAAAAAAAGATATCTACACAAAAAAAAAATATTTACTATGTTTGCGATTTGTAATTTGTTTTTACTTAAATAAAATGGAAGTTGTTCAGTACTTTGTATTTTCAATTGAATTTCCCATCATTCATTTGTAAATAATAGTGATAAGGTAACGTGGAAAGTAAACAAACATTATAAACAAAGGATTTAGAAGGTTACAATTTCAAATATTTCGAGCACCCCATTCACACTTACCGGATATAAATATTTTTAGGAGTGAGATTTATGTTATAGTTTATCTGTTCAAATTTCAATTATGTTTATTATCTATTATGATTACACTATTTCATACTATATTGTCTATTAATGTGCACAAACAAACTATCCATTTTGACTTGTATACGATGCTGATATTTGCATATTAACGATTCTAAAACTTCAGATTTACATTTCCGATATTTTGCCTTTGCTATCTTTACATATGGTAATGAACCGGTCGCGGTAGCACAGTGGTAGAGCGTAACCGGGAAATCGTGAGTTCAAGTCCCGCTCGTGCCATGACCGCGTCAAACCTAAGACGTAAACATAGGTAGTGATTCCTCTTTCGCTAAACGTTCGTCATTTAGAAATGAGAATCACGGGTCTTTCGGATATGACAGTAAAAACGGAGGTCCCGTGTCGCGGCAGGCGTTGGCACGTTAAAGAACCCTCACTGCTACGGCCCTGAGCGCTAGGCATAGGTCTAAATTTGTGGTACTTCACCTACAGCTGGTGACGTCTCAATATGAGTGAAAAAATCTCGACAGGACGTAAAACAAACAATAAATCAATCAATTGTGGTGACCAATATCACAACAATAAACTAGAACTGTCCGAACAGGACTAATACCCCCTTATACCCACACGGCACATTGGATGGTGAGAATGGTGAATTTGAACTCTTTGAAAAATAATCACATCTTTTTGAAATGAAGAGTTCTATTTTCGTGAGAAGAATTGCGGTATATGCAAGATTATTTATTCTGAAGTAAAGCATTACGCAGAATATTTAAGATTGCTTAATTGATATACATGTAACTTTTGAATATTATTTCAAGGATTCCTATTCTACATACATGTGCCAGTGAGCGACACATTTTATTTTTTAACAAAAACAGATGGAGACAGACATATAGACTGATGATTGCATTAGAACCTCTCCTAAACCTATGCAGAAGTCTCTGTGAGAGAACAGATCGTTACAGAATATGAAAGAAAATGACTAAGTTCATACAGTTGAAAAACTTATAAAATGAAAAATCCATAACTTCATTAAATGTTAAAGAATCTCCAAAAAAAAAAAAAAAAGATATTCTCTGGAAATGACAATATCCCCTCAAAATAAAACTATTTATTATAACTTCCTTTAATATGAAAATATCTCAATAAATTTTACAAGTCACAGCACGATTATGCATAATATATACAAACAGTTTGAATCTGTTCATTGGTTTTTAATGTATACTCTGGATAATGACAACACCCCCTCAAAATGGGAAAAAAAAAATATCCAAAACTTCCTTGAATGTCAAAAATCTCAATCAAAATAGCAGGTGCACTTCATTATATATATAAGATATACATAAAGTTTGAATCAAATCTGTCCATCGATGTTAGATATATATTCTGGACAAACTACATCTACGGACAAACGGACGGACAAGTTTATTCCAGTACACCCGCCTAAACTTCGTTTGCGAGGATATGGATACATTCAACAAGAGAAGTCTTAAATCCCCTATTCCTTCTTGAAAAAAAGAATTGAATATCATCGAATTTCTCTTTTTCGGGTGATACGTCATTTTATTTCATGGCATCATGGACTTTCCTATACTTATGTTATCATATGAAAAAGTACAGTAAAAATACGAATTAACAGTAATTTGTTTGATGTCCCATAAAGAATTGTCGGTAATCTTAAGACATCATAGCTACAGGTACATGCATGACGCTCTGGGCCGTAGCAACGAAGGTCTTTAACGTGCCAACGCCTACAGCGACACGGCGTTTCCGTTTTCAAGGTCCTATTCCAAAAACTCGCGATTGCCGAGCGTCTGAAGAAGGAACATTCACTACCAATTTTTATGCGGCCATGTCACAAGCAGGGTTCAATCTCCCGGTCACGAATCGATCTAACCACTGACCTTCATCGACTAGTGTTGGTTATATGACTTGTGTCATGAAAACAGAAATATGTTCATATATAGTACTTTATTCTCTTTTGAGAAGTGGACGGGCCTAGCCTAAATCAACCATTCATGTTTTGATTCTGGATAAGATGTAAATACTGACGGTTTACACTTCGGCCGGCGTTTTGACCCAAATTTGTCTGTAAACCGTCACCGGTGTCAACATTTACACTTTTCCCTCGAATCAAGACATGAAGGCTTACAAAGAGAAGTGGATGTGTGCTATGCCTGACCACTTCTCTAAAGAAAATAATAGTACTTATACTGTAACAAGTTCTGCGAAATCAGTAGTATCATTTGCTTGTTTTTATGGAATTTCGAGGTCATCCGACATAATGTGACTGTAACCAAAAACTTCCTGTACAAAACATGAATCGTGAAACCGAATTTTTGTGCATGTCAAAATTTTATTTAATGGCTCGTTAAGACTTATGAAGCATGATCTCACCATCAAAAGAGTGATACAAACTCTCAATTTTGATTTAATGATATTCCCAGCAGTTGTAAATTTAAAGTTTTAGTCAGAATATAAAGATGAAAATCAACTGGGAGGGGGGGGGGGGGGGGGGGGTTGAACCATCGTAGCAGAGAAGGCGTCTGTAAACCTTGGTGAGAGTGACATAATTAGTCATACATCACATTTAGTTCAGCAACAAAGACAAACATAAGGACAAAGGATAGCCCCAAATAATTGTTAGAGAATTTTGTAAAACTATTTGTAAATGTTTTAATGTTGCTAAAATCCCATATTTACCACAAAATTGTCCAATGAAACTACTATTGCAAAATTGGCAATTCAATGGAGAAAAATTTGCAAAAAATTTAAATCTTTTTTTTTTTTAAATCTTTTTATTGGTACAATTAATTTATTAACGGAGGGGCCTCCGTGGCCGAGTGGTTAGAACATTGCGTTCAAAATTACAAGGCCTCTCACCACTAGTCGGCGCGGGTTCGATTCTCGCTCGTGCCGATATATGTGAGAAAGTTTGCCAGATTACTTTCGGAAGGTCGGTGGTCTCTTCACGGGTGCATTGTATCTGGGTTCTCTCTTCCACCTACAAAATAGATAGCTGCAAAATTGTTGAGTGTGGCGGAAAACAATAATCAATCAATCATTTATCAATGACAAATTTACATTGCTGTTGATCAAATAATAGAAAATCCCATGTAAAATCAAATTTCAAATATGTTGTAGGACAACACATATCTACACCTAGGTCTTGCATGGTCTGTATATACCGTAAAGTCTTTTACTACATAGCAAAACAAAAACAAAGAAGTTCATTGGCGTTGGTTTAGTTTTGAGTAACGCACAAGAAGTAAATTTAAAACGAGATATTTTCCTTTTCTGCGGCAATAAGTGGTTTGCCATCAGATGACTGGGAGTCGAATTTCTAGTGACAGTGATTAGAAGTGATGATCGTTATACATGCAATAGATCTATCACTCGTTATGTTAATGTTTTTCAATTATTCAAAATCTATCTTCGCCTGGAATAACCATATTACCTTTTTGATTTTTAAGACAGTTTGTATTCATGTAACATAATTATATTTTTTCAAACTTTGACATTTTACGCTCACCCCATCCCCACCCAGGACGATGTTTTTGTACTTCTAGTCTTCTCAGTTACTCTATATAGTTTTTAATCACATGTTAGTACTAGTTATGGTTAATGAAAAAGTATATTAACAACTACATTGGAATAGATAACACCGGCCTGGATAAATCGCTTTCCGGTTCCTGTTGAATCGCCGATAAGTAAAAATTGTCAAATAATGCATTGGGTATACAATTCAACTCTCTATGGATTGTGGAAAAATGCAAGATTTCCATCACCTGGTGTATAGTTCAAGGAATATGTGCAACAATATTTGTTGCGGTCTCGGCACCCGGCTTACCAACCAGATCGTATACATAGATTTCTTTATAGGCAATATTACGCACTGAATTTTGTATCGAAGACTCAATGTGTCACTAAGAATATATTCTGTAAGTTTCAAAAAATGATATAATAACGAAGAAAACTAAACATGATGGGGTTACGAAAGTGATCCGGCTCGGTCCAATTCTCGCCATCAAGTGTTAATGTAATTATATTCAAAGTCATTGTTTTAATTATGTATCGTATTTGGTCACCTGTATTTTTTCTACAGAAAATCATCAAGCGAGTCCAATTCATATTTAATCAAACTTTGAAGTTATAAAAACGTACGTTTATGATCAAAATGTAAAACTATAAAAATATCCATCAGGAAATTATTAGTCTGTTAAAGAGATAGTTTAAAAAAACTGCAACTTCGATAGAGCTGGTACAATGTTTATATACTTAATGCAAACAATATGGATCAAATATGGGGTCTGTTGTATGGACTTTTCCTGAAATCCATGGCCATCCTTTTCTTGGAAAATACCCTGGACGACCAAATTTATTCCAGTCACCCATGTACGTGGAATATGTTGTGATCTGTCCCCCGTCCCACCATGGCCTGTTGCGTGTTTTTGTTGTGATATGTGTGTTCCATGGAAGATAAATTTTAGGTCTATCAATCGATCTCATCAAGTGCAACCCTTTCCCTTGCGTAGACTTTCCATTTTGGATAGATCTCAAAATGTCATGTAACACTCTAGGCGAATCAGCCAACCACTCTCGGTCCCCAAATGTAGCAACATGTGATTCTCCTCTTTGATTTGTAATTTGATTTTTTGGTGATTTGTTTCCTGTTTGTAGCAAATAATACCACAAATTCTTCGAGGAAGAGTCTTGAGTTGAATGTGAACCAAGTTCATCAAACGTAGAATCGGCAAGCTTTCCTGCAGCACGAAATGACCCTGCCGAACTATCACGAGGTCGTGCTCCCACCATCCAATCATCATCACCGTCCTGAGGTTGCTCCTCCTTAGAGGTGTTATAAGGTTGGGAGGATCCCTGTAAATCAGATGCAATGTTCGGGCGGTCATTACTACTGAGATTATTTGTTACGGCATTGCTCTCATGATTATTTGTTGAAACATGACCACTATTTCCATGCGAGGTTGAAAATGGAGAAAGCGGTAGAAGATTTTCTAGATTTTCTGTATTCTGTAGACTGCGTGTCATCTGATGACCAAATTTGACGCCATCTCGAAAGCCTGCGGAAATATCGTTCGACTGCCGCGTTGAATTGTTCTTCGAAGTTCCAGATAGGCTTGGTAGCACCGTGTCATGTGACGTCTTACTTTGTGGGTTATAGTGTGGGACTTTGTTTACAACAGACTGTATTCTACTATTCCACGTCGGTGAAACCCCATCAGCGTCTATCTGGGGTAGAATGGCCATGATGATTACAATCTGAAAAAAGTAAAGGAAAATTACCCAGTGTATAAAATTGAATATGTATAGTATATGTCGTCATATGTATTTGCTTTTAAAAGTGTATTAAACTATTTCAAATAAGCATAACAATACTACAGCAACAGTTGACCAATGTTAAACACAGATAGTTTTGAAATACTGTGAATTGATAGTATCTTACTAATTTTTAGGAAAATAAAGTCAAAATTAGAGAAAACCAATTCGAAGTGAAGAAACTAAGGCTAAACGTTAAGTCTTCAACTGGTAAATGTAACAGTGCAAAAAATGAATGTCCCCGATTTTCGGATGAAATATCAACAGTACTTACCGGTACCAACGCAGCCAACATCTTTCCTGTATTGAAATAAAATGATATCCCTTTCCTTTATATAAATAAATATATATCATAGAAACAAATGGGAGGTTCCTCTGTCTTTCGATGTTTGTATGATTCATCAACTCAAGTTTCATTCCCCTCGGAAGGTCAATAAAACAAAGTTCAACGATATTTCAAGGTATTTAAAATTGTTTACATAATATTAGAGACCTATAACCTAATGGTTTAATTCTGAAACTTTAATTATATATGCAGTTACTTGAAAATGGAAGACCACACAATTTACATACATTTCAGTCTAACGTAAAAGAGAATTGGAATGTATATGAAGCATTTCCAATGATATTCCATTCAACAAACAATTCTGTACAATTAGCTTCAAAAGTCTTTTTATCTACATGCGTATACTTATATTAGATATGTATTACTAAATGTTTCAACATCTTTCAATAAAAATTAAACTTAACTGATTATTTAGCTGTCAAGATTGTAACATTTGCAAGTACGTTGTCGTTGTGGCATGTCATTCGCCACAAGCAGCCAAAGCCTCCTTTATCTATTGTCCAGTGCCAAGCAGAGATACACCAGAGCGTATAACACTATCACAGTTTGAGTAGAAGTACAAACTACATTTGTTATTGTCAAATTGGGCAAAATTGTAAAATTGATCCGTTTTAGACTTAAAAGTTTGCAATTACGAATAATTATGAACTACGTTTAAGAATTGCATAACTATGTAATGCATCTGAATAGTACATACAGACGTAAACAAGAGGTGGGCTTAAATAATACGGCATATCAGTGATGATACTGGGCGAACAATTATTGTTCCTTTTGTAAAATATATGAGACTGAAATTGTTTTTCTTAGTTGTTCTAATAACATCATTGACACTATCTGAAATGCAGATGTGGCCCGAGATCCAATCCAAGTTTTTTTTTTTTTATATATATATAAACATTAGTCAAAATCAGGAATGTCTAACTAGAATCTGACGGCAGTTAGTTAGCATACATATATGTCTGTGTGTTGCTTTACGTTCCATTCAATAATTTTTCATATGGAGATATCACCAGTTTTAGGTGGAGTATCACACATTTTGATCTACGCATGACGCTCTACGGCCGTAGCAGTGACGGTTCGTCCTCGCGTGAAAGTCTCGTCTACCGTGACCTCTGTGCTTAAGGTCATATCCGAAAGACTTCTAATGTTGGGCACTTCGCAAAGAACCATTCACTACAAATGTTTAATATGCAAGGTTTGAAGCAGCGCCAGGATTTAAATTCGAACCCGGAAACTCAGGTTGTGAAGCGAGTAAATAAACCACTTGGTTACCACGACTGGTAAGACACTTGTACTCCAAGTTATTCAACATTCACAATAGTTTTTGCCAGTGGATAGAAAAGTGCTGATGCATCTACACTTAGCCAGGGATTATAAATCCAATATGGGTGATGTATTCCTGAAAATAATTAAAATTCAATACACATTTATTGATGTTTTAAAGTAAAAGTTTAATAACGCATTCCAAAGGATTATCTGTACATACATGTATAGATTTACTTATATTAAATATCGAATCCATTTTTAGAGATACTAGCCATTGATATCTCAAAGAATGTTATATCTATGGAAAGAATATTGAACTTTACAATATCATTTGGTATCAATATTTATCACACAACGATACTGTTTTCGAGTTCATAACGCAGGTTCGGAAAAACGATGTGAATTCGTACCACAGTTTAATAGCATTGCAAATTATGTAGGGTTATGTGACGTCAGCGCGTGCTGACATAGATATACTTTATTACAAACGTTCTTCAAGCCTATCATATTCATTCCTGTTTCATTTGCTGTTGTTATATAACGATATAACTAAAAATTAAAATCTCAAGATTGAAATATGAATTTAGCTATCATGTTGACGTGTTTATCTTTAGATCTTATTTCTTCAGCTCAAGGATATTTTCAGACGATGCAAAGAGGCTGAAAATCACTTCCTTATACAGAAACATGAAGTTAATTAAAATATGCGATTATTGGTAGTTAAGTGATAAATAGAATCTTACACTCCTGCTCGTTACAAGATTGAAATAGCCAAGACTTGGGAAATATTGAATTTTCATAAATTTCATACGCCATAAGCACTCGTTCAAGACACCTTATTTATTACCCTTCAAATCTGACCTGTTTATCAGAAGTGTTGGGGTTGTCCTGAAATAGGACACTGTTCTGTGATTGTGTTCGTTTCTACATAAAAGGTTTGACTTGGAACTGATAACAACCATGAAAATGTTGTACGTAACGATAATTTTCTGTGTTTGGTTGTCTTGTTTTCAGGTATCGAATCAAAAGTGAGTTTTTACGAAATAATATTGATTACCTTTAAACGCATTTTCATCCTCTTATGAACTTACAACTTTAACATTAATATGGACATACTCTGTAAAATCCCATTGTCAGACTAATTACTCTCATGCGATAAAATAACTCTTGCAAGTTAAATAATTCAGTCAGTTACTGTCCATTTATTCAATAAGCTCTAGCGCTAACAATTTCTCTCTTTATTGCATTTGCGGTTCTGGAAAAATATACATTTATTTAATTTGTTTCACAGGAACAAAACAAGGGAAGTATTTATTCAATTTTATGTTAAAAGGCTTTTGATATATGAGCAATTGAAAATAATGAACTGTGATCGATATCGTAAATCCTATAAAAGATACAAATACATGAAAGTTTGGTTGGTTATATATTGTTTAACGTCCCGCTCAGGAATATTTCACTCATATGGAAACGTCACCATTGTCGGCGAAAGGCTGCAAAATTTATGCTTGGCGCTTACGGCCGTTGAGCAGGGAGGGACCTTTGTAGTGCCACACTTGTTGTGATACGGGCATCAATTTTGCAGTCTCATCCAAAGGTCCCATTTATTTAGTCGCATTTTACGACAAGCTAGGGGTGCAGAGGATACAACACACACACACACACACACACACACACACACACACACACATATATATATATATATATATATATATATATATATATATATAAAACACTAAATCACTACAATAGATTTCAATGTCATTAATACACTAAATACTTATTGACATTTCGTGTTTCGTGTTTATATTCTTCGAACTCTTTAACAGTATGAAAATACGCCAGAGGTGGTTCAGTACTTACAGGGAGAAGAAGAACTCTCACATTTACATTGTCAAAAATGCTAAATAATAGGCGAATTATATGTTAAAATACATTATTCTTTTGCATTGATAAATGTTTGCCTATCTCTCTGATTTGTATTCTCTATAGGAATTACGTGATTAAATGCTGTTCGTTGTCTTAGCTTCTTCATCAGCAACAAATTTCTTAGCTATGGTAGATCGCTTCAAGAGTTGCAAAAGAGACAACTCTAACCGGTTGTTGCACTGCTGTCATTAACGATACTTCACCTCATATAATATATCATATAAATATATCAGCTGAGAGCATTTCTTTCTTTTCTTTTTTTCTCCCCAGAACTATATCTATACATACGTACGATTCCCTTTTGTCACATCTTACAAATGGAGCACGTGTTACATACTTTTTCAACACAACAACCTGCCAACCAGTATCGTCCATAGGCAGCACTAAAGATCTCCCCATATTTGGTGGAGAAATTAAATTCTTTTTAACCTCCAAGAGTTCAGAGGGCACAGCTGGACAACTTGCATTCAATCAAGACAATGTGGGAAATGACAAGACAGGTTAGTGCAATATATCTAATTTGTAGATATCCCAAAAGTGTAAATGTTTTGTGTGCAATAATTGATTAACCATAGTTAATAGATAAACGATCTGCAAGAATTCATTAAAACAAAAACTCTCTCTGTTAATTTGTCTTCGGGTGGGGGGACTTAACATAGTTCAGTATTTGTGTATTTCACTTGATGCAACTGGTACTGCATCTGTTCGATTCAAGTTACTCCAAGAGACGCCACAACTCCAACCAACCAACCAACCAACCAACCTAACTTTTGAATCCGTACCTCAGCTGAGTCATAGGTCAAAGAGGGCATTTTCTATTGATTGTTTGTTTGTTTGTTGTTTTCTGTCACACTCAACAATTTTTGCAGTTAATCTGGTGGCGTCCATTTTTTATTTTTTTTGTTTTCTTGGGGGGGGGGGGGGGGGGAGAATCGAATCCGCGCCGACTAGAGGTGAAAGGCCTTGGGATTTTGAGCGCGATGATCTAACCAATCAAAATGCATCTGTCGTTGTGTCTTTAGCTCTATGCAGTTTTGCTTCTCCAGAAGTACCGAGCCACTTCCATCATCATGTTTGTAGCTCTGCTGAATTATGTATACTGGAATGTCTATTTTTAATTTTATAATTGTCAGAAAAGAGTTAATCAAGCAAAAAAATTAAAATAACAAACATACAAAGATACAAACAAACTAAACCAAACCAAACCTAGTTACTATAAAATGATTTATTGTAACACGTTTTGTAAAAGTATCATCTTATTGGTCACAGGAGCGATAACTGAAGACGTATTATCCATATATATTGTAAATGACACTGCAATGATCCTGTATGGCAACTCAGGTTTCTTCGCCAACAACACCGAAAACATTCAGATGGTTATTTGCAATTGGACGTCTGGTGAAGGAAAGTGAGTAAATACGCAAGGATAATTAAACATTGTGAGTGTAAATTACTAGTACATTGTAATACACAAAAGTGAATTTCATTACATTTCCCATCCATCCTTGGATAACGTCCTCATTCCAAATGTAAAAGTGAGGAGGACAATAATTCGTGATCGCTCTTTACTACTGTAGATTCCTTACTCTGTGTGAGTAATTTATATCGGGAAATGACTCGCACACGTCAAATTGCGAGAACATAAATTCACGAGTGCTCTGTTGATCAATCTTTTTTTCATGTATGTTATCAACATAAAAATAAAAGCGACTAATTCTATTTCGCGAGTGACACTCCAGAAATTTTGTGATTTAAATTCCTCGTGTATAATTAGGAATCTACAGTATTTCAATTGTGTTGACATATCTTTATTCTTTTATCTATTTTCTTATTTTTCAAAATTTCAAATCATCTTTGACTTGCAAAACTAGCCATTCTGATCACCATAAAGCAGAGTCTATAGTTATGCCGTATACTTTCTATAGAGGTTTCTGGGTAAAGGAGCCCTTAACACCACGTAAATTAAATTCATACAATGAACTACGAACAGCTATGGTATCTGGGGACACTGTTCGATTGGTGGTCACTACCAAAGGATGTACCTGTCCCCCAGGAGAGAATTGTGGTGATGTTTATGTAGGAGGCAACGTGAAAGGTAATTTGTAGTAACGCGAGAGTACGTTAACGTGTGTGAATAATGAAAACAATACATAATAACCATACCTATAAAGATTGTCTCTTTTTCGTTCCTCTGGGCAAAATTGCCAGTCGTCGTCGTTGTTGTAAATTTTCACATTTTTGACTTCTGATCTTCAAGAATCACTGAGCTTATTTCAATCAAACTTTCCACATAGCATGATAGATTAAAGGGAGTTTACTATTGCTCAGATGAAGTTCATTTCCTTTACAAGTGAAAATAATTAAAGCAAAAGTTGAGATGTTTACAAATATTCTCATATTGATGTTACAGGGGTTTCTACAGTCTCGTTTAAGTCAGAATGTCGCACGTTCTATGGTCGTTATAACGCTAGTTTGCAAACACAACCTGCCATTGCATCAAAGTTGTCTGACGCGTTTCATACTAATTGCTAAGTTGCTTTTTCTTTACAAGCTGATTTTAATTTTAAGAATGTTTACTCCGTTTACCTGATCAAAATATAGGGCTTACGGTGGGTGTGATCGGTCGACAGTTCATGCTTACTCCTATCAGGCACCTGATCCAAGCTCTGGCATGTCCAGGGGTCCGTGTTTGCCCAACTCTTAATTTTGTATTCCGTGTAGGGGTTACATATATGGGATTGATCACTATTCGTTATTTTCAACCTATCAAACAATACTAAATCAAAACTGTGAATAATTACATGTATGCATGCATAAAAGCTTCCCTATAAAAATATATCGAACATCCAAACTTGTTCATTCCACGAACCTCAAGGCCAAGTTGGGGCCATTATTATTACAGTGAAATTGCATCGAAAAATCTGCTTTTTGAAATTATACGATTTTATAAATACATAAAAAAGAATTTCATTCTATGTTTGTACTATCTACATATAGGACGATTTACCAAGTCGGAGAGAAAAGTGGGAATCTATGTTCCAAGTGATGAGCCACATGACATTAAATTGGATTCCTAACATTTAGAATTCAACATTTTAAATATACTCTTGTTATGATTATCATGATTAAATCTCCATAATAAATGTACACTGAAATTAAATAAAACTCTAATTCAGCAATTTGAAATTTTTTTATAACATCTCTTTTAGTTTAAGATCTCTTTGCACTTAATATTGATATATTTGACTCATACAATTTCTGTTTTACTATAAGGAATTCACGAGTCGTATTTTTTTACCACTCTTGAAACAAAGAGAGCACATTGAATTGCACCTGTCGGTCGGTAGGCATGTCTTTTCCACTTAATATTTTAAGAACTTTTTGTTTAATTATACGTGATATACTAGTTTCCCCCAAAGAGTAGATGAGCACCATTGATGACAAACGGGATGACTTCAGATTATCCATCGTCAACTTATTTATGTAGCAATATTCCATTATCACCAGCATATGCTGTTAATGACTATCAACATATTTGATACGGAAGAGCTTGTTCTGCGCGTGAACAGTTTTTAAATCGAGACAGGCTAATGACAAACGAATTGATATTACAGGTGTTTCAACAGCCTCGTTTAAATTCAGCATTTCGCAAATGCTATGGCCGTTAAAACGATCTAGTTTGCCAATACAACCTGTCACTGGGTCAAATTTCGTCTGATGTGTTTCATACCAATCGTTAGGCCGTTCTTTACACACTGATTTGGCTACAGATTACTCCGTTTACCTGATCGAAGGAAAAGGGCTCACTGTGGGTGTGACCAGTCGATAGGGGATGCTTACCCCTCTTAGGCACCTGATCCCTCCTCTGGTATGTTTAGGAATCCGTGTTTGCCCAACATTTTAATTTTGTTCTCCTTAGAAGTATGAGAATGATCACTGTTCATAATCTTCACCTTTTCATAGATGCGGTCAGTGAGAGCAAATATCAAAGGTAGGAGAGGTGGCCAAAAGCTTTAAAGTTTGTGGCTAAATATATTAAACATTAACAGAATATACTGAATATCAGCTTAGCGTGAATGATCTTTTCTTCCAGCAGCGGAAGACCCCTACCCGTTACGAGATCGCTATCATTAATACACTTACTACAATAGACAGTGATATCACTACATGTGTTGCAAGATCCTTATTTAGAAACATGATTGCTTTGGGATAATAAGCTTAGCATGTATTTTTATGCGGGAATAGATTTGATATATTATAATAATTATTAAATTTTGTTTCATCCCTATCTCGTTTTTCCACACTAAAGTAAATCAGCATGCTACGATTTGTACGGAACTGTACATAGGATCAGCAGTAATTTTATATTTTGAAATATTTATAAAAATTCAATTTTTCAGTTAGTTGTCTCTTTTTAACTCTCTTTTTTAACTTTGTAGATTTCAAGATAACATCCGAAGGAGCCGTAACATTCTCAAGGTCAATGACATTATATTTTCCTATACCAACGAGCCCCATGTATTATCGAGAGCTTCTGATTGGCAATGTTCAACCCAACAACACATCAACAATTCAGTTATCATACTTGAACGCCACTACTTGGGAACAAGAAAACGGTGTCAATATGGCATGCCCTATCACGACCTCCAAAGGACATGCAGATTTCTTCCTTGATGGAAGCAGCTAGTTCATAATGAAATTTCTAAATTCATATAAGTTTTCTTCTTCTTCATTTTCCGAGTTCTTGATCATAGGGAAAGCTATCAAATTCTCAAAGACGATAACTTTGTAGAAACTTAATTTGTCGGTTGGTAAGATAATCCTACCTTTGTTTAAGTAGGCTGTGGTAAATCTTAATAGGACTGAATTTCGAATATTACTTAAACAAAAAAGGTGTTTACACATTATCAAACACAGATCGATCCCTATGGAAAATATATCTTACCATCGATTCCTTAGTATGTAATGTGTTTCTATAACGTCACAAAAAACAGCAACATTTTTATATAATTTAAAATTGCGTTAGAAGTATTAAAACAGGCTTGCACCATTATCATATTCACATTATCAGTACAATGTATTGCTACACGGTGGACCGTATCTTACCCGGTCATAACACTGACGCTAGATGCGATATTTTTGTTTAAGAATGGATTTTATTAAATCTATTGGATGGAATTAATGCAGATAGTACTTTGTCTACATGTACGCATCGAATTTTTGATTGACAAGCTTGATAACCTGACCTGAATTTCTTGAAACAATCTTAAATTGAAACTTGGACTTAAATCTTAGATTTTGCTCAAATGTTGACTGTTCATATAAAAGAACATTTATTACATATTGTTTAACGTCCCGCTCGAGAATTTTTCACTCATATGGAGACCTCACCATTGTCGGTGAAGGGCTGCAAAATTTAGGTCCATGTTCGGCGCTTATGGCCTTTGAGCAGGGAAGGATCTTTATCGTGCCACACCTGCTGTGACACAGGGCCTCGGTTTTTGCGGTCTCCTCCGAAGGGCCGCCCCAGATAGTTGTCTATTTCGTCAAGCAAGGGGTACTGAGGATCTATTCTAACAACCGGGATCTCCATGGGTCATACAAAAGAGAACTCAGACGTAAATGTGAGATTTTGTTCTCTCGAGAAATCCAAGAAGCTAACAATGGAACATTTACATAACTCCGGTCCGGACACGAAAAGTCCGGACTCTTTTGCTACCCTTTATGATAAATATTTTGAATAAAAGTCGAAGTGCAAATATGACGATGTTTGTTTAACAGTAGTTCATCGCCCAAAGTTGAGCTCGCATATCCTTGAAGAATAACAAATATCAGCTTCAAAACAAAAAGTGCTATAGATTAATTCCTACAAGAATCCCATCATAATCCTAAAAGGATACACAATCTCATACATTTCATTAAGGTAATTAATAAATCCGTAATTAATCCTATTAGAAATATGTTGCGAAAAAAATTCTCTGAAGAATATTGGTAGAATGAAAAATCCTGTCAGAGTTAAAATCTTGAACAGTCTGACAATTTTATTATGTCTGTTTACGTTCGTTTCTTTGTTTTACTTCCCATTCACTCATACGGAGATGTCAGCAGCTGTAGGTAAAGTACCACTAATTCAGACCTATGCGTAGCGCTCAGGGCAGTAGCAGTGAGGGTTCTTTAACATGCCAATGTCTTCCGCTTCACGGGACCTCCTCTTTGTAAAGGCCATACCCAAAAGACCCATGATTCTCACTTTTTCTTTTCTTTTAAATGCCGGGCGCTCTTCAATTACATAATCATATGCTAATTTATTCAGGAAAATAGGAAGTTCTGTGCGCACTCGCGAGGTATCGCATTCCACCCTCTCATTAAGTCTATATTAAAAAGTTGCATAAAACTTTGAATATATTGAACATCTGATGTGAAATGTGCGTTCCCTCCCATGAAAAAAGTCAAATCATGTGTATTCTAAGCTGACATCACATTGTCTTGCTCTGACTTTGTCAGTTGAAGGAATTGCTTGTAGACATTTCCATAAGTTTCAGTTTTCGTTTACAATATATGGAATACGTAGGAACCGTAGTATCTACCAACATATCAATAGCCGGGACAAAAAGAAAAAACCGATGAAGTGCCACAAAAGATTAAAATAAAACAGAAATGACAAAATCCCGCCTACATGTTTTGGACATTTCTTGATTTGGTTTATACAATACTTTCATTTTACGTGGGTTATGTAAATGAAATATGACTGGTTTTAAATGGTTTTAAGTATCCCAAGGCTCCCAGTGAGCCTACTCTTAAACCAGAGAAACGATCTTTTACGTGGCAATTGGGTTGTGATCCTTGAGACGGGACACCGCTGTAGGCATGCGCAAAAAATAGAAACATAAATGTAGAAGACCACGCTTTCTGGATGGAAAAATGAAAAACAATATCAGATATAATCGTGTAATTTTTGGAGAGGGTTACAACTGCATAGGACCTCTGTAATGGTGAAGTGTTTCGGAAGTGATACACTCCCGTAACGAATTTGGCTTAAATCATAAATAAATGACAATGACATTTGTATTTCTTAGTTGATCTCAAAAATGTAGATGTGCAGGACATAAATTAATTCACAAATATCAAGTAATATCCATATATCGGTTATTTTTCGTGTATGTCAACATCATAACTTAAATTGTCCGCCATGTTTACAGACCTTGATCGATTTTACATTGTGACAATCAATGAGAATTCAGGAGCGGATTTTGAACTGAATATCTGAATTCCCCTATTGTAAAAACAAATAATGCAGTACATATGAAATTTCTATCATAAACGATTTTCTTTAACTGATGTTTTAGTGATAGAATGAGATAAGTCCGCTTATCTACACTGATATTTTTTTTTTCTCAAGCCATTCCAAACTCCAAGAGCAAGTTCCCTATCATGACGCGAGACCTGTCACAGCTGCTGAAAAAGACGACTAGTAAACATGAAGGAAGATTAACTTAAAAGCGATCTTTTAAGACCGCGGTCAGCCGCAATAAAAAAAAATTGCAATCTTATGGAATTGTAGTCCTCTCCAAAAATAAAGTCAGATAAAATAATATATAGAATATAAGACCCTCTGACGTAGCTTTGATAGTTTCTTCATTTACAAGTAGATGATTTAATGTAGTGCTGTCTACAACATGCTATTAATCTGATTTAAATAAAATCACGTGACGTAAATATAAACGAGAATTCTTAGCTAGGTACAGAAATTTGAAAAGAAGAAAGGAAATTCTGGAAGAAGTTTAACAATCATTTATATGAATCATAGGCGTAGTGCCAACTAAGACAAAACCGGTTAACATTGTGTACGTAGTCTTCATTGAATGAACGTTTGAAAGTGTCTTACATTATCAGTATGAAGGTCTCCAACCACCTGATCAATGACAGGAAGGCATGACGGTCACGGAAAACGTTTGTGCGTTCATTGTCCTCACCAGCTGAACTATGTCCAGAATGTTGATGCATATCGTTATGATATATCACTGTAATGTTAGCAAGTATGGTCATAAATTTATTCAAAGAATATAGCAATAAAGCATGATATATAATATTAAGCAATATGTGGCTTAGCATAAGTTAAAAACATATTTACTTTATTGTAAGGAAATGCGTGCTTGAGTAGTTGCAAGTTAGAGAAAATTTTGATATATTTTATACAAACACTTCATTATCAATATTTCATGTGAACTTGATCTGTACTTTGATCAGTCTTACAATACCAAGATATATGAATGTATTATGAAATAAATAAAAATGTATAACAGATTCACTTCCTGGTCACTCATAATTAACGTAATATATATCTGGATAGCTGATACACACAATAAAAGGGGATTCGGGTTGTTAGAATGGATCTTCAGTATCCCTTGCTTGTCGCAAGAGGCGACTAAATGGGGCGGTCCTTCGGATGAAACCGTAAAAACTGTTACAGTAGACATGGCACGTTAAAGATCCCTCCCTGCTCAAAGGCCATAAGTACCGAGCATAGACCTAAATTTTGCAGCCCTTCACCGGCAATGGTGACGTTTCCATGTGAATGAAAGATTCTCGAGCAGGACGTTAAACAATATATAATCAATCAATCAATCACACAATAAATATCTACGTTTTTGTAATGGACAGCAAGTCCATAATGTGTCCTGATAATGGATCTTTGAAATGGACCATGACTAAACAATTTTGTCCTGGAAATGGACAGTAACTAAATATAATCCTTTGGTATATAACATACGGAATCAATAAGGAAATAAAGACGCGTGTCCTAATTATATATAAAACAATATGAAATCCCATGATACACTTTTAATCACCACGGAGGGAAAGTTCAGTCACTTTTAAACGTGCACTGGTAACTAATGTAAACAACGTTGGTGCTTGGGCCAAGGATATTGCACTGTTACAGTAATATATGTAAACAATGGAGCAAAATTGATATTTTTTTCTATCTACTTTCTTTTTCTTTGCTTCAGGAGGCTTAACTATAGGTGTTAATACGACAGATTATTAATTTACCCACGTCTTAGAAATATCTTATCCAACTATCATAATGTCCTTCGGATGAGACCACAAAAACCAAGGCTCCGTGTCACAGCAGGTGTGATACGATAAAGATCCCTCCATGCTCAAAGGCCATAAGCGCCGTGCATAGGCCTAAACTTTACAGCCCTTCACAGGCAATGGTGACGTCTTCATATGAAAGAAAAGATTCTCGTGTGGGACGTTAAACAATACAAAAACAAACAAACGTTTTTCATACGAAGTACTTTAAGCAAGGTGTATAAATTGCTTTTATATAAAAGTGTCTGTTTTATCGTTAATATATATTTTGGGGGGTTTATGTTGTATTCTGATTACAATTGAAAAATATAATATAGCGTTTACTGCAACAGTTTGCAATTGATCATTTTGAAATACCTTGATCATTTTCCTCTACGTGTAGCTGGGACGAACGTGATGCACTTGGTTCAGATTCTGAGAACACTATTTAACTTACATGATTATACTCGTCACATTCCATACAAGGACCATGACTACAGCTTACGAATTTTATTCATGAAATTGTGAAGACATAGGTAGGTGAAATATCAATGCAGTTAGGACGTGAATGCTGAGATAATTGAGATAGATGAGCACACTCCCGTAAATGACAGCGGAAATAAGGTGAGATCTGGGCCTTAATTTTAATGTCATTTGAGATCACAAAGACATCCAAACACATTCGTCCGGTGCGGAGAAGCTTGCAAACTGATGTCGTCAACGAAAACCGCGTGAAAATCGTTTCACAAATGAGTTTGCTTAGTAAGATCCATGTTGTAAAAAACAAAAACACATTTATTTGTAGTTTTTATTCTAATATATTATTATTGATAAAAATATCACTTGATCAGTAAAAGGTAATTTCTTCCCTCAAGTAGAGAAGTCAATTTTGAATGAGGTCTCCAAAGACGGTGTTCATTTGTGGCTGAGCACAGAAATTCTTTCACATCAGTTCACTTCCTCCTCGTCGTCTTCATCATCGTCTTCATCACTGTCGTATTATCTAAAAAGATTCTAGTAAATATTTGTTTTTGCGAAGAGAATCTTTACAGATTTCTTCACTCCATGATTGTCGGACACGAATTCATCGATGGAAACTGTGACCCGTTCGTGCGTCGTGTTTTCTTGCAATTCGTACATATCATACAGGAATCGCTCGTACAGTTTTCTAAATTGTTGGTAAGTTTCTCCTTTTGTCTTCTTGTCTGCACTCTTACTGGCTTTCTTTACCGACATGTTTTGGTTTAAATATTTCTCGTATCTATTCTACCACTCTGCAGCATTATGTTTTCGGGCTTTCTGTGCCATTCTGCGAAAGACGATATTATCTTCCTTTGCGTTACTGTCGGTGTCGCTGTGTGTTGGGGATGCATTAGTCATGTCAATATCCTCTCCATCATCGCTGTCCGCGTGTTTTTGTCTTTTATGACGTATCCTGGCATCTCTGCGAGAAAATACAGCATCAAATGCTGAGCACTCAAACATCTCAACTGCTTCAATGCATGCAAGTGAATGAATGAATGTTGGCGTGGAGGTTCTTTATATACTCCACCATCACCACCACCACCACCCATACCCTACACACTACCACCTATACAACATATACCATCACCCATACGCCACAAACCACCATCTATACACCACATACCACAACCCATACATACAAACCATCATTCATAACCCACATACCACAACCCATACATACAAACCATCATTCATAACCCACAGACTACAACCCATATCGTCACTTATACACTACATACTATTAAGGCTGTTCTCCGTTAATCCCTACGATCCAAGGGATCCTTTCCATAGTTTCGAATAAGAATAACTGTAACCTGCGTCACTTTCCCAGATCATGTTAAAGATTTGTAGAAGACATCATTTGATAAATTTACGAAGGTGTTATGAGTTTCTTACAGACTCCTAGGATTACAGCCTGTGATAAAACACAGCATGCCTAAAACTTCGTGGATTCTTTTTTTTTTTATCTCTATGCCTAAATCGGATGTAACTTAAATTTGAGACTTTTCGCCGTATTCAAATTCTAGAGAAATTTATCACCATTTTGTTATTTTATTACTTCCTACCGGCTTCACCACAGAGTTTCTGTGTTGTTTGTCTACTTGTACCATTTCATTTTCCTCACTGTATTTGATATGGCATATATACGTGTATTACTTTAATAATATTCACATAATCTGTGTTCAAAATAATTATCTACCAATATTAACCTCAAAATATGACACAATTATTTGGTGCAGCCAATGTTCCACAAGACCCATGGACCTTATATCAAATTTTTATACTATATTTGTAGGGTTAGCATCACACGCTGTATGTTGGAAGTTTTCTCACAATACGTAGGTAACGCATTTGGTTAATAGATAGCATGTTATAAATGACAGACTATATATTAGATATGAAGGCATGTAAGGTCACACTGTTTCTTGATTGTTATGATAATCCAACATGTTGTACCTATTGATTGTCATATATTTCATGTCATCATCACTTAAAGTTGAAAGTTTAAAGTAAGTAAGTATATTGATTGATTGTTTGTTTGTTTGCTTTACGTCCGTCGAGAATTTTTCGCTCACAGTGAGACGTCACCAGCTGTAGGTAAAGAACTTATGCTTAGCGCGCAATGATGTAGCAGTTAAGGGTTCTTTAGTGTGCCAACTCCTACAACAAGACGGGACCTCCGCTTTTAAGGTCATATCCGAGTCCCGTTACTCTCACTTCTATATGCCGAGCGTTTGGCGAAGGAACAAAAATACCTATGTTACTGTCTTAAGTTTGATGTGGCCATGACATGAGCGGGGTTCGAACTCACGACCTCCCGTTTACTAAGCGAATGCTCTACCAATGAGCTTCTGCGACCGGTCTATAGTACACGTAATTTATTTATTTGGCTGTACATTGTTTAATGTCCCGCTCGATAATTTTTTACTCATATGAAGATGTCATCTTTGCCGGTGAAGGGCTGCAAAAATTTGGGTCTATGATCGGCACTTATGGCTTTCGAGCAGGGAGGGTTCTTTATCGTGTCACACCTGCTGTGACACAAGACTTCGGTTTTTACGGTCTCATCCGAGGGACAACCCCTATTTAATCGCCTCTTACAACAAGCGAGAGACATTGGGGATCTATTCTAATCTGCCTCCCCGGGGGATTCGTGCAAAATGTAATATATTTACAGCAATCTTCATAAGACATTCAGTCAATTTTTTCTATTTTGTATTTGATCCCAGTATGATACTTAAGATCGCTTCATGAATCAACTATCATACTTTTTTACTTGCAACTGTAATCAATGTTTTTAATTTTTCATGAACATTGACGAAAGGAATCTATCTTTGTACGAAAAATCCATGCAATAGTCTTTACCTAAGACGTTTAGCATAAAAAGTGACTGTTCCTTCACCAAGTCACAGGACTGTAGGATATGGCCTTATAAACGGAGGTCTTATGTCATGGTAGGTGTGGGCACAATAAAGAATCCTTTCTATGTATACTACAGTGGTAAACGTCAAAGGTCACATTTCCGCTATCGGGTCACGTCTCTACACAAGTGAAAAATTATCAAGTAAGATGTATAAAAAAAACAACAACAACAAAAAAAAAACAAACAACAAAAAACAAAAAAACAAAAAACATACATGTACAAACAAGCATATTGAAGACTAAAGCTCTGTCTGCAATCAGTAACGAAATAGGCTCACTTATGGTTTTAATTTGATCACGGGTTTGACTCGTGCTTTCAAACAAGGTAATAATAACAAAATTGTACGCAATCAAAAGTACTGAATAACGCTAAGCGTGTGAATTCTGACATATGGATGAAATTGGAATTTTACCTCGTAATATCGGAAATAATGTTTAGGATGTGTTTACAATGATAAAATCGAAGTACATTATTTTATTACTATATTTCAAGGATATTTCAAAAATTATATGTTCATGGCATTGAAAGTCTGAAGTTTCTTGAATATGTCATAAAGCATACGCAAGTGTTTGTTATTTAATGAAATGGGTGAAGCGTACAACATGAAAATGGACAATGAAGACGAAAATACCATATTAAATGCTAACTATGTTTGATTTTCTTTAGATAACTATGATATTTTATGATTCATAATGGTGGTGGGGATTGATTGTATATTGTTTAACGTCCCTCTCGAGAATCTTTCATTCATATGGAGACGTCATCATTGTCGGTGAAGGGTTGTCTATGCTCTGCGCTGATTGTCGTTGAGCAGGGAGGAATCTTTATCGTTCCACACCTGCTGTGACACAGAACCTCGGATTTTGCGGTCTCATCCGAAGGACCACCCTATTTAGTCGCCTCTTACGACAAGCAAGGGGTGCTGAGGACCTATTCGAACGCGCACTCCCACGGCGGGTGATAAATATATTTGTTATAATGCAACATTATCTTTGAATTCTTATCGTCAATCTCAAAACACAAGGAATTTAATACATGTACCGTAAGATATAAAATGAATCAGTTTCAGTTTTGAAATACTCATAAGGGTGGGAATTGCAACGCTTTACGCCTGCATACTTCAGGAAGCGCGTTAGTTCTTCATGGAAAGTATGCATAATTTACGTTCCGACAATTTCGCGTTCAGGCTGGAACCTTAGAATCATAATTTGGGTTACGGGTTTCACTGTAATTCTTGTCCCGGCCAAGGTTTCAGTCTGTGAACCGCAACTGTGTCATTTTCCATTCTTTCTCTAACGATCTGACGTCGGGGAAATATTCCAATAATTGTTCAGAAAATGAAAAAGAGAATAAGGGACCAATCAAAATCGTTCCTATATATGACGAGGCAGTATCTGAGATACTTCTTAAGGTATACACAGACCTAGTATTTTGACTACAATTTTCTGTGCACTGGTATTTTCTAAATGTGCCTTTGTGTACTGGTAGGATATACCTTTCTAAATTTTAAAATTAAAGTATTTTGATAACAATATCCTATGGTATGTGACTGCAGCTAGGACATAGATGTCTCCCACTTTCAGACATTTTTTAAGTAGGGCGAAAAGTGTGAAATTGGCGTTGAAAACAATTATAGTTTACTATTATTTTGAATTATATGGGACGTACTAGCATTGGCCTATTCATTGAATTGAATTGAGGTTTATCTCATCACATTTGCAAAATTTTACGCATTTATTACAAAGTCTTGTTTCTTTGGATTCATTTCACCAGCATTCGTTTTCCCTACGCAAATGGTAAATACAGGTTCGAAATACAACATCTTTTCTGGGAAGGATATATAAATAATTTTTCGAATTTTAGTTCATCTTTTTACACTGTGTAGTTCGTAGTGCTTCATAAAATTTGAAGACCGGAATTCCATTTCTTGTTATTATTATTGTTTCTTCTTATTAATATTACTATTCCATAATCGAATAAAGTAAGTTTTACTTTTGACTATAGCTAATTTGGATTACAAGTATTATTTTGCCAAATATTTAAGAGTCCACAATTATGAAGGATATTTAAGACGTTGGTAAACCTTGAAATCTCTGTCGTATTTTGGTTTATGAAATTATTACTAGTTTAAACAAGAGATTCGCTATTTAATATTCTTAATGAATGAAAAAAGCAGTATTTTCCATGTTTTATTCGTAATCTTTATGTTAATCCAAATTCATTCTTCTGGGGGTTTTCATTGATTATTGCCAATCAATACTCCCTTGCATGTTTGAAAGAGTTGATATGCTTTGAGTTACAGCAACAATTAAGAAGATGTTTGATTATTACCATCCGTAATACTGCAATAAAGCAAAATTGACTTACATGAACGAAAGTTATCCTGTAAAATTGTGCTACATACCATTTGCAATTACCACTAATAAACTACAGTTTTAGTAACCCGGAACTAACATTATGACCGTATTTACCGTTCCGGGTACAATTTTAAAGACAAATGCTATTAAAACAGAGCAATTATAATTTAATTGACGGCTATATATATCCAAGTTATATACCCGAAACCTAAATTATGACCGTATTTAACGTTCCAAGACAAGAAACGTTCTTCACAACCAAGTAATTACTATTATTGGCAGATAATAAATTGCAGTTCGGAAACTGTTTTAGTTACCCGAAATCTAAATTATGACCATATTTAACGATCCGGACACAATAGCTGAAAAGAGTTGTTAACCACTGTTGCAATTGCTAGTATTCGCAGACAATAAACTGCGTGGCTGTTCATACCCTCATGTATTTTCAAAACTGAAATTTATTTCTATCATTTACATTCCATCTTCATTTCTGTCGGAGAAATCTCGGTCGTTAAAATAGTCGTACTATATTTATCAAGATTCATACTCGCATCGTTCACATTCGCGAGTTAATGACTATCATTTTAATTGGTAATTAAAGATGCTGAGGCAATATCATTGGAAATATAAATATATATGTAAATGCAAAATACACAAACATCTGTTCAATATCAGTTCCTTTACAAGTCTGAAACGACTGATTTTCTTCAATTCGTCTAGAGCCATTCAAATCACCTCCTACAACGGTCTTGTATCCTACTTGTCAAATGGAGCAGAGGCGTCATATTTCTTTAACATTTCCGCCTGTGTACCAGCCAATGTAACACCAAAATACGAGATTCCTCTGATTGGAGGCAAAATTAAATTATTTGTTGACTGGAGAGAGAGAGAAGAGGGCGACAAACCAGGCGTTATTTATTTCAGCGAGACCAGATACACAGACGAAAATGTAAAAGGTAAATAAATAATCATACATGTAGTGTGGATTTATTTAAAACATACGCAATGATATGAATCGGCGACGTTTCATGTCGACATAGTTCTTGAAGCGTTGCAGTTCATATTCTCACGTACTTTCACAAACGAAATTTAATTAAGTAATTTATTTATTTTTTATTTTATTTTATTTTATTTTTATTTATTTATTTATTTATTTATTTATTAATTATTATTATTATTATTATTTTTTTTTTTTTTTTGATTTTTACATTTCACTTCATTTTTTTCCGAATTTCCAACCGTTAAAATAGACTTACTAATTACGCGCATTGTTCACAAATGCCGCGCAATCATAAGGAAATGGCTATCGGTACAATTTGCAGAAACGTTCATCCAAGGCAAAAACATTCGATTGATTGATTGTATATTGTTTAACGTCTTTCTCGAGAATCCTATATTATGTACATGTATATATCAGTACATGTATATAAAATACTGCATGATAGTGACTTGTGGAATTTTCAACATCATGCATTATTTACCAACTGTGTTATCTTAACTGGTACGGTTTGCTTCTGCCAGGCATACACGAGATGGGTACATTTGTTCAAAGTTAGGTGCCATATACCAATGGCTTAAAGATTATAACGGTTTTAAATTTTCATTTTACATATAGTACAAAGATTTAGATGTACAATCAACAAACATTAAACTGTAATATTATAAAAATTGATAACTCGTCAAAAATAATGCCTAATAAGCATCAGCAGTAATTTGTATTTTTTTTCAGATTTGAATGAAGAAATACAATCATTCTGGCTCTTCGATGACACGTCTGAGGTATACTGGGGAAAACCCGGCTTCTTCGTGAATAATACTGCCGACACGGAAGGAGTATTTTGTAAATGGACAAAGGGAGAAGGGAAGTATGATGCACTGTATAGTCATACGTTTTATTTATGAAGTCAAATACATGTATATACATACCGGTAACGATAATCTTGTGGTTAAGGCTTTAGCCGCTTGCTTCGCTACCGGGAGGCCCGCGGTTCAATTCTCGGTCCCGGCTCCGCATCAAACCTAAGACAATATCCGTTTCTTCGCCTAGCGCTCCACTTAAAATATTAAAGTATTTCGGGTGTGACCTGGGGTCCCGTGTCATGGTAGACATTGGCAAAATAAAGAACCCCTACTGCTAGGGCTGTAATTCCATCCACAGGTCAATCACCTAACGCTGTTCAACTCTCTACATAAGTAAAAAAAAAAAAAAAAAAAAAAGCTCAAAAGAGATGTAAGCAACATAAAACAACAATATGCGATACATCCCTATACATATATAGAAACCGTGTACTGACTATGTTCCATTTGGATTGTGCAATTGTTAACTAGGTGACTGACATTATCGCAGAGGAGCATTAATAAAATATTTTAATGATTGAGTTGGTGTTAATAAATTATGTCGACTCAGACTAAACTAATTGGAAGAGAAATAAATGTTCGTTACATATATTGAGTAAATGGTCAGTTTAACTGATGATGTAGGGCTTGTGTATTTGGTGCAAATGCAGTGTGTGCTCAAACCACAGGTAAAAATATCGCTTGTGTTCAAATTTACTATTAAATAGTAGAGATACAGAACTCTAAATATAGGGTACCCAAGTTTGCCGATGAAAAAAAAAACCAATAAAATTCTACTCTGTATTTTGATAAAATCACACATATCCAATCTACATTACTATTAAAATTCATTCCGAGAATCCTTATAATTAGTATTACTTCCTAAGATGTGCAGAGTTAGATTCAGAAAAATGCCTGTTATTTTTGGTGGAATGTTAGCTGGGCCTTGGCACTCTGCGACGATACGATCACATAATGTCTTCAATTCTTAAATTGAAGTCCGTATTAGCTCTGGTGCCATTAACAACCCTAATTAACTTGATTATTATAAATCGTCAGACCCCTGTGTTAATGTGGTTTGGATAAAAATAGACATGAGTTGCGTATCTTTACAAAGACATATATTGTTAGCATAATTTATATACTAAAGTAAATTGTTATTGAGCAAAATTAATATCTGAGACTAAATTGTTATGGATCCTTTCGTCCGTTTTGATGATTAGTGGTACTGGTCAAAATGGCTGTGATAAATGACAGTGCAGCCACTTTTATAATTTCCAGTCACTTGGAGCTATTAGGGATTTCATATTATGAACTGGGGTAAGAGAATTAGCTTAAAAATTATATCTAATGTTGCAAATTCTATATAATTGCTTGGTGCAATGCACAAACATTCTGTTTACTCGTACAATGCCAGGGCCTAATAAGAATAGAAAACGATTTAAAACTGTCCATCGAACATTAACCTTTTCCAGCGGAGCGTTTCCTTTGAAGATCATATGGATTGAATTCAGATCTTCATGAAGATGAATCCCGTAAGGATCTGGGTTGTTAGAATAGATCCTCAGCACCCCTAGCTTGTCGTAAGAGGCGACTAAATGGTGCGGTCCTTCGGCTGAGACCGCAAAAGCCGAGGTCCCGTGTCACAGCAGGTGTGGCACGTTAATGGTCTCTCCCTGCTCAAAGGCCCTGAAAGCCGAGCATACGCCTAACTTTTGCAGCCCTTCACTGGCAATGGTGACGTCTCCATGTAAGTGAAAATTTCTGGAGTGGGACGTAAAACAATACATAATCAATTAATCATGAAGATGATATCCCACCTATCTTCATATATCAGTTTCTTAAACATTTTGATTATAGTTACCCAGAGATTTTAACATCTGTGTAACAATCTTAAGGAACTGCACGTTTATAAAAAATATGTGACTAATTTACCATTTGTAACAAATATATGACTAATTTACCACTATATGATGAAGTGTGATATTGGGTATCTTGATATGCCATCAATTTTCAAATATCACGTTTAAGGAAATACGCTACTTATACCTTTTATTTACGATACGATAAAATTCGATAATTTTCGTGAATATCTTATAGAACATTGCGTTTGTATTAAATATCTGAGTAATATACCACTATACATATGATGAGGAATGATGTTGGGTATCTTTATATGTCATCAATTTTTAGATATCACGTTTAAAGAAATCAGCTACTTATACCTTTTGATTTAAGGTACCCTGGAATATGGAGTTTTTCGTGAATATCTTAAAAAACTCTGTGTTTGTATTAGATATCTGAGTAGTTTTGCACTATATGTATGACGAGGAATGATATTGGGTATCTTAATATGCCATCAATTTTCAGATATCACGTTTAAGGAAATCAACTACTTATACCTCTTGATTTAAAGTATCTGAAATGCGCAGTTTTTCATGAATATCTTAAAGAACTCTGTGTCTGAGTAGTTTTCCACTATTCATATGACGAGGAATGATATTGGGTATATTGGTATGCCATCAAATTTAAATATGAGTTACGTAGACTACATGAAAACTTTGTGCTAGTTCCAGCGGATAAAGCAAGTAAAACATTGTCTTTGTTTGTAAAAGTTACTATCATAAATGCCTTTTAAATGAACTGGGATTTACTTCAACAGCTGGGAATCCTACTTATACTCGAGGCAATCTTATAAAGGATGAAATTCTTCATAATCATCTTTCAGTTTTAAATACTTTCGACATTCCTAAGAATCAGGATCAGTTTGAATTACCATATCTTTATTGGATTCCGAAATTACATTAAAATCCTTACAAAGATTCATTGCTGGTTCCAGTAAGTGCTCTACCAAGCCTTTATCTTTATAACTAACTAAACTGCTAACAGCTATTAAAGAGTCACTTCAGAGATACTGTTCCACTACATATTCCAGAAGTTGTGTCAATCAGATGTGGAGTCTCAAAAACTGTAAGGAACTTTTAGAAAATCTAAAGTCTCAGGATTTTTCTAAAATTGACAGCATCAAAACGTATGATTTCTCCACACTTTATACAACAATTCCTCACGATAAATTAAAATTTAGACTTTTTCAGATAATAGATAATTGCTTTTTGAACATACAAATTTCTAGTGATTGGAAAACAAGGTACATATTTTGTTGGACACCACTCCGATAGCCCGCACAAGTACTCTGAAGCAGACATTAACAGTATACTTGGCTTTTTTGTAGATAACATTTACGTAGTATTTGGAGACCAAGTCTTCCAACAATCCACTGGCATTGACATGTGCACTAATTGTGCTCCCTTATCGGCAGACTTATTTTTATATTTATATGAAGCGCAATTTGTTCAAAAACTGTTATTCAAGGAGTCTAGACATATTTCGATTCCCTATTTTTACTATATCATGGGACGAAGATACAAAGTGCCCACTGGATTGTGTACGAAAGTTGTCTGTGATAAACGAAATTCTTGTGTCACTCGCCTATCGTTTTATACGGTATTTCCGTATCTGATAGTCTATACAGTTTAAATGACTACCTCTGTAGCTATCTTTAAAAACAAGATGGACGAAACATCAGGACAAGGTAGTGGTGTTGTAGAGTTATTATAACTCTTTCATGGAAAGAAGGGACAATGTATCCATTAGGTTAGAGTAAGAAATTCGAACGGATACTTGATGCCATTAAGATGACAGTTGTGTAATACCCGCAAGGGTAGTGACACTCGCCTGAACATTCGTCATTCACACCGTTTACAGCCTATGAAATACGAAAAAATTTCAAAGTTTGAAAGCGTTAAACACGTCTAAGAATCACGGGCCTTTTGTCTTCTTACTATGACTAGTGGATATTGTAATTTGTCTCTTATATCATGACAGAGTAACAATACGCTCTCAAAATCTGTTCTAACCCCTGGAACTACCTTTACAGACTCAAACTCAAAGCGGGAATTAACAGTCCAAGGGGTCACCTACCTTGCCCTGAAGTCCTGACATTAGCACTAATGAAGTCATTATAAAACTTCTATATCAAGTATGGGAGGGGGGACCTCCGTGGCCGAATGGTTAGAGCACTGCGCTCACAATTGCAAGGCCTCTCACCTCTAGTCGGCGCGGGTTCGATTCTTGCTCGCTCCGATATATGTGCGAAAGTTTGCCAGTTTACTTTCGGAAGGTCGGTGGTCTCTTCCTGGGTACTTTGTATCTGAGTTCTCTCCTCCACCAATAAAACTGGACGAAACCAAATAAGTGAAAAATTGTTGAGTGTGGCGGAAAAAATAAACAATATATCAAATATGTGATGCAAAGATGTCAAAGTTCAGGTCAGCTAAAACGTAATCTTTAATGATACTGGCATACTTCCCCTTTTGTATAGAGTATTGCTCCTAGATATTATAGAGAGTGTTTGTATTATCATTTGATATATTTCCTTACAAAAGGGTTTTTGTTCATTTCTTTTGTTAGATTGATTGATTGATTGATTGTTTCTTTCTGCCACACTTAAAAATTTTCAGTTATCTGGTGGCGTCCAGTTTTTATTTAGAAGATAAACTTCATTATTCTGAAAGGTTTCTTAATACGATATAATAAGCCTTACAGCATTCATGGGTTATTCATGGTATCTATGTATGTACATTTGTCTGTATGTATATACCGAATAAACATTCATTTATTTATACATTAGATTCATCATTAATGCGTAATCTTTAGTGTAAGCTAATTTTTATATATATTTGCTTATTGCGGTAGACACATTTGGATTCAAAACACAAATTTAATTCAAATTTTCATTTAGAACAGGTTTTAAATTCAATTTTTTTTATCGCCGTAAAATGGCTGAAATATTGCCAACACCGCGTAAAACCCCAATAAATCAATCAATCAAATTAAATTTTTCAAAAGTGTACTCTCTGTCCTTTGATGATTTTCCTTAGTGTGACTTGGATGCTAGCTTCAGTGTGGTGCCCTACATTAGTCATATATTTAACAGATGTATGAAAGAAAACGAACAAATTTAAGGCATCCGTAATTTCATTCATAAAGTATAAGCAGATGATTTCATGAAGCGCGATATCTGAAAATTGATGGTGTATTAAGATAACCAATGTTATCCTCGTCCTATGTACAGTGGTAAATTAGTGAGACGTCTAATACAAACGAAATGTAACTTATTATATATTAAAAACACTTTAAATTTCAAGGTTCCTTAAGGTATCAGTAGCTGATCTTCTTGGCCGCGATATCTACAAATTGATGGCATATCAAGATACCTAATATCACAACTAGTCATATGTGTATTGCTCAGGTAGTCAGATATTCAATACAAACACAGATGTCCTTCAGGTATTCACGAAAAATATCGAATTTCGGAAAACCTTAAATCCAAAAAGGTATAAGTAGTCGATTTCCTGAAGCATGACATCTGAAAATTGATATCTTACCCGATATCAATCCTCATCTGTATAGTGGTAAATTACCAAGATATCTAATACAAACAGAGTACTTTATAGTATTCACTAAAAACGTCGACTTTCAGTTACATTAAATCAAAAGGTACAAGTATCTAATTTCGTTAAGCGTGATATCTGAAAATTTATGACATGTCAACATACCAAATATCATTCCGTGTGATATGTATATGGTAATTTAGTAAGATATCTGATATAAATGCAGTTTTCTTTATGATATCCACGAAAATCGACTTTCATGATGCTTAAATGAATAGGTATAACTACCGGCTTTCTTTAAGCGTGATATCTCAAACTTACTGGTATATGAAGATATCCAATATCACTCCTCATGTATAATGGTAGACTAGTCAGATATGTAATACAAATACTGTGTTCGTCGTGGTTCTCAGGAGAAACTTCCAATTTCAGGGTAACTTGAATCAAAAGGTATAAGTAGCTGATTGATTTCCTTAGGAGTGATATCGGAAAATTGATGGCATATCAAGATACCCAATATCATTCCTCGTCATTTGTATAGTGGTAAATTAGTCAGATACCCATTACCAACGCACTGTTCTGTAAGGTAATCACACAAACGTTAAAAATTTTGAGTGACTCGAATCAAAGCGTTTAAGGGACGGATATTTGTAAATATATAGGTGGGATATCATCTTCATGAAGGTCTGAATTCAGTCCGTATGATCTTCATTGGAAACTCTCCGCTGGAAATGTTATTTGTATTTTGCATTGAAAAGGTTAAATAACTAGGAAAATTGAACATGAAATTTTGGAATTTCATACGACTCCTCGCCATCTAGTTAAACTTGATAGATACTTATATTAAAACCCAGTCACCTTTGTCTTGTAGCTGCCTATCGGTAATTATAACCTTGACACCTTGTAGTAGCTGGCTACTAGTAGCTAACTTTTTTGACTTTAAATAGCTGGCTACTAGTAGTATAAAATATAAATGGTACAAATTTTGATGCACCAGATGCGCATGTCGACAAACAATGTCTTTTCAATGATGCCCATGTAAAAAATGTTGGAAATCCGAAATAAGAAAAAAATTGGAAGACCTGAAAGAACCAAAAATACCAAATAGTGGAGCCATATCCGGCAAAGGATCAGAGCTATGCGTGAGGGAGATAATCCTTAATTTTGAAATGAATTTCTTAATTTTATCACAGCCAATTTTTATCCGTAATTCCGCAATAAGTAGCTAACTTTTCCTTGTTCAAGTAGCTGGTTACTAGCAGCTAACTTTACCGATCTCGAGCATAAACGGATGCGAACTGGACAAGGACAGGAAAAGAAACTAAAGTTCCGATTAAACCGCATAACTACCGTACACTAAGCGGACTCCCTAGTCCGGTGGGGTCTGTTTCAAGTTTTGATTATGCTCAAAACCGGATTTCGCCTGACAAAAAAAATGCATTGATCGAAAGAGGAGCGCAAAAGAACAAAGATAAATGAATTGTCAATTTTGGTATCCGTTGGACGCCAGTTAGCGCTGTCCTGGAACTTGTGACTGCTGCGTTAGGGGCGGGACAAAAATTGACAAATTTTCAAATATCTATGTCAACCTCCGAAAAGCTAGACTCTCTCTCTCTCTCTCTCTCTCTCTCTCTCTCTCTCTCTCTCTCATCAGTAGTGAATAACCTAATTTACTTTCCTTTCTCTCCTTCTTTTTTATTTGTTTGACTCGTATATCTTCTAGTATAATATACCTTTTAATAAAATTATCTATATATCTGTACATGTATAATATTTATAACGTTGCCTTACCTTCATAGGCTATGCCTGTTGTCTAATCCTTTTTAATTATTTATTGAATAAATATTGTTTAAACTAACATCCGAATCCGCATATTTACGCTAAACAGCATAATACTGGTTTAAATGACAATTTTTGTTTTAATTCTAACAATTGTAAAAAAAAAAAAAAATAAATAAATACAAACTAAAACTGCTACTTTATAAATATATATAAAAAAATCATTGTATGATAGATATCATATAAAATAGACAAAATACCAGGATTATTATACAGCATTTTTAGAATACAGACAATATTAATCGATTATCTATAGAAAATGTTTTAGTATAATTACTTTACAAGATTTCATTGTTGTACCCACTGGATAAAATTCCTACAAAAGATATATTTCTATCATCCATAAAATTTGACATTAAAAATTTTGCGACAACTCCACACGTGAGGGTGAAGTAAATCATGCTTGGACATTTAATTAATGATATGTCAGTATTTGATACGTGTTAAACATGGCAACAAACCTAAATTTCAAAATCTGACACAAAGATGTATTTGAGTCCCAATCCGATGGGCACAAATTGGGCTATTTTTTAGCTTACCTGTTTTTGTAGCTTCTACATGAGAAGAAAAAATCTTTTATTGTTGCCTTAATCTCAGCATTTAGATATACCAATATATTCTCTATTAACAATACTCATTTTCATTCATATGTCGATCCGACGTATTCTTGACTAGTGAACTTGAAGTAAAAGACCCCATAGAATGTTCTATATCTGCTATATATTTGGTTAATTTATTGAACATAGATATCAACGGCAAACACAATTTTATGACAAACAAGAAGGCTTCAGCATCAGCTTCCCACATTTGTATACATATAATAATATTCCAGGCCATTATTATCCTGTATAAGGTGTTTGTGTCTGTATATTAATGCGATAATTAAGAGGGTGTTCTGCGTGTGTCGAGACAGGCTACTGACAAATAAGTTAATGTCACAGGGGTTTCTGGATTAAAGTAAGTTTTTCGCAAATTCTATGGTAGTTACAATAGTTTAATTCGCACATGCATGTCACTTTTATAGGATTTATTAGATTGGTCTCTGTACGTTACTTTCACTTATTAATCTAAAATGTTCATTTTCAAAACAAGGCACGGCCTCTGTTTATGTTTGCATGTTACATGACTCATCTATCAGCATGGCGCCAAAGTTTGACGGCTTCAGCGGGAAAAAGGCCTTTACAACGAAAACATTCGGTCATATCTTCTCTGTGCTTTGTTCTTAAATTGGTCATGAAGCTATGTCGATTAACCCCGCCCGCCCGTATATGGTTTCCTAGCCAATGACAAGCGTTTATGTCCAGATCTGTGAAATGCGCGCTCTTTCTTCTTACACTTGCCGTGTATACAAGCATGATTTTGGGAGAATAATTTTAATGTAAATGTGTATCCTGTGTAAAATACTTTGAACCCACTTGTTTGTAAAATATCTTTATTTCTATCAGTAAAGACTGTTAATTTCAATTGATCAAAAACCGTGGCTTTAAACTAACTCCGTTTCATTTTATTCCTCTCGCAGAATATTAGTAACACAGACTAATGAACAAAAACAGTTGACATCATTCAAAGACATTCAGACCATGCTGTTGGCTGGTGAGGAAATCCGTTGGATCGTGAAAATGGTTGGCTGTAAATGCCCCCCTGATCCGCTGGGCTGCAGTGATTCCTCCTTTGGTGATACTATCAAAGGCACGTCATTATGGTTTATTGATTTATACCTCGTAATTGTTTTTCGACCACCTAAGTCACTCAGGTGGCCGGCTGCTGCGTACGTCGTCGTCCGTCGTGCGTTGACATTTCTAACATGTCCTTGATAACTACCCTTCCATTTTTTTTCTAATGTGGTATGAAGCATCTTTAGGACAAGGCGGATATAAATTGATTGATTGTTTATTGTTTTTTGCCACACTCAACAATTTTTCAGTTATCTGGTGGCGTCCAGTTTTATTGGTGGAGGAGAGAACCCAGATACAATGTACCCGGGAAGAGACCACCGACCTTCCGAAAGTAAACTGGCAAACTGTCTCACATATATCGGTGCGAGCGAGAATCGAACCCGCACTGACTAGAGGCGAGAGGTCTTGAGATTTGGCGCGCAGTGCTCTAACAATTCGGCCACGGAGGTCCCGATATAAATTGAATAATTAGTACTAATACACCCTGGACCTTAGGGGCCAGGAAAAAACTGACCAAAAATTGATCAATTTTCAAACCTCTTCTTCTCTGAAACAGTACATCTATAAGAAAACTACATGCATAGTCACGCCGAGCAGGAAGAACTCTACTAAAGTCGTAAATTTCTTGATCCCCGAGGTAGAAGTGCTGACTTAAGGTCGGAGCTAAACTTGACTTATTTAGAGTGTTTATGTGTAATACATTTAAATACTAGTAATATCTTCCTAAATGCGATTGATTCAAAAGTGAATCAATCTGCATGTATATTTAAAAGAAAAATATAGCTCTTTACTAAAACTGTAGCTTCACTACCTCAGGTTTTTCGCACCTAAGTGAAATTGAACATTTCAAGCTTCTTATATAACTACCCTTCCAATTCTTATCAAATTTAGTATTGAGTACCTTTGGAACGAGTATAAAAATTGGAAAGTTCTGGACTTCTGTACCCCCGGAGTCGTAAGATCAGGGAGAAATTGCCAAAAATTGATAAAGTTCTTAACTTTAGATTTTTCAAATATAATTGATGAATTAAGGTTCTTTAAATATTTTTCGGGAGCTAATTTTTGAAACATATGCCTAAACATGAACTGATATAAAGGTCTCAAAAACAGACAAAAGTATTTTACCTGATACAAAATTGGAACCTACATATTACTACAGGATGACATACCTAATGTGCATGAAATGGGTAACGGTAAATCATAAGATATTGAGGCACATTTTGTGTCTATCTCAAAGGGAAATGCATTGGTCAACCATTTAGTGGGTTCAGATAGGAAAAGTTCATTATGGTTGTGGCGCATAGTGAATCAGAAGGGCGCCGCGTATGGTACTCCTTCCCAGATGATCCTCAATATTAATGTTGAGCAATCATAACAAAATACATGCTTGTGGATCAATACCCCCTCCTTCAATGGACCATTATTTTTTATGTACTCGTAAAAAGGCGTTTCAAAAACCCATCTGTTGAGACAGTTTGCCACAAACCCTCGTGATCTGTGATGCAGGACACGTCCATTTCCTCAAACCTAGGTACAATGTTACCGAATGCACGGCAACATTTGAACTTCCTTCTTGTTGGCATTGCGATGTAATTACTACATGTACACCTGTTAGAACCATAGTAAAATAGCCTTACAAATACAAGCACTTCCGATCATTAAGTAATCATTTTGTTACTATTTTAAAACAGTTTAATATAGTACATATGTAAATTAACAAACCATTGCATATCAGATGGTGAAGGACATTCGTCCGAATGATCTCTCTGTTCTCTGAATCTCTATCACTTTCCGGTAGTGGGGATGCGTCTCGTTGTTTAGATATCCGGCTCATACTGGTAGGGCTCCACATTAACACGTAGCGATATATCTATTTCAGAAATACTATCGTCCGAATCCCTTTCATATCGTGCCGCCGTATTGAAATATTAGGTTCGACTAAAGGGCATATAACTCATACAAGAAAATTTACCGGATTGAAATTAACGACGTCGTATTTACCTAGATGGTCGAGATAAAAATTATTTTTATGAAAGGAATGGTATTTTCTAACTAGATTTATTTGAAAACCGAACTTTGAAAATCGTTTCAGCTGACCTTTAAACAATATATAAACAACCAAGCAAATAACTTCTTCTCCAATGCTATAGACCTATTCAGTATTACGGCCGCCATATTTTTTTTATAAGAGTTATCTTTCCTAATCGGCTAAAAGCCACTTCCGGTTTCGTTACCAAGCTATTTTATTATGCAATAAATTTTCAAGTTACGCTACATACTACTAGTTACGCTACATACTAACTCTACATACACGAGGCAAATAAAAGATTGACACAGATACTTATTGTAATTATGTTATGACGAAAATTTACTGACTTGCTTCTACACACATAAAAAGGTATTTTTCACTAGTTTTTACCCACATAATCCTCCTTGATCAGGTGATTTTTTACTAAATTGTATTAATTACTGTATGAAGTCATAGTCATTGTCATACGCATAGACCATGATCAGGATGGGAACAACATCTCATTTTACAGACATGCCTTTAATTCAATACTTGAATAAAAAATAATTTATAAGATGTGATTTTGAACATTAATGACAAAACTTTATTTTTATTCATAATTCGGTATTTATCTGAAAAATTCCAAAAGTAAAGTCTTGTAACAGAATCCTTTAAGGGATTAATAGGATGTCACTCAATAGCTTAATAATAAAATTCAGGGTTGTTTGTGTGCATTTTGTAGCATAAAAGTTGGTGAAAAGGTCATGAGAGCTCCCACCCCCCCCCCCCCCCATTTTTATTGAATCCCTCCCTCCTCCCATCTTTTTGTAATTACTTTACAGCTCTGAAACTACTTCAACATATATTCAATAATAATTATTATCTCATTCAATAAAAATAGATATAATTAGCAACCGAACAAGATTAATGAACTTAATGATAAAAGTATTATTTGAATAAGATATTATGAAATGAACTCAGGCTAGGCTTTGACTTAAGGATATATGCGATGATTATAACATTTTCTCTAAGATTATTTGTTCACAGTATTGGTAAGTTGGAGAGAGTATTCAATATAGGCCATGTCTGTTGTCTAATCGTATTTAGTTATTTATTGAATAAAATACCATTTAAATAATTACCTGTAATGCGTTTTGCAGTCACACTTGCATGAAAATGTATTTACATTTTACCAACCAAAAAATTATAATAGAAAATAAATAATACATGGAGTGTCTGAATATGTATTTAACATAAACATATTTAATAGCTACCTACATTGAACATAAAGTATATTGATGAGAACTAATATAGAATCTTATTTCATACCAGGGTAGTATATTTTATGAAATGAAAATCTCAAGTGACAGATTATGAAATCAATTGTTTCTAAATAATCATTTGCATGTATCGAAATACCCGAATTAGTGTTTAAAATTCATTAATTCGTTTCAGCAAAGCAAATTACCTGTATGAGAAGGAGGATAATTTTTATTACAGATTTTTGATGAATTACAATTGGGTTTTTTTCATTTTGGTCTTTTAATCTATTTTCACTATTCAAAGTAATTTACATGGATAAAAATTTTATCATAAGTGATAGAATCCCTTGTGTTCAATTTCCTGCAGAAATAATTAGAGAAAACCTACCCCCCTCTCAATCAAGAAATCCCCCCATAGTGCTGTTAGATGTATTATTGATTGAACTGAGATTTTTTCTTGACAGCAAATGATACATAGTGTGATTACAAAAAATAAATGAATAAGTAAATAAATAAATATTAAAAGCCTACAAGGCTGCAAAGTAGCTCATTAGTATATATGAGCACAGATTAAATACGGGGTGGGGGAGGGGTGTTATAGCTTAACGTGAATCAGTACAAATGTGTTTTACATAGATATAAAAAAAATTATAGTATCACACAAAAAGGCTCCCAGAAGTACATAATTTCAAAGATATGTAGCGGAAAGCGAGATAGTTTTAGTATGTTTCCAACAATGCCGTGTTTATACCGGAAGATACATTTAACCGTGGCGTGTCGATCGTAATGCACGGGAGATAATTCGTCATGATAATACTGGATAGGTCTATTGATACTAAATTGACGCTAAATACGTATTTCAAAAGAACAGAAATATCTTTACCAAATTTATAAATTTCGTAACCCTAGAGGTAATGGTTTTGGTTGCAGGATGGGGGCCAAAATTATTATAGTGATTACTGTCATTATCATTTCAGAGTCTAAATTTTACTGATACTATGTAAAAACTAAATGCATATCAAGCAAAAGTAGAAAAAGGTGTACGAAAATGGACTTTCGCAACCCCTGGGTTCTGACTCTTGGGTAGGGGGGGGGGGGTTCAAAAAATGCCATATAATGTTAACATAACATACAATGTGTAAAGTATTTCATCATTATATGTTCGTTTTTCAGGGGTATTTGGGTTTTAAGAACACATCTTGTTTTATACTGCTGCTGAATACTTGAATACTTAAATTTAGTGTATATATCCAGAACACGTATATATGCAGAATAGGAAATAATTATTATATATTTCCACTAACCTTGGGGGTAGTGAGAATTTTAACTAATACTCAGGGGATCGACACGGCCTTTGGTCCCCTTGTTTATTCACTACATACGAATGATTTTAGTCACCTATGAATGCTGCTAAATCTAACTAGCTTTACCATGATTTTCACACACTGTATTAACAGAAATATGAATATGAAGTACAATATGATTCATAGTCTAACGATATGTAAAAAGAAAATACAAAAATTTACAACTAGGCATTCAAGATAAAATTAAGTTTTCTGAAGAAATTTTATAATGCATAACACGATATATTGAAGTTATCTATATTAATCTGCAAAACCTGTGCAGGATAATTTAACATTTTTTTTATCTCAGATACACAGGCAATTCTATGGCTTAGGTTCGAATTTACTATTAAAGAGTAAAGGTATAGAACTCTAAATATAGGGTACGCAAGTTTGCCGATGAAAAATCAGTAAATCAAATGGTATTCATTTCTAGTCTGGTTATATGTGGTCATATTAGAATACAATCTACATTACTATTAAAGTTGATCCTGAAATTCGCTATACTTCCCGAAAAATGCAGAAATGAATTCAGAAAAATGCCTATTATTGTTGGGCGAGTTTTAGCTGGACCCTAGCACTGTACGACGAAACAAAATGTTTTGCATTGCATAGAATGTGATCATATTAGAAAACAGAATACAATTTTATACCATTTGATTTAGTGATTTTTTATCGGTAAACTTGGGTACCCAGCATCGGAGTTCTATACCTTAAATTCGAATCCAAGAGATAAAATGACCTGTGCTCGGATATATGTTGTGCCTTAAATTCGACAAAAATATGAGAGCATATTTGAAAAAAAACAACATAATTTCCGTTGCCTTATTTGTTTTCTTTTACAGATTTCAAGATAAAGAATGGTTCCATAAGTTTTTCCTCATCACTGACTATTTTTGTTCCTCTTCCCCGGCAGTATGTCCGACTTGTTGTTTTTGGACATGTTTATGAAAACAACACAGTCAATTTCATGGCTTCCTATCTTGATCCTACAACATGGGTAGATGGAAAAAATTATATGATCGTATGTCCGATAACTCCAGATCCTTCAGCAGAAGGGGCTGCATTTCTTACTACCATCGAATAAAGTCATGAATATGAAGAATTACTTTTGATTGAATAATTATTTAAAATGGTTCACAGTACCGTGGGGATCCGGATTAGAACAAATCCTCAGTACCTCTCGCTTGTCGTAAGAGGCGACTAGATAGGACGGTCCTTCGAATGAGACCGCAAAAACCGAGGTCCCGTGACACAGGAGGCGTGGCACAATAAAGATCCCTCCCTGGTCGGAAGCCATAAGTGCGGAGCATACGCCTATATTTGCAGCCCTTCACCGGCAATGGTGAGGTATCCATAGGAGTGAAAAAAAATTCTCAAGCGGGACGTTAAACAGTATATAATCAATCAATAATTTCATATAAGTCCGTAGTGTAACTATATAGATTAAAAGCTTTCTTTACATTCTGGAGAAGTAATTTTAAAGTTACCACAGGTTGTTTTTGTCAATTTAATATTTATGCCATATTTTTTTTTGTAAGTATATGGTATCTATAAAATTTTTAAAATTGCATTGTAAAGTTATCTTAAATTGTACTCTGAGTTGAACACAGGAGGTGAACGACATAGGAAATATATATTTTCGTCATTTGCCTTGCGGTAAAATCATACATCCAGAACATTTATAAGTATCATAAATTGTAAAAGGACCACCCCATTTAGTCGTCTTCTACGACAGGCAAGGGGTACTAAGGACCTTTTCTAACCCGGGTCCTTACGGATCTCGATGAAACGGGGGAATAACGCAGATTTCAATCTGCCAAAGCGATCCAGCAATCTGGTGAGTAATAGCTTCCCTTCCGTAGTAGAACATAATTATCTAGTTCTCCATACCAGGACAGGACACTATAGAAATCCACTTCAATTATTGTATATAATTAATACCGACTCGGTGACATGATTTATTTTCACATCTTGTAAATTGATTGTATGTCAGCATGATTGATAAAGCAACAAATAATAATAATAATAATAATAATAATGATGATGATGATGATGATATATATATATATATATATATATATATATATATATATATATATATTGTCACTCATCTCATCGCGGCCTCAAAAACACTTTAAGTAAACTACTAAGGTTCAAGCATTTTCTGTTAAGTCCCATGGTGACTTTTAATACCTAATCGATAGGGTTCTTCATTTCTTGTCCCGTGGGGATCCGGGCTAGAACAGATCTTCAGTATCCCTTGTGTAACGACTGTTAAGATTTTCGGAGATATATGATATTTATTATTAATGGTACGACACAAAAAAGTATCAACCCGGTACCTCTAATGCTCGTTACAATAATAGGGTTCGAAGGTAGAAATACTGAATAACAGTTAATACAAGAAATTATTCCTATTGATGAATAGTATCAGAAACTCGCGTATAGTTACAGTTCAATCAAAATGTCTTAACTAACACTGATAAAAAGTCGGCATTGATCGCTGTCCGGTGCCATTAGGTGTCCGGTGTTCGATGCCAGATTGAACGTGTGTTGTTTTCCAACAATTTCCAACAATGTTTCAGTTATCTGGTGGCGTCCAGTTTTTATTGGTGGAGGAGAGACCCCAGATACAATGTACCCGGGAAGAGACCATCGACCTTCCAAAACTAAACTGGCAAACCTTCTGATATATATCTGCGCGAGCGAGTATCGAACCCGCTCCGACTAGAGGTTGAAGGCCTTGTGATTTTGATTCCGATGCTCTGACCACTCGGCCACGATAGTGGTTATGTCTAGATCTCCGATTATAATATAAGGACTGAAAATCGGAATTTAGTTATGCATGACAATCCAACCCCCACAATCTGTACAGCTTACCATGCATAGAGAACATTGTTAGACTAAGTAAAACATCCAAGTATGTCGATGCAAGGTGCTAACGCACCGACTCTGAAGCTTTACACCGTGTGTTATACATTAAAGTCCAGCTCCCTAAATCTATAACCTCGATAGAGGACTTTATTCAATCAGTAAGGTTATATATACACATGCCATGCAAATCTACCACCACCAAATATACTTTCATTCAGAAAATGTAATTAATTCTAAATGCCGAGCACCTGAAACGTGCGGTGACGGTGGAACTTTACACAGAACTATAAAATTATGTAAGTTCTCCTAATTAACTGAAATTCAATAAAATTCGAGATCTAACTATTCAGAAATAACAAATCTAACTATCACTATACTGGGAGAGACTTCCTTGCGTGTCTATCATGGACAGAATCCCCGTGAATTCTAGTGAAGAATATTAGATTTATAAGAAATCAATTGTGCTAAATTCTCTAAAATTCCCTTCCTTTTACTATCTAAATAATTTTTGATTTAAAACTAAGTTAAAGTTCATTTCCGAATATTTGCTAAAGAAAGGAAATGCCTTGAACTCGGTGCAGCAGACGGTGTTCTTTCTGAAAATTCTTGTGCAGGATTCTGTCGACGGCTTTTGTATCTTGACGCAATGTTGCTACAAACTACGTCATGTGTTGTTTTTAAAACACCCAAAACATACTTTTCTTAATAAAGTGAGATATTTTTATTGACTAGTATAATTCCTATACAACCTGTTAATTTATATATGATATTTGATCTAACCTAGCCCTTTTATTCATAAAGTTATAAGTTTGAAACTATACAACAGTCCAATAAACAGTGATTCTGCTATTCTGTAAAATCTGTTCATACTGCACTATTTCCCAATTAAATACTACAATTTTCGGATACAAGTACTATTGTCAACACTAATTATCTTGCATAGCATGTCAACTTCGAAACTACCTCGATCTCTCGCAATCCAAATCTAATTCAATTGGTTCTGGAACCATACAGGGACATTGTCACCTGCATATGGAGCTAATTTGTTACAATGCACTACTTTTGATTTCTTCCCAGGTTTTTGTTGAATTCTATACAAGATGTCACTTAGTTTTCTGTAACTCTAAATGGACCTTGCCACTTTGGCAGTAGTTTCCTACTAAGACCTGGTTTTGTTTGTGGACAGTAGTACCAGACAGGATCTTCTTGTTGGTAAGTATTGGTAGATATTTTCCTATCATGATACTTTTTCATAGCTTCTGCTGATAAAGCCAATTTATCCCTAGCTGTAGAGTGTATTTTCTACATCTTATGATTTATAAGCATATTCGGTCATGTCACTTTCTCTATTTGCAGGTTTCGCTGGTTGTTCCATGACCATGTCCAGGGGTAATCTAATTTCCCTTCCCAACATCATTAATCTTGGAGACACACCAGTAGCTTCATGAGCATCAAAAGAGGAATGTGTACATCCCAATCTTTCTGATTCTTAGAAACAAAAGATACAAGCATTTTCTTTAATGTCATATTCATACGTTCAGTCATGCCATCAGATTACAGATTATAAGGGGGGTTCTAGTTTTAATAACAGCTAGTAATTTGCAAATTTCTTGAAATACTAAGGACTCAAAATGGTTCCCTGATCACTATGGATCTCATTTGGTGTTTCTACATGTAGTACTGATATAAATCTCTTGCCATATGGCACTCTCATTTTCAGATAAAAGATCTAGACCAATGAGACCTTCATTCTAAATATCAGCAATGATAAACTGCTGCGTCAATACCCGCTTTCCAATGATTATTGATAAATTAATTTGACCTGTGCAAGAAGAAGTTTCTCCTGTGACTGTAATAATCTGTACATCATTTAGAGTTCTAACACGAGATGCATCTGTTAGGAGCCTATGGACTAAATTCATAGAGGGAATACTATTGTTGGCTGCTGTATCTACTAACATTCTAACACCCTTGTCCTCTATCTGCGAAGTTTAAAAACAAGCCTTCTTGGTGTGGGAAATAATTTATTTTGACGGTCTGGGGCGGGAATCGAGTCTAGCCCCTCAGACTCCACTGATTGCAGTTTCCCTGGTCTCTTTCTTGATTTTGACTATGAGTGGAATCAGACCCTGTGCAGTTTGACCTATTCTGAAAGTTTGAGTTACTTCCCCTAAATTGATCATTTCAGGTTTGCTTTTTATTTTTGAAAGACGCGCCGGTACTAGGCAGTCGAACGAACGATCGCGCCAATTTATCTACAGAACTGGTCAATGACGTAATGTTATGCTTTAATCAGTCTATATCGGCTTTCATAGACTCGCCGGAACGATTAACTTTGCCAGTCTCTAGTCTTTTTGTTTTGATCACTTATGTCCTTTTAAGGGAAGTAAGTAACAATTAAAAACACAAACACTCTATTCCGCAAATTTTCAGCGACTTGGTCGTTATCAAGCGTAAAAAAAAGACAAAAAGACAAATGTTTGCAAGCTAGGTACAATCCATGTTAATTCATCATGATAATGCTTTGCTTCTAAAAAAAATTGTCGTTTTTACGCTTGATAAAGACCAAGTGGCTGAAAATTTGCGGAATAGACTTTTTATCTATTTTTTTATTGGCTCTTATTGGACATACATTTTCCTATAAAAAGAACGTTACATGCAACTTCAATATTTTAACATGTTAAAACACTGTGTGAAAATTACTAGCAATATTGTACTTTAAAGACAAACATAAATTAGTACATGAAATATGCATAAATAATTAATTTAAGGAAGATAATCTTATATTGAAATTATTTTGTCTTCTATTGTTTTCCACACATGGTTATAATAATCTAAATTTCCTCTGCCACAATAAATTGATCTTTTTAGCAGACAAATTTCTTCTCAAAAATTGCATATATATATATATATATATATATATATAGAGAGAGAGAGAGAGAGAGAGAGAGAGAGAGAGAGAGAGAGAGAGAACAGGACCACTATTCCATGTATCTGAATAAAACACAAACTGTATATAATATTTAGAAATCAGTATACAATAATTCAGACTTTCACACTTTTCTTCATAAAATTCATATATTATGTCTCGATAAGAGATATTATTTATATAAGTAATGTTTAATCTATTCCACCAAGTGTGGAAATGCTTTCAATAAGTACTAGCATATTCACAAAAGTAAAACATGTGTTCTATTGTATCTAAATTTTCACATATTGGTACAAAAAGGTGATGTTTTAATTTTTATTGCAATTTGTTATGTGTTAAAAATCTATGAAATAATTTATATTGAAAAGATTGTAATGATGTTTCCATTGATATTGTGAAAGGTAACTTGTATATACTCTCTAACTCTTGCTGTGTTAATTTTGATTCAAAAATATTTTCCCATTTTGGTAAACATGCTGGTAATTCTGCTATACTTTCCATCCAAATCCAGTAAAACTCTTTACAAGTCATTTTTGATATGGGACTTCTATTATTATTGAAATTCAGTATAAGTGTATTTCTATTTATAAAAGAATTATCATTTTGTCGAATATGTTTTCTCCCATTGTAGGGTATTGCATTTTTTAAACACTAACGCTAACGCCGATATATGTGAGAAAGTTTGAAAAGTTTACTTTCGGAAGGTCGGTGTTCTCTTCCCAGGTACATTGTATCTGGGTTCTCTCCTCCACATACAAAAATTGGACGCCACCAGATAACTAAGAAATTGTTGAGTGTGGCGAAAAACAACAAACAATCAAATAAAATCTATATTAACATTTCTTCTTCACCTTTTGAACTAAACCATATTCCTAATGTAAAAAAATATGACCTTTGGACCACTTAACAGGTTAGATTCTTGATCTTAAATTTTTACAACTGCATCTGTTTTACCTAAATTAATTTGAGTCCAGAACAGTGACAGTGTTTAAAATTTTGAATGATGTTAAGAAATCCAATTCCAGATTTAAAAGCAGGTAGTGTCATCTGGTAGTTTACTTTTCTTAAATTGTGTTTCCCCAAGTTTGATTCCATGTATATTTTTATTTTCTCATATTCTTATTGCAAGCAACTCAACACTAAGAATGAAAAGATATGGCGAAAGGGGACAACCTTGCTAATGAAAACCGGTGAGAAACTCCGGAAACGTCTAATGGGGAAACGACCAGGACTTTCTGAAAATGAACGTCAAAGGGCTATTGGGATGCTAACAGCTGATTGCTCACAGAAAGATGTCTCCCAACACTTTAATGTGCATCCGTCCACTATATGCCGTCTTTTGAACCGATTTCGGACCACTGGACACGTTAGTGATAGGCAACGTTCAGGACGTCCACGGAAAACGACTGTTAGACAAGATAGTTTTATTGTTACGACGCCGAGACGTAATCGTTTCATGTCATCTCCTAAAGTGGCAGAAGAGTTACGCCGCGCTACTAGAGTAAGGTTATGTGGACAAAGTGTAAGAAAAAGATTCCGTTCAGCACGTTTGCCCGCTCGAAGACCTCTAACTGCAGTGCATCGACAATCCCGCTTTGCATGGGCCAACACGCATCGTCGCTGGATTCAACGGCAATGAAATGAGGTGCTTTTTTACCGATGAGTCACGTTTTAACGTTGAATTTGCAGATGGAAGAGTTCGTGTTTGGAGACGCAGAAATGAGTGATATGACCAAGAAAACATCATCCAACGTGATCGCTATGGCGGCGGAAGTGTTATGGTTTGGGGTGAAATAAGTCAACAGGGTAAAACTGACCTCGTGACAATAAATGGAACATTAAATTCTCAGAAATACTGTAACGAGATCGTCCTTTCTGTTGTTGTTCCCTTCTTGCGTCAAGGAAATATGACCATTTTACAGCAAGATAATGCCCGTCCGCACACTGCACGACATACACAAGGCATTCTCCATCAGAATAATTTTGATGTATTCAATTGGCCCGCGAGATCGCCGGATTTGTCACTATTGAACACGTTTGGGACATTCTTGGTCGTCGTTTAAGACAGCCACATAACATCAACAACGTTGCCGAACTGACCCTTGCGCTGACTTATTTTAGTTCCTGCTTTTCTTGCATCACTTTGCAAAATAAGTATTATTTTGCAAATACTTCGGTTGGGTATTCCGACATATTTCGTTTTTGATCATCATGTTCTTTAGTTATGTTTTCTTCATCTTAACTAAGTTTGCGAGCTTTAAGTTTTGAATTTTTTATTATAAACCCTCTTCACATTTTATGGTGTCCCAATTTAGTTGTTTATAATTCATAAAGACATATTTCTCTTTTAGTTGTAAAATGTTTTGCTTTGTATTCAACACAAACTCTTCCTCTTCTAATAGTGATGAACTAAATTTTCAAAAACCGGGGCCTCTGTCTTTGAAACTTTTACCGTTTATATTCAAAGTAACAATACTATGATCAGTTTTTATAGATGGCTTAATACTTATTTTGTAACATTAATCATTGTAACATAACTCTCAGGACCGTATTTATTCTGTGAGACCTCCTTAACTTTTGTAAATTCTCGTCTTTGAATAGGCGACAATTCACTTAGCAATGATAAAGCTCCTCCAGTAAGACTACTAACTAGATATAGCGCTTTCTGTGTCATGTCCCAGCCATTTATTTCTGACACTATATGGAACTGAGCTAAATATTCCTCTAAGTCGCCAGTATCATCGAATAGCTGGGTTTAATTTTGACAGAGCGACTGTGTTCTCGAAACTAGAATTCGCTCCGTGCGGGTTCAGGTCTATGAAACACGATTTGTCTATTCTCATTGTTATTTTCAGGGAGAATGTACCCTCTTCCTAATAAAATGTCTGCTCCTCGGACACCTGTAGAACTAGAACTCCAGTAAGATTACTGCTAAATGTAGCGCTCTCTGAGTCATGCCCCAGCCATTTTTTTTTTACACTATATCTACCATGAGATCAAGTATGTGCTCGAAACATGACAATCGCCTCTCTAACAAATCTACAATCGTAGCTGTCCCGACTTCTGGCTCCTACGAATGTTCATTTTGAAGCATTTCTAAATCGACTTGACCTCTATCATTTCGACTGCTCACTATCCCCAGCCTGATAAGTAAAGTGGGCAAACCTAAATAATAAACCTAGACACAAAATATGTTACCATTACATTAATTCGGTCATGGTAACCTTGCTTACAGGTAATGAAGTTAATAACTGGTATGAAACACGTCGATCAGCATTTGACCAAGTGGAAGGTTGTACTGGCAAACAAGGTCGTTATTATAACAACCATAGAATTTGCGAAATGCTGACTTTAGACGAGACTCTACAAACCCCTGTAGCATCACCTTGTTTGTCAGTAGCTTTCCTCCATTTATAAACTGATCATATACAGAACAAACTCTTGCGTTTCGAATCAGTTGAGAGATATAAACACCATATGCAGGTGATAATGGAATATTGCTATCTAAATGCGAGAAATTCAAATCATCCCGTTTGTCATAACATTGAGTTGTTAATTTGCCACCAGCACCTATTTTTAATAAAATATCTAAGAGTGACACATATGTGGAAGATTCTGTGGTGTCTTTTATTTCAAGCTCACTTGGATATATCGAATCGACATATGAATGAAAATGATCATTGTTGATAGACAAAATGTTGATATATCTAAATGTTGAATTAATTGTCACAGCAAAAATGTTTTTTTTTCTTCTGATGTAGAAGCTATCGAATGAATTCTGCTTCATAGGAATATAAAAACAGATCAGCAAACAAAGGAGATTGGGATTTCTATTACAGAAGCAATTTTATTATTTCAAGAATACGCATCGAGCATTCAAAATTGACCCATTCTTATTTCAAATTACTAAACAGAGAACTTCAATGTTACCCTGAATGTATTATCGTGTGACTGTCCATTCACTACACATCATATTCTGTTAGAATGTAGTGATTTTTTGCCCATACCAGATTGACTTTTTAATAATGTGCAATCAATGCAAGAACTTTTTACAAATATTTACAATCATATCATCATATAATATTTACAAGAATGCGATTTTTACAGAAAATTTGAATACGTTTATAATATAACTGTTTATATACACAACATATATGTGTAGTTTAAGTATTTTTAACTTTTGATGTCCATCGGATGGGACGTTAAAGGATGCTCCATGTCAAGGATCACAACCCTCTTGGCACGCAAAAGATCGTTTCCTTAGTTTTCCAAAAAGAATAAGCTCACTTGGGGCCATCAGGGAAACTTCAACCAAACATATTTCAGTTAACTAACCGCCATAAAATGGTTCAAATATTACCAACATGGCCTACAAGTCTGAACAATCAACTGGAAAAACTGTTACTCGAAACACATTAAGAGATGTGGATCTTTTATGGATGTTTTTAAAGAAAAATGTAACTAGCATCTATGGTGAAGTAATTAGCGGTTGATACACTCCTGATTTCTAACCCTCTGTCGTTGGAATTTTCTGGTTGAAAATTAGCACTCTTTAACCCTTTGAAATCAAAATGGAACGCTAGTTAGAATGTTAGAAAATATCCATAAAAATATAAAATATTCAGTGGTGTGACTTGAAAAACTTTTGTGTTCGAAAGACTGCATAAAACCCCCATTAACCCATCTCCGATTTCTGAATGCGAACTGTAAAGGTACAGTTCCGCTGGAAAGTCATCTTGTACTGTGCAGAGCAAGTATAAATATCATATACTTACTTAGGAATTCAGGAAACAATTGCAAGGGGCCTCGAAATACAAGTCTTTATTAGAAAAGAAGTAAGCGATTTCAAGAATTTTAATAGCACCTATAACAAATAAATACATATACAATGTATCTTGCAGCAACAGTGATTTTATTTTTGAATCCCTATATCTTTAAAATAGACTTAATTATTCAAAATTTGATACCAAATGTCTTGATGTTTACAATCAACATCTACATTTTTCCATATGTACCAAATGTAATATACATATATGAACTAGTGTTAATATTTTGTTATATAAAAGTGATGTAATGATAAAAATAAAGTTTATGACTTAGATTGTAATAGATCTTGTTTATGATATTACATTAATAATTCATGTTATAAAACATATCTTCATTATTACATGTAATTGCAGTTCTAACGTTTTATTGAATATTTGGAATAAAATCTTATCAAGTTGTAGTTATATCCATTTTCCGGAATGTTGTAAATACAAAAATCAAATATTTTAAATCCTTTTACCCAATAATATTAGAATAAATTTGAATTAGTAACAGGGTTTGACACTAAGTGTTTCACTGGTGGACTGACAGACCACCATCTATCAACTCCAAGTTGGGTGTTCCTTCAAAATAATATTTGTTCAGAAGAATAAAACGACATAATCATCTCCATTTTATTTACATCATGTCTAATAACATTCTGTACGATTTATTTTTAAATACTAGAACTTGTATCAAAGCTGAGAATACAATTTTAGCCAACAAAAAATGCATTCCTGTTTCCTGTCCCCAATCAGAAAAATACGGTAGTTAGGTACGGAATATTCTTTGTTTCAATCAAGTAAACTGCATGAAGTTTGTTTGGTAATTAAACAGCTCTTGGTTCAGATTAAGGATCATCAGCACCATATGACCTATTTTATGACATTCATCATACCATGGTGATTTATACTCCCTGTGCTACTATATTAGTGTATCATTAGATTTATTAAACTTTGTATAGCTCAGTGGATCAAGCCTCAGACTTCTGACACACATATTCCGAGTTTGAATCTAGCAGGGAATTGTGTCTACATAAATATTACATTCAATCTTTATCCAATAAAATTCTTTTGTGAAATAAATATGAATTTAATCTATCTTTAAAAATACACGTGTCAATGATAATGATGAAAATAAACTAGATTTTATATTAATGAAATAGCTTTATGTCCCATTATACTATACCAGTATACAATATTCCCATTTCTGATTATTAGACTCTTCAAACGAAAATATTTATATTCACACAATATATTTTGTAGGAAATAAATCGTTATCCTATACCTAAAGACTCTCAAGTTGATTTAAAAACTGCATATAATAAATGAGTATAGATTATTATAACACGTATCATTATAAAAGAAAATGGAAAAAATTCAGCTTTGTAGAACAGTTGGCCATGTTTTTGGAATGTTTTTTTTAAAAATAATTATGATATAATATACTGCTAAATTATTTATATGGAGAAGATTTATTGACAATAGGACCATATCGTTGGTGTCATGACCGCGTCGAAACCTAAGACGTAAGCATATATAAGTAGTGATTGGTCCTTCGCCAAACTCTCGGCATTTAGAACTGTCTTTCGGATATGACGTTAGATACGGAGGTTCCATGTCGCTGCACGTTAAAGAACCCTCAATGCTACGGCTGTAAATCCTAAGCATAGGTCTATATTTGTGTACTTCATGTACAACTGGTGACGTCTCAATACGAGTGAAAAAGTCTCGACGAGACGAAAAAAAAACAACATACAACCGGATTTTGACAAAATTCTCTGAAAAGTGAATAAGTATAACAAAAGAAAGTGAACCTGAAAACATGTTATGAAGCCTGAAGCTCTATTTGAGTGAAAAACTATCGAATGGGGAGTAAATCAAAATAAGCACAAATACTTCAATTTAATTCAATGCGTATAGAGATATGATGCTACCAACGGATATCGACAATGGAGTACTATCAATTTTCATTGAATATATGGTATAAAATATTTCAGAGGGAAAATTCATCTCTACTTTTTATTGGTAACTGAACAATTCAAGAAAAAAAGCATTCTCAGTCATAATTCAGTCAAAAGTAGGTCAAGCATAACAGAACTCAAACTTGATCTGTAAGGATTCAAGACAAAACCATATATAAAATTTCAGTTGAATATCTTCACCCACTGTGGACAAAAGTCCGCAAATTCTCAAGCATTCATCAAGGGGCATAATTCAGTCAAGCGTAACGAAACTTAAACTTGATCTGTAACTATTCATGACAAAGTTATGTATAAAATTTCAGTTGAATATATTCATCCAATGCGGAGAAAAGTCTGGATACCTCAAACAAAATGACGGACCGACAGACAGACCGAGAATAAACTAATAGTTCCCCTCGACAAAGCCAATAGGGAACTAAAAAAAGATATACGCCACCCTCAGTGGATTTGTCGAAATTATTTATCGAAATTATTTGTCGAAATGCGTATCTGGTGCATCAAAATTGGTACTGTTTGTTTTATATTATAACCACTGGGGCGGTGCCTCTGCGGCTGGACTGTCCGTTCCCGAGGGTTTCATCAGCCCAGCAGGTAAGTACTTCGGTACTAGCATTAAAATATGGATACAAATTTGATGTGATAAAATTAGGTTAGATATATGTAAAATTGTTATAATGACGTTGTCTTGGAATCGAAATGGAAGCCACGTCGTTTGACATAGATTGTGACATTATTGTGGTTCACCGTTGCAGTCATTACAAATTTAGAAACCAGAGTAAGGGATGTAATGAAAAACTGATGAAACCCCTAACACTGCCTTAAAACGCGAGAAAGCAAAACAAAATGTTCACAAAAATCCTGTTATTGTCGTCTCCAGAGAACTAGGGGTGTAGATGTCTTGACCGACGAAATGCATCAGTTCGAAACAATTGAGCACTTGTCACAGAAGTTGACTTCATTCAGTAAAACAACTCAGTGAACTGTGCAGTGCAGTATATTTGTCTCTACATTTTAAATTTATGAAAAAGACAAGTAATACTATCCTCAGTGGACTATTCAGATGAGGATTACGAAGGACTTCATTAGGAACAATACCCCAAAAAATAATAATTGATGTATATATCGCTTTGTAACTAAAGTTTTGCTTCTTAACGTTTTTAAAATTCATATTGTTCTATTATCTTTTTTCTTTGTATGATAAGCAAATATTTTCCGTTGACATGAATGTACCTCCTATTGTGTTGTACCTTCTATTCTAAAGCATACACTTCTTTATAAAGAATGATGTAATAATGGAGTTATTCAAATCCCAAGCACAACGTTCATGCTATACCAGATGTAGTTTGAAATGTGACGTAATATGGTACCATAATTTTCAATTCAGACTGCTGTTCAATTATTTTTTAAATTTTTGCATTATATGAGAAGAACGTTGTACTGTTCATAGTTTGATATGAACATGATACCGACCGCAATACACACAGAAATAGAACACTTACTCGGCCCTTGATCAAGCCAAGAAGCAAGGTCAATGGCACATATAATACATAACCTCTCACTTTATCTTAACGGTTTGCCAATTTTCCTGTTAAGTCAATGACCATCATACAATTGGAATTCTCGAGATTCGCCATTTTGCTGTATATTTTCCCCTATATCAGTGAAAAGGATGGGGACAACAGGGTTTTTGTTTATCTGTGTATCTGTTTGTACCATTTTCTCTCCATGTATTTAGCATGCTTTACAGCGTGAGACATGTACTTGTATTGCCCATAATTATGGTTCAAGAAGGAATGCTACATCGTCATGATGGCTGACTTCCTTTTGACTGAAAATATAAATATCTACAATACAAATATATTCTTTTTAAATATTTTCCCCTAGCTGGGTAGCCCAGTAGGTATACGTGTCGACTGCTGCTATGTAGTTCGTGCGTTGGAGTGAGGCATTATTCTATTTCTAGTGAAAGTGCATTGTTTCACTAAGGTAAATTTGAAACTTTTCAATTTCAAAATATCATTGTACATGTATCCTATTTTCCATCCGTTACAAATTACTCTTGTGTGTTCTTCCTCTTTCAAAATAATGAACATAATTATCAATAGTGACTCGCAATATTTAGCAACCTCAAATATGACACTCGTAACTAATTTGTGAAGTCAGATTTTCAATGAGCATTAAATCAGTGCTTTATTTGCAGGTAGAATTAGCATCATACACAAACCACGTTCAATGTTGGCGGTTTTTTTTCACTATTTGTAACTACATTATGTAACGCGATTGGTCAATAGATATCACGTTATAACTGACAGACTATATATTAGATATGGAGGCATGTAAGATCACACTGTTTCCTGATTGTTAAAATAATCCAACATGTTGTACCTATTGATTATCGTCTATTTCATGTCATCATCACTTAAAGTTGAAAGTCTAAAGTAAGTATAACATCCCTGCAAAATGCAATATATTCATAACGAGTAACATTGAGTAAATTTTCACTATCTTGTATTCGATCCCAGTATGATGTCTCGATTGCCACATGTTTAACAACTGCAAATATGATTTGAAGTTTTTAATTTTTCATTGACGAAAGGAATCTTCCTATGTAAGAATAATCCGTGCAATAGATTTTTTACGGTCAAATCTTCAGACCGTTAACATAGATAGTGATCGTTCCTTCTCCCAACATTCGGCATCAATTTCGTTCGGATGTGACCTTATAAATGGAGATTAGGTTGGAGTTTGTTAACAATGTTGTTAAAGCCATGCCTGGGTTAAAATTCATGACATTCACCATATCTTGTCACGTCTCTACCAGAGTGGAAAGTTATAATTTAGAATAGAATGCAGATAACATGCAAACAAACATGCTTAAGTTAAATATACTCTGCAAAAAAAGAAACGCATAATGGATTTTTTAAGATTTTAGTAGATGTATTTTGGATTATGATTTTACAATAAAAATGTAGATATTCACTAGAATTGTTTCAATTGAAAAAAAATTACAGTCCAAACCTTAGATATTGGTGAAAAAAAAGTCAGATCATCACAGTTAAGAACACTTCCTGTCACGTTTAAGTTAGTACCGTGTATGACCACCTCGAGCTGCCAACACAATTCTGCATCTCCTTGGCATAGAGTCAATCAATGTTCTTACGTTATTGCGTGGAATTGTTCGCCATTCCTGTTGTAACATTTGACGGAGCTGATCGAGGGTCTGAGGCGGAGGTTGGCGCAGGCGCACACGTTTATCCAGTTGGTCCCATAAGTGTTCAATCGGATTCAAATCCGGTGATTTGGAAGGCCATGGTAGCACATTAATGTTGTTCTGCTGAAGGTAGTCAATTGTTAAGCGGGCTGTGTGAGGCCTAGCATTGTCATGTTGGAATAACTCCCTCTGTCGGTCAATTACGCGCATAAGGTGAGGTTGGAGAATTTCGTCTCTGTACCTCTGAGCCGTTAAATTGTCCGGGACATGTACCAGTTCTGTTTTACGGCCATTAGAGATCGCCGCCCACATCATGACGCTACCTCCACCGAAGCTATCCACTTCTTGGACACACGAGGAAGAGAAACGTTCATTCCTGCGCCGGTATACACGGATTCTTCCATCACGTTTCTGTAGCAGAAAACGGGACTCATCGCTGAACCAGATTCTACGCCAGTTGCGGAATGTCCAGCCCCTCAATCTGTTGCACCATCGGACTCTTTCTCGTCTGTGTAACGGTGTCAAAACTGCTCCAAAATACGGTCTTCTGGGTCTAATGCCATGTTGTCGAAGTCGGTTGCGGACTGTCTGCGAGCTGATTCTTCTCAATCCAGGTATTCCGACTGCAGTAGCTGTTGCAGCAACGTTTCGATTCCGTAGATGAAAGACCCGGATGTAGCGATCTTGTCCAGGAGTCGTAATGCGAGGTCGCCCACTCCTCAGTCGGTCATTAGTCGAGCCAGTCTGCTGGAATCTGTTCCACAGCCGAGAAATTGTGCTCTGATTTACGTTTTCAGTTCGTGCAATCTCACTTTGGGATACTCCGGCCTGGAGACGGCCAATGACGATATTTCGAGTAGCAGGGTCCAACCTTGGCATGGCAGCATTTTAACGTTATGATGAATTCAAGCTTCAAACTTCGTCCTTTTATACGCTTTAATGTAGTGGTTGAATTAAGCACAAAGTTCTCGTGAAAAACGTAAGCCAAATTCCATGGCGATAGAGGTGATGTGCAATTTTAGAGAGTCGCCGAGCTAATTTGGCAGAGAGCCAAATCAAATGAACAGACCTTTAAAGTTTCATACTTACCTGTAAAAAATCAATTACTCAATTGACCATTTCAGTTTACCTGGTAAAATACATAATTTGCATTTTTAAAATTTCAAAAGGGCTATGCGTTTCTTTTTTTGCAGAGTATATAATGTCTAAAGGACCAACCCTGGCTTTGCAGTCAATAACGAAACAGGCTTACCGTTAGTCTAATAAAATACTAGGCTGAAGTATCATTTTTGATCTATTATTTCTACATTTTAGTATTCCGTCTGAGTACTGTCAGCACTTTGATGTATTTTCTTATTGACTTCTAGGTTCTACGGTCTTATTGGCTGCTGGTTAGTGGCTGATAGCTTCTGCCTAGTTAGTAAGATAACGAGTTTAACTTATAATTTTGAACAAGATAAAAAACAGAGAGGGTATGTGCAATGAAAGTATTGTATATCGTGGAGCATGTAGATTCCGTCGTATATATATATATATATATATATATATATATATATATATATATATATTTAAGATACTGTTTTACTTCCACCACATCAACAAGGTGTAACACTAGTATCGTTTTACTAGCAATTCTGAATGTGCAATTCATCAAAACTTCCTAAAAGGAAAAATAGATGCCAGATCATATCAGGCTACGCGCACCCGGGGATTTCATTTGAGTCTGATTGGTTTGGTCGATTCTAGAATTATATGTCGATCAGCTAAATGGTAACGGCAACGACTACCAGACTGAATCATGAAAACCGCTCTTTATCTAATATCCATCGATAGATTAAAAAAAAGTAGATTTGTTTTCAAAATGAGGTCATAGGTGGTGGAAAGGATATTAGAAAGCGCTACTGTTAAAGTTATGTTTTGATAGGCAGCAAACACAGAATCCATTTATGATCTTAATTACGAATTTATGTATAAACCATAATCAGCTGGCCAACATCGGCGTTTTCATAAATAAATTTGTTGAGATTCACAAATATTGTGTAACTTCAGAAGTAATATGTTACTTCAGAAATAATATGTAACTTTAGACATAATGTGCAGCACGTGTTTACACGATCCATTTGGCATACAACATAATTTGAATTGCTAAACTTCAAGTTTTACGTCTAGCCAAATAAGACCGTGGGGATCCGGGGGAGAATAGGTTATCAGAACCCCTTGCTTGTCGTAAGAGGCGATTAAATTGGGCGATATAATCTGATTCATAATGGTGGAAAACAAAATAGAATATCTTTGAATTATTATCTTTAATATTAAAACACAAGGATTGATTGATTGTTTGTTTGTTTGTTTTACGTCCCGTCGAGATTTTTTCGCTCATACTGAGACGTCACCAGCTGCAGGTGAAATACCACAAATTTAGACCTAAGCCTAGGGTTCTTTAACGTGTCAACGCCTACCGTGACACGGGACATCCGTTTTAAGGTTATATCCGAAAGGCCCATGATTCTTACTTCTTAATGCCGAGTATTTGGAGAAGGAGCAATCACTACCTATGTTTGCGTCTTGTTTGACGCGGTCATGGCATGAGCGGGGCTCGAACTTACGACCTCCCGGTTACGATTGTTTGATTGATCGTTTTGTTGCTTTTCGCCACACTCAACAATTTTTCACTTACCTGGTGGCGTCCAGTTTTTATTGGTGGAGGAGAGAACCCAGATACAATGTACCGAGGAAGAGACCACCGACCTACCGAAAGTAAACTGGCAAACTTTCTCACATATATCGGCGCGAGCGAGATTCGAACCCGTGCCGACTAGAGGTGAGAGGTCTTGTGATTTTGAGCGCGGTTACGAAGTGAATGCTCTAACCACTGAGTTACCGCATGTAATACCTTAAAACTTATGCCCCAATTGCCCTTTCAAAACGAAATTCTTCAAAATCATCCTTCAGTTTGAAACACATTTAATATCCTAGTCAATGGGACGAATAAATATAAGTTATCGTACCTATACTAAATTCCAAAACTTCAAAGCCCATACAAAGAAAGATACGAGGGTTATTCGATATGTAATGTGTATTGTACCACAGCGTGATAACGTGATTTCGTGAATGATGATACTCGTGAATAGCTCTATTCAATACCTTTCCAATGATATAAACACCAGCCTTCAGCTCCACATAGTTTTAAACTTATAATCATTTCCATAAAGCAAGTCGTTGGCCATTGTTGTAAAAATGGTTGAGAAACGGGTTGAGAATATTGAAGAAATTAGAGCTTGTATAAAAGTTTCCAAAATTCAATCAAGACAATTTGCAAACATTGTTACTGGTAACGAAACATGGGTTCACTATTTCGAATCAGTAAGAAAAATTGGAAACAAAATATGGCTAACTAAACACGGTAGAAGGCCGTAGTTGCCAAAAGATTGATTGTTTGACGTTCCGCTTGAGAATTCTTCACTCATATGGAGACGTCACCATTGCCGGTGAAGGGCTGCAAAATTTAGGCCTATGCTCGGCGCTTATGGCCTTTGAGCAGGAAGGGATCTTTAACGTGCCATACCTGCTGTGACACGGGACGTCAGTGTTTGCGGTCTCATCCGAAGGACCGCCCCATTTAGTCGTCTCTTACGACAAGCAAGGAGTACTAAGAATATATTCTAACAACTCGGATCCCCACGAGGCAGTTGCCAAAAGAATCATAAGCACAAAGAAGGTTCTTTATTGCATATTCTTTCAATATCAGTTCCTTTACAATTCTGAAATGACTCTTTTACTTCAATTCGTCTAGAGCCACTCAAATCACCTCCTACGACACTCTTGTATCCTACTTGTCAAGTGGAGCGGAGGCGTCATATTTCTTTAACATTTCTACATGTGTACCAGCCAATGTAACGCCAAAATTCGAGATTCCCGTTATTGGTGGCAAAATCAAATTATTTGTTGACTGGAGAGACTCCGACGATGAACCAGGAGTTGTTTATTTCAGCGAAACCAGATACACGGACAAAAGTGTTAAAGGTAATATAATATAGATTAACCCCTTAATATCCCAAATGTGCCGCCGTTTAAAAGGCTTTATATCACAATACAATATGGTAACGATTTGTGGAAAATGAAATACATGCATCATGTACCATGTGTGGCATCTTAACTGGCGCGGTTTGCTTCTGTCAGGCACAAAAGAGATAGTTACTCGTACACGTATACAAATTTAGGTCCTTTGTACGAATATCTGAAAGAAAATGGATTTAAAAATAAACTTTCCAATTGATATGGTGCATTTATATAAATGTAGATTTGACATGCATAACCTCAACCTACATTAAATTGTAGCTTTATATAAATCTATAATACACCAAAATAAGATATGCACCTTTTGTAGCACCGGGGATAGTTTTTATCATATTTTTTTTTCAGATTTGAATGAAGAAATACAGTCAATTTGGCTATTCAATGACACGTCTGAGGTATATTGGGGAAAGCCCGGTTTTTTCGTGAATAATACTGCCGACACAAAAGGAGTATTTTGTAACTGGACAAAGGGAGAAGGGAAGTATGAATCACTTTTTAGATTTACTGATACTCCATTACCATTTGTACATGTTGTTACGTCGCTCAACTGATTCGATACTCGAGAACATGTTCTACGTATCATTTTTTTTACTCCGTTTGCCTAATCAAGATACAGTGCTCACGACGGATGTGACCGGTCAAAAGGGGATGCTTACTCCTCCTACACCCCTCATCCAGCTTCTGGTATGTCCAGGGGGCATGTTTGCATTTTCTTTATTTATATATATTTATGGGATTGATCACTATTTGTTATCTTCACTTGTTCATTAATTAAATTAAGTGTCTAGTGGTTACAGCGCTAGCGCCGCAACCGGGATGCCTGCGGTCGATTCTCGAACCGAACACGATCAATGTATATAATGACTGTTCTTTTGTCAACCGCTCAACATTAAGCCTAACCGACATCCATAGGTCAATCTCTGTGGCATTTAATCTAAAGCTGTTGACCTATTTACATGAGTGAAAACTTCTCGAATGGGACGTTAAACAACATTACAAACCAACTATATTCAATGAATATATAAAAATTTACGTCTTAAAATTTTGAAATCTTCACGTTCACCATCAAAACTAACACGTAAACATAAGTAGTGATTGCTCCTTCGCTCGTCATTTAGAAGTGAGAAATTTCGGATATGAGGTCACGTGTCGCAGCAGGCGTTTGCACGTTAGAGAACCATCTCTGTTACTATACGGCCCTGAGAACCAAGCGTGGGTTTAAATTTGTGGTACTTCACCTACAACTGGTAACGTCTTAATATGAGTGTAAGAGTATCAACGGGACGTAAAACAAACAATCAATCACAAGTTATACATGGTCAAAACGGATTTAATTTGCATAAAAATAAACAAAATAATGCTATTCAAACATAGCATTTACGTAACTCATCTGCATTTTATTTCTGTCGCAGAGTATTGGTAACACAGCCTAATGAACAAAAACAGTTGACGTCATTCAAGGAAATTGAAACCATGCTGACGGCAGGTGACGAAGTTCGTTGGATCGTGAAAATGGGTGGCTGTAAATGCCCACCGGATCCATACGACTGCAACGATTCCTCCTTTGGTGATACTATCAAAGGTATGTCATTTTAATTGGTTGACTTATATCTCGTAACGGTCTTTTCTTTATCTACGATATACTAGAGGTATTTAGTCGCCCATGGACATTTTAATTCTAACTAATGTACTATGATTTGTATACCTTGTATCGAGGTAGATATGAATATGAAGAAAATTATGATTGAGAATCGATATGAAACAGAAAATACAAAGATTTTCAAAAATTTCAGAATGTTCTGAAGAACGTTATTACAAATTATTATGTATGACACTGTTTTCCATATTAGTCTATGTAATCTATGTGAAAGAATTTAGGATTTTTCACGTCTGACAGAGATCTAAATATATGCTTTGTGCTAAATTTGATCCAAACATTAAAGCAGACAACGTATCTTTCACTGAAAAAAAATTCAATTGCATTAATATTGTTTTCTTTTACAGATTTCAAGATAAAGAACGGTACCATAAGTTTTTCCTCATCAATGACTGTTCTCATTCCCCTTTCTTGGCAGTATGTCAGATTTGTTGCTTTTGGACATGTTCATGAAAACAACACAGCTAACTTCGTTGCTTCCTATTTTGATCCCACGACATGGGAAGATGGAGAAAATGATATCATCGTATGTCCAATAAGTTCAGATCTCTCAACAGAGGGGGCTAGATTTTTTACTACCATAAAATAAAGTTGTGAACATGACGAATTGGTTGTGATTGAACAATTACGTACAAGATTATTATCAGAATGGGTCACACAATCAGACATTGAAAACCCAAATTATGATGTCCATTATACAATCAATCTTCAATCACTTAAATGCGACCGGAAGCAAGGAAATAAAACAAGTCTACGTATATTTGTCGTATTTTTAAGGTGCTCCAGAATGCTAAGAAATTAAGTAATGTTGCAGAACATATTAAATTTGAGTTCGTGTTGCACTTTTGATTAAACCCCGAATATTCAGTTTGAAATTTCACAAACGCAGAACCACCATATGTTAGAACTGATATGATAATCGATATCACCATCTTATGGTAGAACTGATATAGATATGGAAAATGTCAGTCCTTGTTTTTCTTCCTCATTTTATCAAGGAATGGCGGATATTCAAAATAATCTTAAATCTGATTGCTTTTGTCTTTGCACTATGCTAAGGATATAATTTAGTGGCAGGTCACCAAATGACGTTTCAATATGTGAGTATGTTACAACGGGACGTAAATCAACAAATAAAATAGTATAAACATATCTCGCTGGACTCAGCGATATGCCGGTAATGTCACTGCTATAATTATCACATAATCTGGTATAAGCTGGGTGGCGGATCACAAAGATTCACACTATTTATAAATGCGTTTTAACACAGCTAAATTTATTTAGCAAATGAAGAGCATGGATATATATTTGGGGGTAAATACAAAATGTATTAGCTGTAGTTCGAATTTTTGTTACTAAAAGGTAATAGTATTCATTGTGCCATTTTATCCTCCTGTACTTCATTTCGCCCTATATATAGCAAGGGCATACGATCCGACGATTCAGATAGGTTTTTAAGCACTATCAGAAAATGTTTGCAAATAATAAAAAAGTACTGCTGATTTGTCGAAATCAAGTATCTGCCCTTAAACAGACAGCATGTACTTACAACGTGATTAGTAAATAATTGATTTAATGCATTGTAGTCGGCAGCACTGTTCATTCGCAGAATAGAATATTGAATGTTTCACTAAGAGTTGACCCACTTGATGCAACATGCAACACTGTCATGTGATATCCTGGTCAAAACAACAGTATACATATACACAACAAAGAAACGCATGAACTACACGACTGCATGTGCCATAACAGCAAGTGCCGAAAATATACTGACGGACTTTAAAAACGCAACACAGTTTTGGTTTTTTTATTTATTCATTGAAAACATCATATATAAACTTTTATTGCAAAATTTACCCACCATACATCGTATTGGGTTTTTGATTTACTTGTGTTCATTGTTTGCGCGTTGTGATTAGCATTGCACCAAATTTTCAGGGTTTTTTCCAACACGTGGAAAGGTAATAGAGGAGTTTTTCGCGATAAAACAACTTTGTTGGTGAAAGCATAGACACCACTAACAGAAAAAATTCAAAACCAAGACTATGCCGCGTTTAAGCAATGAAATGCGCAATCAGGTGTTTAGTATGATGCAAGCAGGCGTTAGTCAGCGTGAGGTTGCAAGACGTTTTAATGTTCATCCTTGTACATTTAGCCGGTTGTCATGATTCCATCAGACAGGATCCCTAAATGATCGCCCAAGACCTGGTCAACCGTTTGTGACAACGCCACGGCCACAAGCGTTCATACGGCAACGTCATCTGCGCAATAAGTTTACGGCAGCTGTGATCACGGCGAGAGAAATTATTGAACCTAATGGAAGGTCTATTCATCCTGGAACCGTTTCCATAATTTTGAAGCGCCATGGGATCCGCTGCAGAAGACCTTATAAGGTGCTACAGCTTAAACCGCATCACCGACGGTACAGATTGCAGTGAGCAAGCAAGCATCTGTATCAAAACTGGTCACAAATGTGTTCTCAGATGAGTCTAGATTTAACGTTAGCAACGTAGACGGCACTTGTCGAGTTTACCGTCGTTTACATGAACGTTTTGCAGACAATTGTGTCCTCGAGTGCGACAGGTTTGGAGGAGGAGGCGCCATGGTCTGAGGTGCGATTAATCACACTTTTCTGTCACAATTGGTCGTTTTAAATGGAACCCTCACTGCTAGGAAGTATGTGGACGAAATTCTGCAGCCTATTTTTGCACCATTAATGCAGCAGCATAGGCAAGGTAATGGGTTAATTTTCCAACGGGACAATGCACACGCACATACAGCAAGATTGACACAAAACGTTTTTCAAACGAGCGTCATTGACGTCCTTGATTGGCCCGCTATGTCCCCAGACTTAAATCCAATCGAGAAATTGTTAAACGAGCTGGGGAGACGTGTGCGCAGCCGCCAACCTCAGAATCCGCAAGAATTAGGGAGAGCCTTGTTGGAGGAACGGCAGAATATTCCTCAGAGGACCATCCGAAATGTTTGTCAATCAATGTCGCGTCACCTTCGCGCCGTCATCACTGCTAATGGAGACCATACCCGGTTCTAGTGAACAAAACCACATTTTCGACACACCCCTAATTGACATTCATTTCAACTGTAGCCTCTTTGTGAATAAAATGATGTTCAAAATCGAAGAATAGTGTTCAGTTAACATGGTTTATAATATACCATTATGAATTTGTTTATTAGATATATGAACAAATTTATAATATATAGAAGTTTTTAAAGTCCATCAGTATATACTGCACAAAAATGATAGGGATCGTGGGTATTTTTGTCTGATAAAGTTTTTTTGAAGAAATATTTAATGAAATACCACATATACATGGATTGAAAAAAAAACATTTTGTGACTCGATTTCTGTTCACTGCATGTTTCTTCACAATTTGCACGCGCCCATGAGTCGCATGATAAAAATGTGGTACACTTTGGATAGTTTTGTGAGGCAGACAATCATTCTGCAGGCGTTACTACGTTATGGATAAAGTGAACAGCGACTAGACGTGACTTACGTAAAGATATGCCACCACAAAGACGTCATTTAAAGGTAAATGAATGCAATCAAGCAATCTGAATGCTTCAGGCTGGACAAACCCAGTGAGATGTTGCTATCCAGTTTGGTGTGTTCCAGGGTGTCATCTCTAGACACTAGACACGATTTCAGGGGACTAGTACAGTGAATGAGAGGTCTAGGAGTGGCAGACCCTGTGCCACAGCGCAACGCCAAGTCCGGTACATCGTAACGGTGGCTCAGAGACAGCGTTTTTAACCTGTTCCAAGACTGGCACGTCAGTTTCATGTTGCCACAGACCTGTAGAATACATATGATTCAATATTAGAAAATCGTCGTTTTCTCCCTACATTTAGTATAGCCGTATTCTTTGATATCCATATATAATTTGCCGAGATTGTTAAATCGTATTGTTTTTCAGAATTTATTATACTGACAAAATTGTGGTTTTGTTCACATCGAACAAAATACTGTTTAATACGGTACATATACCTGCATAGAAAACTGATGATTGCTGACGTACAGGGGATGTACAAGTCATTGTTTTCGATAAATTAGGAAATGGTAATGTCAATGTTCAATCTCTGAGGTTTATTTTTGTAACACTTCAATTTACAGTTATATGTTGAACAAATTATTCGCATATTCGTACAGAAAATTAAATATTAGTTTAGCTCTGCATGAGGGAAAATGTAAAGGTTGGCAACTGAGTTTTGTAGTTTTGTCATTTTTTATTCCTATAGGCCTACATGCACGAAAGGGGATTTACGAAATTATAAATAAAAAACGGACTCTTAGAGCTTGTTAATGATACAACGTGTTAAACTAAACTTTCTATAAATTTAGTTTTGTCTCTTGGTGTCAACATAAGTAATACACAAATCAATCTTTACACTGATTTAATGCATACATTGTACTCATGTCGTCTATCAATTTAGATATAACCCTAACCCTATACCATAGGTCAAAATTAGCTTCATTACTTTTAATTTTGTTTAAAGAGACACTACAGCTCAAAAACCGTCAAATGACAATTCCCCAGAGCTTTCACTAATTTTGTTGCATTGTTGAATGTATAATCATTGCAAAAACAACACATTTCTATAGTTGAAAATTCTCATTTAAATGCAAAATTAAGTTTTTGAAAGCCTTTTTTAACAACATAGAGAGTTCCTCTTTCGGTCTTTGGACGCATGCGCACGGACAGTAAACAATCCTGTGAGAGGAAGCGTACAATGGCATAAACCACAATTTTGACAGATTATGCGAGAAAAGGGTTAAAATAGAATGAAATACAACTCATACGCATACTACAAATTACGTTCGGATATCACTATGACTCTCTAGTTACGAGACACACGCAGGGCTTTAAAAGTAAGTGCTATTTCTATCGAATCCGGGTTGTTAGAACAGATCTTCAGTATCCCTTGCTTGTCGTAAAAGACGACTAAATGGGACTGCGGAGGAGACCGCAAAAACCGAGGCCCCGTGTCACAGCAGGTGTGGCACGATAAAGATCCCCCTGCTCAAAAGCCACAAGCGCCGAGCATAGGCCTAAATTTTGTAGCCCTTCATCGGCAATGGCGGCGTCTCCATATGAGTGAAAAATATTCACCAGTGAGATGTTAAACCATATATAATCAATCAATCAACACGTAGCGTGCTTTAAAAAAAACATTATTTGGTTCATAGGGGCATGAAAGGTTTTCTGTAAAAAGAACGATTTATAATTACTTAATTATCAGAAACAGGAAATAATCCTATATTCATGAAGCGAGTGTGAACCCTTTTATAGGATATTTGAATAAGTTTTTGCACAACACGTGTGTTGTCATACTGAATCGCGTGATGTAAAATGTCTGAATCAGAATGAAGGAACCATCGAATTCCAGATGATCTTTTAAGCGCAGTTGAGAGCAAATCAATGTATTCCTAAAATTGTCAGTATTGTTATGATTTTTTATTATTTTATCGAAATGTGCAAAATGAGCTGTAGTGCCTCTTTAAAAAGACAAAAGTACATTGTACAAGTCTTATTTTATAATTTGAATAATGTAAAATAGAAAATGCTTGCACCGCGCAATGATTCGCTTAACGATAAAGTGTCGAACTTGAAAGAAGCCATCTTGTTTTTTTTGTATAACTGGAACATGTACTTTCTTTCGTGAAATTTTAAAACATAAGGTGGAATTTGCAATGAATCTTAATGCCAGGAGATGTGTGCGGGTTACATATGAAGGACTAATGTTTACTTCGCAGCGCAAGATCGCCTTTACAGTCGCTCTGATAGAACGCGAACGTTTTGATCTGGCAGTACATAGCCTAAAATATATCAGGTAGAAAACCAGAATACGCAATATAATTCACGGTTTAAACATTTCTGATTTCATGAAAGTTAAAAGTTTTAAGCTACATTATAACTCCCCATAGCATGCAATCAAATCCAACACAGTAAACAATATTCGCAGCTCTATGTCAATCGATGGAACGTGAAGTCATGTAATATACATTTTTTTGCAAGACATGACGTATTGTTGTGCTTTGATAGGCAGATCAAGCAATATCCCCCACCCCACCCCCACCTCCTAGTAAAATTATAGTTAAAATGAAACCGCAAACATTGAAAATACTTGATATACCACTATTTCGCATGTGATATCGTTTTGTCACAATTTGTATAGAATTTTATCGTTAATTTTGTGTAATATTACTTGGAAGAAATCAAATACTTTTTGTATGACATCATGAAGACATTGTGTATAAACATAATGTATTTTATTGTGCATGTTTGATTCTACTGACTTTTCTATTCATAGACGCTTTACAACTTAACAGAGCTATAATTATAAAAAGTAGCGCTGTCTTCGTTGTCAAGGCGTCTCCCCCATGCCAAGTTACATTATACAAAATAAATTAAACTTTTTACTATGTGCTCACTTAATCAAATTGCGTTTTACAAGTAATATTTAATTATTATCATATAGAAAATAAGAGTTCTAAAAGTATTGTCAATTTTTTAGATTGAACAAATGTTATCAACTCTTATTCCAAAATTTAAGATGAAAATTAAAGAGGTGGGGGTATAGAAATTTTGTTTAATCACCTAAATACTAAATATTCATACAAAACTTCGGCTAAATTGATATAACCATTTTCATAATATCTGTTCTTTTTGGGAAAATATATCATTCAAACGAAAAAGCTAAGAAAACTAACAGAATACAGTCTCGTAATTCCTATGAAACACATTAGACAGCATTTGACCTAATGGAAAATTGTACTGACAAACTAAATATTTAGATCGTTATAACGATCATAAAATTTGTGGAATGCTGACTTTAGACGGGACTGAACAAACCCCTGTAACATCAACTTCTTTGTCAGTAGCCTGCCTCGATTTAAAAACTGATCATATGCAGAACAAGCTATTGTGTATCGAATCATTTGGGAAATATGAACATCATATGCAGGTGATGATGGAATATTGCCACATAGATAAGGGAAGCTGACGATGGAGAAATTGAAATCATCCCGTTTGTCATAAAGTTGAGCTGTTAGTTTGCCACCAGTATTTCTTTTCAGTAAATTATCTAAGTACGAAGCAAATATCAAAGACTCTTTGGTGTTGTTCACTGGGATATATCGAATATGAATGAAAATGACCATTGTTAATAGCTAAAATCATTAGATAGATCAAAGTAGTTAATTTATAACACTATTTCCAAGTCTCTACTACCAGTATCATAAATTACAAATTTGAAATATACGCCTGCGGTATAAATATTGACAATATATTGAATAAAACAAACCGGTAAAATCGTTCACTGAAGTTGGTATTAAAATGTGCTAGAATTCCTCATAGACAATATCTACGTTGTCTTTGGTGATAAAGTCTTCCAACAGTCTCTTGAAATTGCCATGGCTACGAATTATGTTCCTTTATTAGCTGACCTGTTTATATATTCTTACGAGACAGAATTCATTCATTCAAAGTCTTCCACATGAGAAGAAACTTCGCTTGTTGTGTCCTTCAGTTCGACAATTTGATATATCGACGACATCGTATCTATTAATTTAATAATACTCATTTTTATTCGAATGTCTACCGCTGTTTCCCTTCAAGATGTTTTCCCTGGAAATCCGAGTCTGAATTACCCCCCCCCCCCCCCCCCCGCCACCAAAAAACAGAAACTGGTTCAGGTTAATTCCTTCTTGAAAACAATAATTCAAGTGTAATTTTCCTTTTTTTTTTGGGGGGGGGGAGTCCCAGTGTAGAATTTCTTATAAATGACAGTACTTTGCCCCTTCTCTTGCAATTATCGGGCCTTAGTTTCATTATTATTAACTATATATAGGTTAATGTAACTTGTTTACAAACTGGATTGTCAGTAGATTTGCTATATTTTGGTTATCAGAAATTGATATATCGGATTACTTTATATTAAATGTTTATGATTCCGTCAAAACCAAATTGACATAGTCACATAGCTGAAGAATAATTTTTTTTTAAAAATTAAAGGGAGTTCCCTCTTTTCCCCCAAAGAATGCAATTACATGCACAACCAAGTTTTTCTTGATGAAGTGAGAGTGAATGGAACAGTATTTGGAAATGCTTCATAGGGGAAAATATTTCAAGATCTTGTTTTCTTTCAAATTCAACAGAGGGAATGCTAATTATCTGAAGCAATAATTGCGTTTCTTGAAGTAAAAATCTAAAATTGCAGTAGTCATTAAAGAAAATGCAACAGCCTGGGTCAACAATATCAATAGGTTTGGACGAATTTTCTCGATAAACACTGTTTCATGATAAATTCGTCCTTCTAATTTCATTGATCTTTGATAAGATCTATGATACTAGGTAAAGAGGGTTCCTCTTCATTAATTCTCGATAATTTAATGAATATCTGAACTCGAGATTATGAAATATAGGAGAGAAATATACATCAAACTGTTATTTTAAATTGTTAACCCCAAGATACTTTTACCTTAGAATAAGACGACACGTTTATTTTCGTCGGTTTTATTTAGTGTACATGTGCGTCCTAGATCATAAATATCCTTGACCATATTTGTATGATATATATCTTAAATGATCCCATGGCAAGTCAAAATTAGTTTAGTAACCAAGCTTGATGAACATCCAGAAGCAAGGTGGAAGAAATTCTGAACCAGGGAGGCTTCTCCAGCAATAATATTCAAAATTGCGTCTTGATGGTGTTGAAAATACATTCATTCACACCTAAGATGCACCTATGCTAGCATTGTATGGTAGAATGTTTTATAATTATCTGACTGTGCTGAATGACCTCATAGCTAAGGTGATTGGTCCCTATATGTCACGTTACAGCAAAATGAATGTACATAAGAGAGTTTTCGATATAAAGTTATCAAATAATTCGCAATTTTTACCGTTTCAACATGTTGTACTTATTCGTGGCAATATATCTCACTTTATCGTCTTTTGAAGTTGAAAGTCAAAAGTAAGTATCCTGTTTCGGAAAGCAGAAATAGAACGAACTACCATCATGATTTTTTATCTATTTACAAAATTGTGTCACTGCCATTACGAAATGTGGATTCCATTGCTAGCAGTGTTTCATTATTTGGTAAGTATTTTCCCCAAAATTTGTAATTGTGACAAACTATTAATTCGCGAAAGGAATAGCATCGCTGTGGTTACGTTTACAGACAATAAAATTAATTCCTGCTGACAAACACCGGAATTGTAATCAATGAAATAGTAAAAAAAAAACATACAATATGATAAATTTAACTAAAATTATTTCGTCCATGAAAAGCAAATTTGCATTCTGTGCATTTTTATTTATTTATTTTCTTACTTTCTTAATATATATATATATATATATATATATATATATATATATATGGTGACTCGATGTTCATGTACTAACTTACCATACTTCACAATCGATATATTACATTTTTATGACATTCTCAGATTAGGATCTGCCAACGTTCCTAGTGTTTATCAGGAGTCTTTATTTGTATAAGAAAATATCATTGGTGTACGTTCTATTTAGGAGTAACTGTGTATATCTCAATGCTGTGTTTTCAGTCGTTGAAAACTTTGCGTTATCGAGTAGTATGCAAGATAATTTGTCACTGCTCACTTCTGCTGAACATCTGTAAACTATTTTTGCAAGACCAGATGTTAAGAGCAATATGGCAATTCAAAATCTATATAAAAACATTGTGAAGATCTGATACTGCGTAATCATTCGGGTGGGTTTTTTTTTTCAAACTAGTAGTGTAATATAAGAAAATGTCAGTAAGATTTTTATTACTTTTCTACATCTAAGGATGTTAGTCAAAGGTAAGTAAAATATATGATAATGTGTTATGAAAATATCCGGAATGGATTTTCTTTGTTTTTAATATATATATATATATCTTCTTATTTTTCCTTTATGTCCAGGAGTGATTTTGTGAACTACACAAAGGATGTCATCTTTTTAGGATGATAGTATAGTATCTGTAGATGTGCAGAATGAATATTGTTTTGACTTAATTTTTTTCAATGAAGTTGGTATTTAGGTCATAGATTTATGTTGAGTCTCTTGATGCATTTGTACAGTATAAATTATCAACATGCACGCGCATACACATTTCCTTCTTTTTGATTGGATAATACTAAAATGCCAATAATTTTTGTTATGAATGAAGGGAATAAACTATTATTCACAATAAAGGCAGATGCTATAAAAATCTAAAGAATGGTGCAGTAAAAATGCAAACGCGCACATTCATACACGTACATCGCCTTTTGAAGTTGTTCTTCTTTGAATGCTCATTACTTTTTTTTTTCCTTCTTTTTTTTTTTTCATCAAAATCATTTGAAATTGTTTGCCATCACGTGCATGTGCGTGTGTTAAATTCTAATTGGACGATTTTGAAATCACCATAACTTTCTAATAAATGATGGAAGAATTATAAAATTCATGCTGTAGGTATATGATACCGAATTCCTGTTGAATCACATCTACTAAAGTGCGGAGTCGTATTTGTGTATGCACAAGCAATGTTTTCATCCAGTTCTAGGATACAAAACTGGTCAAATCTTGCTGATCAAAGACTCAAATGAAATTAAAATTTCAATGCACGGTTACGAATCAATGCCTAATAGATGATGTAAACGACAATTGCTCAATCAAATTTGCAATCATGTGGATTGTAATTTTGAACATCTAAATTTAGTATTGATCTATAACATTTTCAAATTTTAATGAAATGTTTTGAAATTTATGATGATAAGATGAAGGTATATTTGTAGATTCTCAATTGATTAGTATCATCAAAAGCGCTTAAACACACATGAAAACACATTCGTTCAATTTTGATTGTCTAATACATAAATACCAGTAATTCTCTTATGAACGAGAGAGGTGGAATTATATTGAAATCATAGGTACATTCTACAAGAACCTAGAATTTAAGATGATTGCAATTGGTGGTGCTGAATACAAGACCATGCGTGTGTATGTACATACATTGTCTTTGGCCTCCTATTTTGGACTTATTTTTATTTCCTCATTTTTCATTGAAATATTTTGAAATTTATCTTGAATTTTATATAATATCGGTATGGTCAAAATTACTTCCAAGCACACACATCCATGAAAGTGGAATTGTGAGTGGACTATACTTGTACTTGTATGTCAGATTCGTTTCTTAATGAAATGATCTGAAAGTTATTAATAAGGTGCATACAATGTACATATATTGAAACGCTTTATTAAGTGACGTTGTTAAAATCACATCTATCGTGAATATACATGTGCTTAATGTGGATTGGATAATAGTTACAACTTTTATGAATATCTTATTTTTTCAATAGAGTACTTTTTAAATAGGAGGACGTGTGGGAGAACATCCGTAACGGTTCTTGTTATAGTTTGCACAGTTATTGTCGCCCTCGCTGTTCATATCTTGTTAATGAATTTTTTTCTGGTGCGCACACAGTGAACGACTTTAGTAAGTTTTCTTTATGCTTGCTTAGACCGGTTAAAGTTCATTCCTATGATTCCCTGGTTACCTATCTCGAAAAAGGATCAGCGGTATGGTATTTCTTCAATACTTCGAACTGTGAACAACCCTCAATGAAGTCTGCAGTGGACATGCCGGTGTTTGGTGGTGAAATCAAGATGTTTGTGGCCAATCACAATTCAGAATATGAAGAAGGACAAACAATATTCAGCCACGTTCAGTACATAAACGAAAATATAACTGGTACATTTTCTTTATCACATTTTACCTGATCACTTTTTGAGTTGAATGCTTTTGAGATATCGTACAATACACATTATACATAGATCAAACCTCGTATATATGTAGATACACGGACTCCAATTGCAAATGCATTTTTGTAGTCTTGCTTTAATTCGGTATAAAAAAAACAATTTATTACATAAATGTTCGGGAGATATTAAGAAAATCATATTAAGCTCGAGCGTTGGCTGGACAGAATATGATTTTCTATGGTAAATAGATCTTTCATATCTCCCTGACTAACATGCAATAAATATATGTGATACGTGGGAATCATTCATATCACATCTTAAAAGTCTTGGAAGTCTAAATGTAAAGCAAATAATTTTGGTTTTAATTAACTATTCACATTTTAAGTTCCCTTTAGCTTCAGAGCCAGTAATTTGGATTACATGTAATTCAACCAAACTTGACATTAATTATTATTAGTCATATGTAAAAAAGATATCACTTTGTTCATTCATGTATCAGGGAAATGTTTGCAACCAATACGAGGTTGTTGTATTGGGAATGTAATATTTGAATTGTTTAATAAAGTTTGAATTTTCACACAGAAATTTACCAATATAAGCTTTTAAAATGATCTCAAGAACTGAAAGGTAAAGATATAGTTGGTCAAATTACTATGTAAGCATCCTATGTGTTATAGAGTTTAGTTCAGTCCATGACCTCGGGATGGTATAAAGAGTTTGAATTTTTCAAAGAACCACCGTTTGGTGCAAATTAATGTGCAAGCAAATTAAAATAATGGTTCGTTCACACCATGACCCCTGTGGTTGAGTTGAGGTCGCATAGGGGTTGCTTGGTTTACGTAAAACGAAGCAGTTTCTAGATAAAATCTACTCGAGACTTCAAAGGTACCATACCTCAAATTCAAATATCCTCCTGTAGTTAGTATATCAGTTTGATCATAAAGGGTGGGGGTGGGGTGGGCAGGGAAAAACCTTTTAAAAGCATGGATATAATGTTCATAGTATGATACCGGTGGATAGGGTGTAACAGTAATGAATTTAATGCTTGAATTGGAAAATATGATATTAAGGCAAGTCTTTAAACCATTCAGGTGTCGCATTTTTTCAGACATGAATGAAGAAATACAGTCAATGTGGATTTTGAATGATTCCGCGATGATATTTTGGGGAAAACCCGGCTTCTTTGTGAATAATACTGCTGATCTAGATGGCACAATGTGTAACTGGACAGTGGGGGAAGGAAGGTATATGCAATTGATGATCTCGTAGCCCAGCATAATTATTGTATTTTAAACTTATTTCATTGTATTTATATAAATACATACAAAGAATGAGAAACAAGTTCTTTAAAAACCTTACGGTTTCGTCTCCTTAAATTCTTCAACATAAGCTGTTCTTTGGTCAACAAAAGTGTGTGAATGACGATATCCTTTGATTAGGAGGCCCAATATTTTAGTGCTATTTCTAATTAATATTTGATAAACATCTTGCGTAAAGGTATGATATGTATGTCGTGTTCATTTTGAAGGTATTCTCAAGGTTTCTCAGCCTCGTATTTTTCTTCTTTCAAAGTATATGGGTAAAGTCACAGAAGGAACAAAAACAGCTCGAATCATTTACGGAAATTGAGACCATGCTGTCATCGGGTGAGGAGGTGCGTTGGGCGGTGAATATGAGCGGATGTAAATGTCCCCCAGATCCTGACGACTGTGGCGCAGGCTCCTTTGGAAATACTATCAAAGGTGGGGACTCTTTTTTAACTAAAAAATAAAAAACGACACAAATTTATCACGATTAGAATTTTTATCATCACAGAGAGACCTGTCTGTTTTGTTTGTTACACGTAAAATGAAAACAAAATACAAGAAAAAAAAATTATGATCTGTCTCTCTATAAAAAATGTATGTATATATTTTTGTATGTATAATGCTCAATCTTGGTTTTATTTTTGTTTTCTAGATTTCAAGATTATGAAGGATGGTTCTATAAGTTTCTCCTCGTCAATGACAATTATGATTCCCCTTTCCTGGCAGTATGTCCGACTTGTTGCATTCGGACATATTTACGAAAATAACACGGCGAATTTTATGATTTCCTATTTAGATCCTACAACATGGCAAGACGGAGAAGATGATATGATTTTATGTCCAATAAGTGCAAATCCTTCTTCAGAAGGAGCTAAATTTTATACCACTAGAAAATAAAGTTGTGAGCATGAAGATAAATATCAATGTGAACAAACTTGTCAATAAAATATAACTTGTCATTGCTGTTGTACATGTTATTTATTTTAGATCTTGCACAGATCAAAAGTCGGCTGTCCTTTTAGCTCACCTCAGGCGAAGGCTCAAGTGACCTTTTCTTACAACATTTTGTCCGTCTGTCTATCTGTCCGTAAAATTTTAATATTTGTTCGACTTCTTCTCCTTAACTGTTTTAGCTCATCTGAGCCGAAGGCTCAAGTGAGCTGTTTATCACATAACACTGGGCCAATTTCAATTAAACTTGCCCCTGTAACATCAACGTATTTGTCAGTAGCCTGCCTCACTTTGAAAACTGATCATACACAGAACATGCTCTTGTAGAATCCTTCGAATAAATTCTGCCTAATAGGAATATTACAAAACAGGTTGGCTGATAAAGACGCGCAATTTATATCCATGGGAATTCCCTACACACTATTGGAAAACCTGATCACCAAAGACTACGTAGATGTTGTCAATAAGAAACTCAGAGCACTTGTAAATAAATTCAAAGTGCTGTTTAACAACATAATATTTTAAATGATTGATCACAAGATATGGATATTTCTGTGTTCTTTCTGTACTGAAAAAGCAACTGTCTATGATGTCAAAAAGATTAGTCTTTAATTTATCCTGCGGAATAGTCGTGTAATATATTGGAAAGTCATACGATTTGATGCTGATGATGTGTTTTGTGTAAAGGTTCTTTGGAATTTTTAGAATTCATTTTTGATTTACACCACTTGTTGAATGTTAATTACTATAACATATTGTCTGAAACGCAATAAATGACAATTGGAAAAACACGGAATGAGAAAATTCAAATTTTTGTTCTTGAAAATAGATGAAAGTTTCCAGAATGTCAAGTACCAGTATGCAAAATTTCCTGGAGTTCACAGAGATTAGGATATCTTATAGACTGTGTATGTTAACTTTTTAATTAAGATCGTACTTTTATCACAAAACAAGACTATGTTGAAAGACTTGGTGTTTTAAAGCTGTATCAAATGTAAATTTTCTCATTTTAGTTTTTGCTGTGTGAAACAATATGGAAAATACAGAATGCCAAGTATATGCTTATTCAAACGTGCGTATGTGTGTGTGTGTCTGATATATGATCAATATTTTGCACAATTCAATGTCAAACCACTTTTATTCCGTTCTTGATCTAACCTAGATAACTAAAGGGTGTTAAGAAAGTTTGTTCCGTTTGTAAATTTGAAAAATTAAATAGAAAAACGACATGTTTTTGTTTCAAATTTTTATTGGTAACTCTATAGACCTTTTTTTTCATTATATCAGCAGTTATCCTTCCCTATGTACACTCTCTTGTGTTACTATAGTGTGATATAAACAAAGTGTCTATTACGTCATGAAATAAATGTGCCGAGTTCAATGAAAAAGCAGACGTCCTGTACAAGTGTTGATACAATTAATGAACGAGCTCAAGCTTTGGCTTTATTAGATGCAAGATTAAGTGTGAAGGATGTGGCTAAGCAGCTATGTTAAAGTGAGCAATGGGTAACAAAGTGGAGGCGAAGGCGAGAGCAGAATAAACAACTATCCGATCAACCGAGATCCGGCCGGCCTTCGAAGATAGTGGGGGTAGTGAAGAGAAAAGTGGAAAACATAAAATACAAGCGAGGAAAATCGACAAGGAAATGCAGCAAGGAACTTAAGAACTCAGGCTTTAATGTGAGTCATGTAACTTTTTTAATTATTTGCGAAAAGTTAAAAAATGGAAAGCATTTAAAAGACCGAGAAATCAACTATTGACGAAAACACAGAGGCAAAAGAGATTGAAATTTGCTCGTGATCACAAGCATTTGACGGCTGAAGACTGGGAAAACTACATCTTTAGTGATGAATCTACGAAATATTTGTTTCATGTTCCGAACCGACAGGACGATGTTGTATGGGGGTCCCAGTCAGATGAGGTTCCAGATGTAAGCTGCGTCAAGTCGAGCGCTAAAGTCATGGTATGGGGTGCGATGGGAGTACAGGGATTATCCAAACTTCACATTGTTCCAGCCGGCAAAACTATTAATGCTGATTATTATGTGAACAATATCCTTCAAAAAGAACTAAAACCTGCTCTAAATCGACGGAAAAATAGTGGTAGGATCGACGAACGAAAGTTACTTCAATATCCAGGACACGCCACATTTGTTCAAGATGGAGCGACCCCTCACACTGCCCTGCTAACACAGAATTGGTGTGAAAATAATCTACCAAACTTTATTACCAAAGTAGAATGGCCAGGCAATTCCCCAGACCTAAATTGCATCGAAAATCTATGGAGTATTCTGGACAGCGAGGCCTACAAGGATCCGCGCCCAACGACAACGTGCCAATTACGACGCCGACTTCACCGTGCATGGAGGGAGATACCTCAGAAACATTTGATTTCTTTGATTCATTCAATGCCAAATAGAATTAAAAATGTATTGAAAAACAAAGATGGACTGTCTGGTTATTAAAAACATATAAACTTGTATATGAGATGTTTATAAATAATTTTAGGCATGCTGTAAATCATGGAACGAACTTTCTTAACACCCTTTATGACTACTAGAGTTATTTTAGTCGGTGACAGGCATTTCTCGTTATCGCTTTTTTTCGCTTTGTACCTACTGAATCTTTATATGTACATGTCTACATATTGACTTTTTTCGATAGAAGTATTGTTTTATGTAACAAATATTTTTTGTCTGTACCCACTCACATAACTTGCACATATGTAGTTACCTTACAAAGTAAGACAATTATGAGAAATGAAATGAAACGACTGTATATATTTAAAACTGTTTGCATTTAAGTTTGTTAGTATTCGCAAATATATTCATCTATAATTTATATTTGTGGCCTAACCCTAACCCTGGTTTTTGTAAGTTTGCAAAGCTCTATTTATAGTGTTAAAACTTTAACCATTATCTATACACACTGACCTCACAGTCTAGACGAGTAATCAGCATATGTTATGTTACAGGAATTATACATGTACATAACTTTGTCAAGTCACGTCGCTTTCTAATGACCATTACAATAACAAGATGAGCTTACTGCTGACCTTGGTTTTCACTCTTTGTTCATTGGAAGTTGGGAATCAACAGTATGTATGTATATGTACTCTTGCAAAGAAATGCAATACAGTTGTTTGTTTAAATGTCAGAATGTTTGAAAATTATTGAATAAATTTCACCTGAATATTCCGTCCCAAGCTTATGGTGTAAAATGCATAGATGACATTTCAATATTCTGCAAACTGTATGCAATGTATGTGACTCTTTACAAATGGAATGCATCTGTTCCGCTGAAAATTGCAGTTTACTTTTGCAAGAATCTGAATGTTATTTACAATATATGGCGATTCAATATACATGAATACTTTGTGAAGAAATCGCACTGCACACAATCATGTCCCGATTACAGAGCTGTATGATTTAGCTCATATGGCTCTTCGTAATCACCTACAACTAGTGACGTCTCAATATGACTCAAAAAGTCTCGACGGGACGTAATACAATCAATCTGTTCTTGATTGCTGAACAATAATGATTAAAATCAGTATTTTTTCGAGTACACGCGATTTAGAGCAAACATCAACAAGAGGATCGTGGACCACATCGCTCACCTGATTCACCTTGGCTTATATTAAAGATTTCCCCTATATATTCGCATGTAAAATTTTCATCCCTTAACGTGCCCCAACACTACCCGTGGGGGCAATGATTTTAACAAACGTGAATTTTCACTATATCAGAAACCTGTCAATAAATGTTAACTCTTCTGGCTTAGTGGTTCTTGAGAAGATTTTTTTAAAGACATTACTTATATTTTCGCATATAAAAATTTGATCTCCTTATTAATTTGATCCCATCCTACCCCATTGGGGTCATGATTCTAACCAACTTGAACCGGCATGTCAGGAGTCTCAATGTAAATTATAACTTTTCTGACCCCGTGTTTCTTGCGAAGACGATTTTTAAATGACCCCACCCTATGTTTGTATTTTTTGTGAATATTTCCCCTTTGTAAGGGACATGGCCTTCATTTCAACAAATGTGAATTCCCTTTACCAAAGGATTATTTGTATTAAGTTTAATTGAAATTTACCCTGTGGTTCTGGAGAAGATTTCTAAAGATGCTATCCTATATTTTCTCATATAAAATTTTTATCTCCTGTTGTGGCCCCACCTTACCTCGGATATTCTTACGAGGTGGAATTTATTCAAAAGCTTCTACATGAAAAGAAAAGTAGCTTGTTGTGGTCTTCAACTTGACATTTAAATATATCAACGACGTTTTATCTATTAACAATAATACGATATTTCCCAGTGAACCAGTGAAATAATATATCATAGTTTTCCACATCTACTCCATAAATGTTAACGGCAAACTAACAACTTTACCATATGACAAACTGGATGAATTCAGCTTCTCCATCGTCAAACTCACATATTAATGTAGTATATTCCATTACAACCTAAATATGATGTATATGTCTCTCCAATAATTCAACACGCAAGATCTTGTTCTGCATATGACCATTTTTTTTAAGATGAAGCAGGCTACTGACAAATAAGTTGATATTATATGGAGTTTCAACAGTTTCGCTTAAATTCAGCATTTCGCAAATTGTGTGGTCATTATAGGAATTTAATTTACCAGTACAACTTGTCATTGGGTAAAATGCTCTCTGACATGTTTCATGCCAAATGAGGCCGTTCTTTGCACACTGATTTTGGCTAAGGATTACTCCGTTTACCTGATCAAGATATACAACTCACGTCGGGTGTGACCGGTTGACAGAGGATGGTTACTCCTACTCGGCACCTGATCCTACCGTTGTCCGTGTTTGATCTACTATTACTTTTTTATTCTTTATAGGAGTTATAAGATTGATTACTGTTCGTAATCTTTAAATTTACAGAGAATAATCGAGACAAAGTCTACACAGAGACTCCCTTGTATGAGAATGGATAGACGGGTCATGATAAATAAATTATTCCCATTCATATACATCTCATCCTGCAGTATACAAAAGTCCGGGTTGTTAGAATAGATCCTCAGTACCCCTTGCTTGTCGTAAGAGGCGACTAAGTGGGGCGGTCCTTTGGATGAGACCGCAAAAACCGAGGTCCCGTGTCACAGCAGGTGCGGCACGTTAAAGATCCCTCCCTACTCAAAGGCCATAAGCGCCTAACATAGGCCTATATTTGCAGCCCTTCACCGGCAATGGTGACGTCTCCATATGAGTGAAAAATTCTCCAGCGGGACGTTAAACAATATTTAATCAATCGTACGTATGATGTACCTGTGCTTTCTACAAATAAACCTCAGATTTCTTTTTTTTTAAAGTAAAATGTCTGGTAAATTTTCGGTGATGATTATAGGAAGATGTTCATTTTCTTTATTTAAAAAGATTTATTGATCGTATATTGTTTAACGTCGCGCTTGAGAATTTTTACTGATATGGAGACGTCACCATTTCCGGTGAAGGGCTGCAAAATCTATAAGGCCTATGCTAGGTTCTTACAGCATTTGAGCAGGGAGGGATCTTTATCGTGCCACACTTGCTGTGACATGGGTTTTGCTGTCTCCTCTGAAGGACCGTCCCAATTAGTTGCCTCTTACGACAAGCAAAGAGTACTAGGGATATATTCTAATCCGGCTCCCTGCGGAATTGTGAAAAAAAGTTGGTTTATTCAAAATACACATCCTGAAATATAACTCCTGTTTTGACTTTGTTTAGATCGGTTAAAGTTCATTCCTATGACTCCCTGATTACCTACCTCACAACAGGAGCGGATGTCAGATATTTCTTCAATACTTCCATCTGTGATGGTCCAGCATTGACTTCTGAAGCAGAAACTCCAATATTTGGCGGTGAAATCGAATTTTTTGTGGCATACAACAATTCAGATAAAGATCAAGGACAAACGATATTCAGCCATGTTCAGTATATAGACGAAAACATAAAAGGTTAATTGTTTACCTATTACATTTTCCAACTTCATTGGGATGGTATAAAACTTTGAGTATATTATGCAAATCTTTCCCTGGAAATTATTTCTGTCAATTGTAAATATTTAAGTTTAGCAATACGTACATCGATGCAAAAGGCGTTGAACTGATCATAAACTTTCGAGTTCATGAATTAGGATTGTGTACAATCACATATTTACATTGTGAAATGTAGTTGCAATCAAATAAGCAATGCATGGTTTAATTTGAAATGTAATTAGCATAGTTTTTAGAATAGGTTTTAATGTAATGAAAAGTCCAAGATAACTATTAGTATTCCAGCTCGTAATTCCCATAGAAAATACAAATAGAGAGATGAGCAAACACGGACCCTTGGTCATACTAGAGGTGGGATTAGGTGCCTAGGAGGAGTAAGCATCCCTTGTCGACCGGTCACACGCGCCTTGAGCCCTTCATCCCGATCAGGTAAACGGAGCAATCCGTAGTCAGAATCAATGTGCTAAGAACGGCCTAACAATTGGTATGAAACGCGTCAGACAGCATTTGACATAATGGAAAGTTGAACTGGGAAATTAGATCGTTATAATTTGCGAAATGCTGACTTTAGACGAGACTGTATAAACACCTGTAACATCAACTTCTTTGTCAGTAGCCTGTCTCGATTTAAAAACTGATCAAATGCAGAACACGCTCTTGCGTATCGAATCAGTTGGAAGATATAAATCAGTTGTGATATATATAAATATAATATGATGGAATATTGCCACATAGATAGAGGGAAGTTGACGATGGAGAAATTGAAATTTTGTCATAAAATTGAGTTGTTCGTTTGACGCCAGCATCTATTTTCAGTAACTTATCAATTGAAGAATGCTTATTTATAGATTTAAATGTGGACATAGAGACACTGTGGATAGCGAAAGATACAGCTATGATAGTTTGGGGAAAACCTGGTGTCTTTGTGAATAATACTGCTGATGTTAATTTCACAATGTGTAATTGGACAAAGGGAGAAGGAAGGTATGGATCAGTATATACTAGTATGTATATTATATATTAATATATATATGTAACACTGTATAATTTGAAATACTGTAATAAACATTGTTCTGTCATTGACGAATTTAACTGATAACACGCCTCAATTAAGAGGTCATATATTCAATATGAAATTTTAAGAAATTTAAAGAATTATCTTTATTTCAATGCATGCATCTTGAAAAACGGCATCAGATATAAGTTCTGCTCATTTGAGCTTTATTCTGAATAATATTAGCCGCAAACTTTTCTCTTAAAGTATATGGGTAAAGCCGAACAGAAAACAGAAACAACTGGGGTCATTCAAGGAAATTACGACCATGTTGACTTTCGGTGAAGAGGTTCGTTGGGTGGTAAATACGACAGGATGCAAATGCCCTATGGATCCTATCGGATGTGGAGATGGTTCCTTTGGAAATACTATCAAAGGTAATTTATTTCAAATATTCAAATATTTTCCATTAAAAAGGTTTCCGTAAGGATCCGGGTGAGAATAGATCCTCCGTACTCCTTGTTTTTCGTAAGAGGCGACTAAATGGGGGGGGGGGGGGGGGGCTTCGGATGAGACCGCAGCAAAAACCGAGGTCCCGTGTCATGGCAGATGTGGCACGATAAAGATCCCTGTCTACTCAAAGGCCATAAGCACCGAGTATAGGCCTAAATTTGAAGCCCTTCACTGGCAATGGCGACGTCTCCATATCAGTAAAACCTTCTCGAGTGGGATATTAATCAACATACAACCAAGTAGTGAACACGTTTAATCAATAAAAGAATGCTCGTAGCAGCGTGTAACCAACGACCTGGACCATTCGACCATCTAGGCAAGTCTATCTTGCTTTTAATGACTTTTGAATTTTGTCATGTTGTTACACGCTGCACGATCATTGAGATTGGAAATGTAATACAGTTCTTTGACATAAATTCAAGAGGACCATACACATTGCAAATGAATCGTTTTAAAAAGCACAGAGGTTGTAATTAACTCTTAAATAAAGGACTGATTGATATGTTGTGAGCCTCATATGTAACGGTTTGATTTTGGCGGACATATTGCACTATTTTTCAATATAATCCCCTTCAGTATCTATACATTTTGCCAACGATGTTTAAGGACCATAATGCCAGAGAGACCTTCACTGCAGGTATGGTGTCATAATCTGACTGAAAGTGGGTACCGGAAATTACCATTTTCAATTTGGGAAATAGATGAAAGTCTGATGGAGCAAGACAAGGCGGATAGGGCAAATTTAATCTAAAGCCACAATCGTCAATGGCAACCATGGCAATGAGAGACTTGTGATCAGGGGCATTGTCCTGATGGAACAACGCACCTTTACTGAGTTTGAAGGGACATGGACACGATTCGAGTTACATGAGAGATATACACCTCATAATTCTTTGTTATGTAAACCAGGCTCATGCCGTTTTTGTGTAAGATACACTAGTAAAGGCTTCCTTTAAAGCAGATTTTTTTTTAATTTACAAGTTAATTCTGAACACAATTAAATAGATCCCCGTGTTTGTCATATCTCATTTTGTTTTAAACACGGTATTTTTATTAAGCAATCTGTATGTAAACAAATCCATTGCCCGAATATTATTTACATAACGAACAATTGTGAGTGCTGTACCTCACTTATAACTCAACAATTGATATTCAAATTTTGGTTGATCATTAGAAATACCTTAGTTGGGTATTGTAAACATTAAAATGAAAAGATAAATTTAAAACATTTCAGCTCAAATCGTGTCCATATGTCCCATTAATATTTTCCCGTGAAGTGATACATAGAATGTGCCATTGATTGTTTGTCTGTCTCTTTTGGAGATAATCTACCATCAAAATATCATCACCATCCTAGAAATCCGAAGCCATAACCTCTCCAACTTATGGAAGAAGCTTTGCCTTCTTTGGCCGGGGTGACGGGGTGAACCAAGGTGCTTCCATTGTTTAGACTGTTGTTTGGTATCTGGGGTGAAATGATAGACCCGCGTTTCATCAATAGTAATAAATCTCTAAAAAAAAAGTTAGCAGGATCTACCTCTTAAATGTTTATATTAGCACGCGACAAATTGTGTCTGGTATGCTTATGAACAACTGTAAGAAGTCTTGGTACCCAAAGAGCTGAAAGCTTTCTCATTGCAAGACCCTCTGTCAGAATGAAATGTACTCTATACATCTTTCTGTAACTCGCCTGTCAGTCATTACATATCAAGGACTTCGTTGACTCTTTCTGGGACTGCAACAATTACTGGTCTTCCAGGACGGGTGTCATCCTCAAGGCTCTGACTGCCACGTTTAATTTCCGCCACTCACCTTTTTACTGTAGGATATGAAGGGAAGTGTTGCTACCATATCAGTATGGATATCCTAAGGTGTAAACCTTTCTTATGCAAATATTGAATCACTGCTCTTTCATTGATTTTGTCCATTTTGCAAAAGGACTCGCTTTGTTTACTTTAGAGTGCTATCTCGGCCTTAAATAGGCAGGAAATAGTAAGGCTGAAAAAGGACATCGATGCTAACCTCCTCCAATACAAGCCTCACAACATATCATTCAGCACTCGTACATGGATACCCACCTCCGCCCCTTTGCGGTTCCACTCGCGACCTCTTAGCAGGATTTGACAATCTATGATAGTCTTAACACTTGTTTTCTATGACGAATGGATTCTCACCACGCTACATGTATTAGTTTTTAAAAGTACGTACTGAAAAGGCCATTTCAAAGCAAATTGAATAGAATCAATTAATTTCATCCAGATATAAAAGTAAACCTACAGAGCAAAACCTGTCGATTTGTTTCAAGATATGAAGTTTCACAACATGCATGCTCTTTTTCTATTGATACCAACATAGCGTAGCAATGCAATTCTATTGTTAACACAGTAATAATGCCTATATTTTAGATTTCAAAATTGTGAAGGATGGTTCCATTACCTTCTCTGCATCGATACTGTTTTTCGAGTTCTTTCCCTGGCAGTATACCAGATTAGTTTCTTTTGGACATATTTACCAAAACAATACGGCTACCTTCGTGATAACATATTTAGATCCTACAACATGGACAGAAAGTTATACCGACATGCTTTTATGTCCAATAGTTTCCAAATCTTCTGTAGATGGGGCAAACTTTTTTATAAATGGAATCTAAAGGAAAGTACTTTTAGATATTCATGTCAGTACTGCATAATTAATCTAAGTGTCAATAAATACAAAATTGTTAACAGGTTGAATCAATGAGAGAGAGAGAGAGAGAGAGAGATTTCATATCTTCATTTTATCAAGCAATGTGTCTTTTCAATATGCATGAGATAATGCTGTTCGATTGTTACCTACATGGATTAATCAATCAAGCTAAATATGTTCAGATTTTAAAACGAAATAATGTTTTATTTGTGAATTATTTCACATGTATGTAGTGGGTATCTGTTCTAAGTACGAATTGATAATGTATTTGGAACTTCTAATGTTTGAGGTTGATTAATAAAATTGTGAACCGAAATTGGCGGTCATTTTATCTCACCACATAACAAATACATTACACAACATGACTCATAATTTTTGAATGCCTCATCGTCAAGGACACATACTTTAGGTCTTCAAACAACAGCGTGTGGTAAAGGGTGAGGCAAACCTTGCTTTTCAAATAGTTTGTACTAGATCAGTGTCCAAGGACGAATAAACCTTATCAACAGAATCAACCAGATGTTTTCTTGTGTTGTTATTTGAGGACCTAAGTTTTAAGAAATAAATAGCATTTATAGAGAAAGAAAGGCACACGACAAAATGATCTACATTCCCTTAATTATTTGTGATAAAACTGAAATTGTGCTTGTTTGGCGAAACTGTCATGGCCGTTTATTCAAAGTTGCAATACAACAAAAATATGGACAGATTGTCCTAGATATGATACATAAACAGATTGTCCCAGATATGATGCATGGACAGATTGCCCAACAAAATGATACAAGTGCATCCAAAGTAAACCTGCTATATGTATAAATATACAAATAATGCTTCGATTGTTCAACATACAATTATTGGCAGCATAAATGAAATGTCAAATGCACAATTATGAAATGAAATATTATCTTAATCCGATGACCCTGGAAAAGACAATACACACCACAAGACACTATTTTTATCAACATCATAAATACCATATAGCAGGTTTTAGTGAATGTAAATTACAGTGTTTTCCCTAGTCACAGGTATGCCAATCATTTTGGAGGAATTTGTTTTGTTCGTGGACACAGATTTTCAAAACATTTCATCGATACCTGATTTTTACCTCGTTAATAGGAGAGTATTCCGTGTACCTTAGATATGTAAAGAAACACAATACAAGAAGTTATAATGATTTTTTGATATCAAAAAAGTTCAAATCTTGAGATCTGTAACACTGATATCATCAATATTGTTTTAATGTGGCATAAATGTTTGGTAAGTGTAGACGGGAAATCCATTTCCAAGATCAGTTTTCGGTACGTTGTAATCCTTGCCTCACTAAAACCACTGCGAATGATCGAAGATATATTTCTTGCGTTCAGTACTATACTTAAGGGTAAAAATTTAGGGATTAAAATTTTAGCAGACTACTATCAAACAGCCAAAATAAAACAAAGTTTATTTGGTATTAGACCACAGTTAATAATCACTGTCCATGAGTTTATTTGGTATTAGACCACAGTTAATAATCACTGTCCATGAGTTTATTTGGTATTAGACCACAGTTAATAATCACTGTCCATGAGATTTACTGGTCCTACAATGCCGTCCAACGTCACATTCCAAGTAAGATCCTTTGTAATGAGTAGGCATCGCTTTCCATGACGCTATACAAGAAATAAAAATACACGCCGAAACAAAGATTCTACAATTAAAACAGCTGCAAAATTGTGGGTTTGGGAGGGAGGGATATGTTTGGCCTGTCGACAGGTGGGATGCCTTGTCATAAATAAAGCGCATGCTCTGAAAGTAGCAATAAGGGGGGATCACTAGCCTTGTCATTCGTAGTGAAATGAAAGGGTGTATCCTTGTGAGATTACTTATAAGAATTGTTGTTTTCCTACGAACTAAGTCCATCATATGCCTGAAAATAACACGGTTTATCTACATTATGATAAACCGGCAATATTTCAATATTCTCGAAGTCTTTGATGGTACACAAAAACATTGCTCTGAATCAGGTTCTCTGTTACTGAGCTATGTGTATTTGGTCAGGTAGCTGAACAGTCATGATTGGTATATCCACTTTAGAAATGACCCGAAACTTAATACAGCCAAACTCTCCCCAACCAGGTACGAGGACTGATTGGTATCGAATGGCGAAGTAAACAATGTGTAAATCGTAATAATAAATCCCCAAGACATATACAAGTTCGAGTGTAGAGCAACACGGACCTCCGACAAAGCGAAGGTAGGATCAGGTGCCATGGAGGAGTAAGCACCCTCTGCTGACCGGTCACATCCGTCGTGAGCCCTTACTCGAAATTAGGTAAACGGGATTACCTGTAGTGAAAGTTAGTATGAAAAATGACAGTCTAACAAAGGATATGAAACAAATCATTGTTGTGAGCCTTGTATTGAAGGAGGTTAGCATCGATGTCATTTTTCAGCCCTACTATTCTCTAACTATTTGAGGCCGTGTACCAATTGCAAATTGAACAAAATCGATATAAAAACAGTGATCCAGTATTTGTATAATAAAGGTTTAGCACCTAAGGATATCCATACTGGTATGGTAGCAACGCTTCCCTTCATATTCTACAGTAAAAAGATGAGTGGCGGAAATCAAATGTGACAGAGCCTTGAGGATGACACCCGTCCTGGAAGGCATGTCACTGTTGCAACCCCAGAAATGATCAATAAAGTACATGATACTGTAGTGACTGACAGGCAATTTACAAAAATATATAGCCAGTACAATTTACATTTCACAGCAAAGAGTACATTCCATTCTGATAGGGGGTCTTGCAATGACAAAGCTTTCAGCTCTTTGGGTACTATAAGAACACCAAGCGAATGATAACTTTCTTCAGAGATTTGTTACTATGGATGAAACGTGGGTCCATTATTTAACCCCAGACATAAAATAACAGTCTAAACAATGGAAGCACCCTGGTTCACTCCCTGAAAAACTGTTCCATCAGCTGGAAAGGTTATGGCCTCGATTTCTGGGATGCTGGTGGTATTTTAATGGTAGATTATCTCCAAAAGGAACAAACAATCAATAGCATATACTATGCAATACTTCAGAGGCAGTTACAGGTAAATATTAAACTCAAGCGCCGCGGAAAACTCGGAAAGGTGTGTTGTTCCACCGGATCAATGCCCCTGTTCACATATCTATCATTACTATTGCCATTAATGAATGGGGGGCCTCCGTGGCCGAGTGGTTAGAGCATCGGGCTCAAAATCACAAAGCCTCTCACCTCTGTCGGCGCGTGTTCGAATCTCAGCCGCGGCGTTATGTGAGCAAGTTTGCCAGTTTACTTGCGGAAGGTCGGTGGTCTCTTCCCAGGTACATTGTATCTGGGTTCTCTCCTCCACCAACAAAAACTGGACGCCACCAGATAACTGAAAAATTGTTGAGTGTGGCGGAAAGCAATAAATAATCAATCAATCAATCATTAATGAATATGGCTTTAAATTGAATCTTCCTTATCCGCGTGATCTCGCTCCATCAGACTTTCATTTATTTTCAAAACTGAAAATGGCCATTTCTGGTACCTTCTTGAAAAGTCACTACTTCTGAAAAGATGATTTTCAAACACTTTGTACCGGGTAACTACAGTGATCAGACAGAAAAATCGGACAAATGCAACATCATAACGTCATGAGCACTTCTCTTTAGCAAATTAAATTTCTTACAAAAATAATGTGTCATTTCACTTACCTAATATTTGGTAATCTGACCTTTGGATTTACATACTTCTTTCAGACGGGCTGGGATTGGTTGGTATAAACTTTGTATATATTCTACATCGATGTTTTGCCAGATGTTTTGAATTGCTTCAAAGAGTTGCGTTTGGTTAGTGATGTTGTGTACCATTGTTTTCAGTTGTATTTTTATTTTCAGCCATACATTTCAATTATATATTCAAGTCAGGACTTTGCGGGGGCCATTCTAGAACGGGGATATTATTGTTTGTAAAATATTCAGGCACGACACGGGCCTTGTGAAGCGGTGATTTGTCCCATTGAAAAATTAAAAAAAAGTTTTTGTTTGAAGAGTGTCTGGCCAAAACTGGCCACAGATTTTCTTCTAAAATTTCAATATATTTAAAGCATTAATATTTCCATTCACACAACACACAGTACCAACGCCATGATGAGTAATACATCCCCAAATCATTAAAGAAAGTTTGCGGAGTGACCGCGGACAGATACAGTATGGCCGGTATGCCTCATCTTTGCGCCTCCATATAAAAATCCTGTTGTTGCTGCCATTCACAATTTGACTTTCGTCAGAAAATATAACGTCTTTCCAATAATTATTGACTTTCGGATTTCTTTTCATGAAGCAAAACACCGATCGCGGTAGCTCAGTGGTTAGAGCGTTCGCTTCCTAGCCGGGAGGTCGTGAGTTCGAGCCCCACTCGTGCCATGCCCGCGTCAAACCTAAGACGAAAAATAGGTAGTGATTGCTCCTTCAACCAGACGTTCGGCATTTAGAAGTGAGAATCACGGATCTTTCGGATATGACCTTAAAAACGGAAGTCCCCTGTCACGGTAGGCGTTGGCACGTTAAAGAACCCTCAGTATTGCCTCGCTTTATATTCCCATTCAAATTATCAGATACGGTAGATATTGGTATTTTCAACCTATCTGCAACAATTTTCTGCTTGATTCCATTTTCTATCGTAGCTACGATCGCTTTTCGTAAGCCTTGTGCAACTTCTTTACCGCGACGACCCATGTTAGCTTGGGACTTCCGTTTACCTATCAGCAGACGATACTCTCTAATTTTGCCATTCCGAAATTCCCCGTGACGTCATCTAGCCAATGGTATATAGTAATACACAAACCAACTTTGTGCACCGGATTTACTCCGATTTTTTTCTGAAACGCATGGTCAGCGTAAGTGCATCACATCATGTTTAATCCGAATATTTTTGTCTGATCTCTGTAAGTGTGTTTAGAGTATGTAAGCATTTGTGCTTCCGAATTCTTTAGCCACATTTAGCCTACATCTTAACTGGATCAGCATAATTACAATTTTCGTGTGCACGACTTTCCTGGTGACATAAAATGGTAGTAACTGGAAAATTACGCTGCTTTCCCGCCATAGCCTGTGTCAAATGTACACACTGCATTGTATATTCACAAAGTTCAAAATGTCGATTTCAACTGAAACTCGATTCTCAAGCACAAGGTAAATTAATTTGAAAGTAATAGGACACTGCCTTATTTTTAATTGAGAGAGGGAGAGAAAGGAAACAAAGATAGAGAAATTCCCTTCTGATCTTAAGTTTAATTAAAAGTTTGCAAATTTCAAGGAAAAAGTATCATCAACTGTGAAACTCTCTCTCTCTCTCTCTCTCTCTCTCTCTCTCTCTCTCTCTCTCTCCGGTAAATCATCAATGAAAATCTTTACTAGCGTGTGTAGATCACTTGACGTGATGACTGTTAGGAATACAATACGCATGCTCGAGATACTCGAACAAGTAAAGGACATGCATGTATAACAGACCTCCGCAAGGCTTTTAAGTTGTATAGGAATAGACAGCATCGTGGGTGTGGTTATGAAAGAGAAATGTCCAGAATTAAGAACAGGTTGCGCTCCTCCCCGCCCTTTCTTAATTCTGAATATTTCTTTTTTCCATGTTTTCAATATTGTCATTCTTTTACAATAGAAATGTTTTGTTAATAAATCAATTATAGATTTTAAATGGTATTCACAACCTTTTATTAATGCATAAACTAAAACGGAAATATAATCATTTCAGAAGTGTAATATTTATATGTGAATTCGTTACATGTACTAATCGTTGTTGTTACCTGTAATTCAAAGTTCATTCATCAATGAATAAACCATTTACCCCTAAGATACAATAAGTCTTCAAAAGCAAACGTTTTGAATTTTTTTTTTTTTCATTTAAATTATCCAATTAACATTTTTTTGTACTCAGATCAGGACTTTATATCGTTAGATGCACTTTTCGCGCTAGAGAGAAAGAGAGAGAGATAATAAATCGCCATTCATCGAGTATGAAAATTGTACTTGATCCTGATTTTGACTAATCTATCTGAAATTGGATATTAATTCTGCATCACCATCTATTCATAAACAAATTTGATTGAAACTGTTGTACGAAGGTCCATCAATTACAAAAGGTCAACATTGTAACCACATGTCATTGTACAATGTTTGACATTTGGTAATACTAAATGTCATCAGTATTTTGGCAAATGAATGATGTCGTCGACCTCAACACTCCCAGAAGCAAAGACAGCAATATATTCCCTTATCTTTCTTGAAAGATGCATCTTCTCTACACATTTATTGGTCAACAAAAATCGGTAAGCAGTGGAATGGCCATGGATTCCGTAAATTTCAAGAAAGCGGATTTTTTTTACCACAGTCGATATACGGTCATCTCCAACAACGGACTATGTATTGCTCTTACGGCCAGCAACCTCACCAAGGAGACTTAGCATGCCTTTCATTCTTAGCACAGTTGCAGTGTGCCACTGGAAAAGCTTAATACAAAAATGTCATTTACATAGATAAAGAGTCCTTAATCCATGTCTATTTGAATATATCGGTTCACCTTTTACGAGAATGGAAAAATCTAACCCCAATACAATATACATTATCAGATATATATTTTGTGCACCCACCAGCTGAAAAGTTCTTAAGTGTTCAAACTACGTCATTTTTATAGGTCTCATAGATAAACTCCACAACTACATTTTGATCAGATAATCACCTGGAAAAAAATCATTATACTAAAAGTAATTTTTCACTGTAACGAAATTTAATGTTAAACAATATTGGTTGTGTTTTAGCTTTAACAACATTTGATGCAAAACAATGTATGTGTGGGTTCACCTATACATTTCTGGCTTAGTTTGCTTGTAATAACTACAAATATAAAATTCCTTTTTAAAAAGGGGGAGCGAAATGTAAAGTTTGTTAAAACCATGAACCCTGATATATTTCAAGGGTTACAATGTATGATATATAATGTTTGGTATTTGAAATATACCCTTTTTGAGACATTGGGTTAGAAGTTCTGGAGTGAAAGCTCCTAAGTGGGTCCACATTCTCAAAGTTGAATAACTGATGTGATTAGTGCTGTGGTATCATTTTTCGGATTAAGATTGTTACAGATATTGAAAAAAATACTTAATGTCGGATTTTGGTTTTGATATAAAAATTAAAACAGTTGCTACCGTAAATGGACAAATAAAGCTGTTTTAAACAACCGACCAGTTTGAGTGGCAGATCTAGACGGGGTTATACCCCCTCCCCTTTGAGTTAATAGTTGAAATACAATTTGTCATTTTAGCTATTTTGGAGACTCCTATCCCACCCCCTTTCTGGGTGCAATGGGTACAAACGTGGGCTGCATCCCCCATTTCCTTTGAAGTTCTGTTTGAATCCACCACTGCATACAAAATATGGTTGGTTAGTTAGTTGTATATTATTTAACGTCCCGCTCGAAAATTTTTCAATTATATGAAGACATCACCATTGCCGGTGAAAGGCTACAAAATTTAGGCCAATGTTCGGTGCTTATGGCTTTTGAGTAGGGAGGGATCTTTATCGTGTCATACCTGCTGTGACACGGTGCCCTGGTCTCATCTGAAGGACCACCCCATTTAGTATCCTCTTACGACAAGCAAGGGGTACCGAGGACCTATTCTAGCTCGGATTCCCATGGAATTCCTGTATATCATTCACGTTTTCTTCTATCATCTGTATATGGTTCACGTTTCCTTCTACCACCTGTATAATTTTCTATATGCATTCTGGCATTTCATTTTTCTTAATTTGTTAAATTTTAATAATATTTCCCACATTCATTATTTTCCGAATACAAAACGTGCGTTTATGAGGCTTGTAGTAATTTGTAAAGCTTATAAATAGTGTATTTATGTAAATTAGTCGCCGAAGAAGATTGCAGTGGAAACAGATTAACATTTCCGTTAGAGAGAGAGAGAGTACTTGATGTGCTGCCCGATTGAACGTCGTGGAATCGTGGAAAAGCTTCACTTCACACAACGTCGATCCATCGAGTAATGACATGTAATGATATGTTACTTAATGAAGCGAAGTTCAAGTAATTACAGAAACTCTCTGTTCATCGAATGAACTCCCAACGATAGTGTCGTGTATAAAAATTAAACAAATTTAATTTTTTTGAAAGGAAAATAAAACGATGTCCAAGAACATAACTCTGATTTCCATAGGAGTTGCAATCATCTGCGGATGTATAGGTGAGTACCTTTCGATACGTTTTAATTATCAAATAATAATATTACTAAATAGGTTTATATAATAAAAGAGACCAATTATAACCTCATTGGTTTTTTGCTCTTTTTTTGAGGGGGGGGGGGGTCTTTTTTATTTTAGTTTTTGTTGTTGTTTCTAATTTTTAACCCTTATAAAACGTTTCCTGTATTTTCATTTCAATTCAAATAGAATATAAATAATATCATTAGATTGAAGATTTTATAAATTTATTTAAGTCATTAATGCAGAACATTTAAAAAAGCTGTTACTTTCCGATGCATGAATTACGTAAAATTGATAGCACTAGCCTAATGTTATAGTTAGTTTAACAAACGACGTTAGTAAGGACACAAAATAGTGCTAAATATTCAAGTGAAAATTTAAAAATAGATCTCAAGTGTCTGTGCAATTAATTCCTTTCTCTTTCTTTTTCGCTTGTGTTTTTGGTAATGTAAACCCATATTTATTCCATGATTTCAATGTCAATCGTCACTGTTGATGAAATGAACTCATTAATCGCCGAGGTAAGATTTGGCAAGGACATGTTGCATAAATGTAATTCACCGATGATAAATTTCCTGAATGACATTTATACGCGCAATTGGCGGGTTTTATTTCATTTCATATTTGTTTTTATCACACTGATGTACATTAACTCATGTAATATTAATAGTATCATTATTGTTCTGGAATGGATCTCAAGTTTTTATATATTAATATATTTCGTGGCAAAGAAAGCTTTTATAAATACTATCTTTTTCATGCAATTAATGACAATTATAAGCTGCATTGGACTACAGTTACTGCAAACCAAGGTATTTCACTAGTACTCGTGCACTTTGTCAACCTTATTAACTATTATCCGTCAGTTTTGATAATATTTTGTGTTACAATTTCCTGTTCATTAAATTATTAATATAGTAATGCGTCTTCTATTTTGGTATAGATGCATCCATAATACATCCAATTCACTGTTTTATGAATAATAAATACAGCTACAGAGAATTAAATACAATCGTATAATTAAACTTGTTTCTGTAAAGGTGAATTCTGTGTTTAATAGTCCATAGTATTAATCTCTCTCTCTCTCTCTCTCTCTCTCTCTCTCTCTCTCTCTCTCTCTCTCTCTCTCTCTCTCTCTCTCTCTCTCTCTCTCTCTCTCTCTCTCTGTGTGTGTGTGTGTGTGTGTGTGTGACCTACGTTAAGTATAGCTACAGGGACACCTATAAGGTTTATCTTATACTTTCTTTCGAATTGTGAAAAAAAATGGTTTCGAGAGAGAATATTAATAAATATATGTCCTCACACCACTTGTCCTCACTAATCTAATATTCCGTATCTACACATTCCATATGCTTTAGCTCACTTTTATGGGGACGTAATTGTGAGGAAAGGATAAATGGTGCAAAAGTTTCCGACCAAACCTGGCAAGTGAGGACGTCCTCACAATTTCTAGAAGAGAATACATACGTTAAAGTACTATTATAGGTATAACTATAGTGACACGTATGAAAATTTATCTAATACTCATTTTCGATTTATGAAAATAATGGTTTTGAGAAAGAATATTAATAAGGACATGTCCTTCCCCCAACTATTTGTCCTCACTAAGCTAGTATTTTGTATCTACATCTCTACATCTTTCACATGTTATAGGTCACATTTATGAGGGCATAACTGTGAGGACAGGATTTTTGTCCTCATAGTGCAGTTCTGTCTTCACAACATCAGTCAAATTGTCCTCACTTTACACGTTTTACTGCTCTCTCTCTCTCTCTCTCTCTCTCTCTCTCTCTCTCTCTCTCTCTCACACACACACACACACACACACACACACACACACACACACACACACACACACACACACATCCCACTGGGATCCGGATTAGATTAGGTCCTCAGTATCCTTTGCTTGTCGTATGCGGGAACTAAATGGGGCGGTCCTTCAGATGAAACCGAAGCCCTGTGTCACAGCAGCGTAGCACGATGAAGATCCCTCCCTGCTCGAAGGTCGTAAGGTCGATCATAGGTCTAAATTTTGCAGCTCTTCTCCGGCAATGGTGACGTGTCCATATGAGTGAAAAATTCTCGAGCGGGACGCCAAACAATGTACAACTAACCTCTCTTTCCAACACCATGCATGTGGACGCAAAAACATACACGTACTAATTACAATTAAAGCTCAAATATTTTCTCATTATGTTGTCCAAATGTTTGTTGTATGTAAACTTTATCCAAATTACCATTAAAAATATTTGAAATAGAGCCGGTAACTTAATTTTGTTTATTCGAGGATAGTAGTCTGATATTAATAGTATCTAATAAGGTTCCAAAATATGTAACACAGGGAGGGGGTCGATATAATGGTATTACAATTTTCAATATCTTTAATGTTACATACAACGAATTTATCAAAGTGTTCATACGATGTAATCATTCGAACGATTTACTGTTTTATACCAATCTTTCTAACAATTGAATAAATTATACAAACAAATTTATTAATTGTTCTAACAACGATTTTCTAAACCATTGTAACGATCTTGTTAATCGTTTTAATAATTTAACGATTTCGGTTTTCTTTTTCCCTATCCTATCGTAATGTCACGAATACGCTGCCGTATTTTCAGTACATGCACCACACATAAACTCGTAAATATTAATGTTTCGGGGTTTTTTTGTTTGTTTTTTTTTTTTTTTTTTTGTTTTGTTTTGTTTTGTTTTTTGTTTTTCCAGCGCAAATGTTATTCCCTTGGCAATATTAATTTGTCTTATTCTTTCATCTACAGTCTGACACTACGTTTTCTATTTAGTTCATGCAATTTTAATTTTCTGGTTTATGAGGGGCCAGGAACCAACATTCTCGCAGTTAATCGCATGACGCCGAAACAAAATTATGACTTTTTCACAGCAGCTGAACAGCCGACATGATTGTTTTATTTCATTTTCTCTGGACTCGTGCTTTAAACAGAAAATATACATCAGATATCATGCCGATCCGACTTCGCATTTTATTTCCCGTTTGTACTTTTACAAATTCGTGGGGATCCGGGTTAAAATAGGTCCTCAGCACCCCTTGCTTGTAAGAGTTAACGAAATATTCATATGAGATCGTAAAAAAACTGAGGCAGCAGGTGATCCCTCACTACTCAAAGGCCGTAAACGCCGAGCATAGGCCTACATTTTCCAGGCCGGTGACGTCTACATATGAATGAAAGATTCTAGAGCGGGACGTTAAACAATATACAACCAACTAACGAATCATACAATGGTATGAGCTATATCGTCATTAAAATGACTTTCAATTTTCTTAAAGCAATTTGAAAGTTTCAAAGTTTCCTTTATTTTGATGAAGGGGGTATATGCAACTTTCTCATATACGTCATTTCAACAAAATTTGTCGGCAATCTTAAGATATGGCGTCATAAATGTTAACCTTTCCCGTTTAGAAAAAAAAAACACTATCTTTTTCATACAACAAAATAAGCATAATATGACACCTCATAAAATATATAATCGGATCAATTGATTAAGTTAGATAAAGCGATTTCTCATTTAGATTCCTTCGAAAAGGGAATGATCTTCAGAGGGCATTGATATCGGAAAATCAAGCATATTTTACATATATTTTGTTGCCATTTGAAACCTCATTCCATTATTTTAAAAATATTTTATTTCTAGTAAACTATTTTACTGGAGTCAAAATGATCTCTGGGTCCGTTGAATCTATACCCCCTTCATTGATGTTTAATATTACAATATGTCAACAAAATAGAAAAATGAAGCCCTACTTTTGCATGTCTTGATACTGAAGAACATGTTTGCAAATTTGATGCATTATGACCATATTCTGACATGATTTGATTTTTAAGGCCTAGAGATGGTTTTTCTATCAGATACCAGACAGAAATTCACTGACATTCATGCACAGAAAATTTAGTAGATGGACTCTCCGCATCAAACAAATCGAAAAGCCTAAGGTTAGCTAGGTCACATACACGATAGCCAGTTGACAACAAAAAAGATTAATTCTATGGCTTTGAAATGTATGGAGCCCCAAAGAGGTGCAAGAGAAATTATTTTTATAACGTTATGCAAGACTTAACAGTACAATTCAGATATGCAAAGTGTGAGATGATTCAAGTTCTTAAATAACCCTAGACACCACAAAAACTACAATAGGTAAAATAAAATGGGAGGGGTGAAGCAGCAGACTCGAATTAACTGTGTTTCAAAATGGGTTATGCTCTTCTTGGATGTCAACATTCCATGATATAAGAAAGGGTATACCATATTCAGGAAACGTAGGTGTTTCTGGGCATTGCGAGCCTTGCCTTTTTCACTTCCGTTTTGTACCATTTCACGTATGATCATCAACACATTGTCTAAACTGTACCTCTGATTTCATGCTAGAATTAAAGCAACTTTATAAAACTTATGATAACGAACAGTGAACAGTCTTATAAATCATATAAAGAATACAAAATTGAGAGTGCAAACGCGGATCCCTGGACATACCAGAGGTGGGATCAGGTGCCTAGCAAGATGAAGCATGCGCATCTCTGTGAGCCCTATATTTTTATCAGGTAAACGGATCTGTGGTCATTCGTAAATCATTTTGACCGAAAGTATTTGGTCACACTTAAAGAATCAGACAGAAGGGTTACAAACGGCTTCATAAACTCATATCGTGCTTCAGAATCTCCATCGTCAACTTCCCATATTTATGTAAGAAAATTGCATTATCATCTGCATATCGTGTTTATGTCTCTCAGCTGATTCGATAAATGAAATGTTCTGCGTATGATCAAATTTTAGATCGAGGTAGGCTGACAAATAAGTTGATGATACAGGAGTTTCAACTGTCATGTTTGAAATCACCTATCGTCATCTGAATTTCACCGATTCTATTTAAAAGGTGAGTAAATTGTGAATACATTGACGCGTTTCATACCAATTGTTAGACCGGTCTACACGTATTAAATTGACTACGGATTATTCCTGATCAAACTAGAAGACTCACGGCGGGTGTGACTGGTCAAAAGAGATGCTTACTAGGCATTTAACCCCACCTCTAATTTATTTGGGGATCCGTGTTTGCCATACTCTTAATTTTGTATCCTTCTGGGGTTTATGAGATTGATCACTGTTCGTTTTCTTCGCCTTTTCATCTTGCAGTTTCGTATTGTTAACTTTTCAATGGCTGTAATACATTTTATCCTTATAAAACTGTGAGTTTGTTTTGTTTTCAGTGACGTCCTCCCCATATTGCATCGATTGCATGTTTTCCATCTGTCCTGTCTATTGATTATAACATGTGATTAAATTGTCGCGTGACACAAGAACTATTGTCAAAGTGTTGACGGAGGTTTTGAGTGAAGTTTGCGAAATGCTCTCTATGGTGAGAGAATGGAACTCCGAAAATCAATTATTTATTGAATCTCAGCACCATTATACAATGGTATACAGAGATATAAAAGGAAACAAACACGTTTAGCAAGTGTTGCTTGCGTGAAAAAATGATATGAAGGAGAAAAGTGTTATTTTAAATGTGAAGTATGGTAATTCGACACAGGAGAGCACAATTTATATACTTTCTTAATGAAGGTACATTATTATCTCAATATTAGTAGTATTTGTTGTTCGACCATGATGCACTTGAAGGTAAAGATGTTTGTTATTCTTCTTTGATTAATTTTTTGTTTTGTTTGTTTGTTTTATTTATAGTCGCCTGAGCAATTTTTCAGCTATCCAGCGACTGTCACTATTACCGGTGACGAGGCTGCAAATTTAGACCTATGCTTAGCACTAATGGCTTTTAGCAGTGAGGGTTCTTTTACGTGCCACACCTGCTGCGACACGGGACCTCCGTTTATAAGGTCCCATCCGAAAGACCCGTGACTCTCACTTCGTAATGCCGAGCTCTTGGCGAAGGAGCAATCACTACCTATTTTAACGTCTTAGGTTTGACGCGGTCGGCCCGAGCGGGGCTCGAACTCACGACCTTCCGTTCACGAGGCGAGAGCTCTACCACTGAGCCACCGTGATCGGTCTCTTTGATTAATTGATAACCATGCAGGCACATGCATATTAAGCAAAAATTACCATTTATGACACTTCGATGCGAATTTCACGTATTGCTCAAAAGCTATGATAATTTCGATTTCAATTTCTCCATCGTCAACTTCCCTTATCTGTGTGGCAATATACCATCAACACCTGCATATGGTGTTTATATCTCCCAAACTGATTCAATACGCAAGAGCTTGTTCTGCATATGATCAGTTTTAAGGCGAGGCAGACTACTAACAAAACGTTGATGTTACAGGGGTTTGTACAGTCTCGTCTAAAGTCAGTATTTGGCAACCTTTATGGTCGTTATAACGATCTAGTTTGCCAGTAGAACTTTCCATTATGTTAAATGCTGTCTGACGTGTTTCATACAAATTGTTAGGCCGTTCTTGACACACTGATTCTGACTGCTGATTGCTCCGTTTACCTGATCGGGATGTAGGGCTCACGGCGGGTGTGACCGGTTGACAGGGTATGCTTACTACTGCTAGGCACCTGATCTCTTGTATGTCAAGGGGTCCGTGTTCGCCCATCTTTCTGATTTGCATTTTCTATAAGAATTGCGAGATGGAATACTGTTAGTTATCTTAGCCTTTTCATACACAAACCGATTTTTGTTTTGGTTATATCTGTATTTTTACGCAATAATGAATTGATACGACCAAACTAAAGACAGGGTATCTATACTCTGCAAAAAAAGAAACGCATAATGGATTTTTTAAGATTTTAGTAGATGTATTTTGGATTATGATTTTACAATAAAAAATGTAGATATTCACTAGAATTGTTTCAATTGAAAAAAATTACAGTCCAAACCTTAGATATTGGTGGAAAAAAAGTCAGATTATCACAGTTAAGAACACTTCCTGTCACGTTTAAGTTAGTACCGTGTATGACCACCTCGAGCTGCCAACACAGTTCTGCATCTCCTTGGCATAGAGTCAATCAATGTTCTTACGTTATTGCGTGGAATTGTTCGCCATTCCTGTTGTAACATTTGACGGAGCTGATCGAGGGTCTGAGGCGGAGGTTGGCGCAGGCGCACACGTTTATCCAGTTGGTCCCATAAGTGTTCAATCGGATTCAAATCCGGTGATTTGGAAGGCCATGGTAGCACATTAATGTTGTTCTGCTGAAGGTAGTCAATTGTTAAGCGGGCTGTGTGAGGCCTGGCATTGTCATGTTGGAATAACTCCCTCTGTCGGTCAATTACGCGCATAAGGTGAGGTTGGAGAATTTCGTCTCTGTACCTTTGAGCCGTTAAATTGCCCGGGACATGTACCAGTTCTGTTTTACGGTCATTAGAGATCGCCGCCCATATCATGACGCTACCTCCACCGAAGCTATCCACTTCTTGGACACACGAGGAAGAGAAACGTTCATTCCTGCGCCGGTATACACGGATTCTTCCAGCACGTTTCTGTAGCAGAAAACGGGACTCATCGCTGAACCAGATTCTACGCCAGTTGCGGAATGTCCAGCCCCTCAATCTGTTGCACCATCGGACTCTTTCTCGTCTGTGTAACGGTGTCAAAACTGCTCCAAAATACGGTCTTCTGGGTCTAATGCCATATTGTCGAAGTCGGTTGCGGACTGTCTGCGAGCTGATTCTTCTCAATCCAGGTATTCCGACTGCAGTAGCTGTTGCAGCAACGGTTCGATTCCGTAGATGAAAGACCCGGATGTAGCGATCTTGTCCAGGAGTCGTAATGCGAGGTCGCCCACTCCTCGGTCGGTCATTAGTAGAGCCAGTCTGCTGGAATCTGTTCCACAGCCGAGAAATTGTGCTCTGATTTACGTTTTCAGTTCGTGCAATCTCACTTTGGGATACTCCGGCCTAGAGACGGCCAATGACGATATTTCGAGTAGCAGGGTCCAACCTTGGCATGGCAGCATTTTAACGTTATGATGAATTCAAGCTTCAAACTTCGTCCTTTTATGCGCTTTAATGTAGTGGTTGAATTAAGCACAAAGTTCTCGTGAAAAACGTAAGCCAAATTCCATGGCGATAGAGGTGATGTGCAATTTTAGAGAGCCGCCGAGCTAATTTGGCAGAGAGCCAAATCAAATGAACAGACCTTTAAAGTTTCATACTTACCTGTAAAAAATCACTCAAAATTAAATTACTCAATTGACCATTTCAGTTTACCTGGTAAAATACATAATTTGCATTTTTAAAATTTCAAAAGGGCTATGCGTTTCTTTTTTTGCAGAGTATATATGCTGGTTTTCCAAAGTCACCCTAACAAGCTAAGATTCTCTGCCATTAAAATCTAAGGGCTGTGATACTTCATAAGTACCAAAGCGTATACACACTTTATATTAAAATGAAACGCAACGCGAATCCCTCAAACAACTAAAAACTTTTGTATTTTCAGTGTATAGTATATCAGTGGTCCTTAAACTTTTTTATGTTAAAATTGTGAAAACAGGAGTATAGAAATATTCATATTTGTTTTCCAGGATATCCAGACATGCCAGAAGAAGTGTTGTTGAAGGCGTTATTTCCGAAATACAACAACAATGCTCGACCAGCCACCAGAATTGCACCCATAGTCAACGTGGACCACAGCATGGACCTCATACGTATCAACGACTTTGTAAATGAAATATTTTCTTACCGCTTCCTCAGTCACACGTCGAGACGACATCCGTTTTATTGTTGTAGTGCTAAAGATTGTTTCACTATGAAGTTGGTCGTGTAGTGAACCTCCTTATAATGTCTTCGTCTTTCATGACACATGCCTTCGGTTCCAGAATCTGTGATTTTAATGTCCTTGGTCGAGCGTAAGAGTGAACTAATGCGCTCACTTACTGTCTGTCTTCCATTCAGTGGTTGAGTACAGTACTCACATGTTGTGAATAACATTAAGGTCATCATTCCATTTTTCTGTCTCATTATTGATTATGTGATACCAGTTTGGAAAAGATTGCTTGGTCAAAAGGTCAAAATTGAAGGTCACAGTGAACATTTGATTGTAAGATTGGTTTGTTACTATTTAAAAAGCACCGATATAGATTTTTCTTAAAATTGTCAGAAATGACAGGAGTGGCCATGGATCCGGAGTGAAACCAGCTTATTGATTTCTGAGTCAAAATGTCATTGGTCTATTGCTGTAGATACATCATAAAAATATCATCGATTTTCAGCCTCATATTTAGATAAATACGTTGTAGGTGGGAAGGAAAAATACCTAATGACACAATGTTGAGATCAAAAGTGAAGAAATGTTCATATATCATTTAAGCGGTGAGGCATTTAACTACAGAAGTAGCAAAGCGTATTGCTGCCCGTTATAATAGTGGTGTAGAGTAGAATTAACATGCATAAGGTGGAATGATTTGCCTGTATCTTATGTAGCTCAATGTTGAACTTGCTTACCAAAATAATAGTAGTAGAACATAACTCCGATTGCAAAACCCCATCATTATCGTATGGGAGAAAAAAATCTTATTAAGATAAGTAATACAATTATTTTAAGCCTATACATAACACGTTGGGAGTAATATCCTATACTCAGAATATCAGGCTTGTACATTTTTTTATTACTTGTTTTAACTGAAAACTCGAGTTTGGTATCTAATCAGTTTACCGGTATTTAATCAGTTTACCTGTATCTAATCAGTTTGCTGGTATCTAATAAGTTTACGGATATCTAATCAGTTTACCGGTATTTAATCAGTTTACCGGTATCTAATCAGTTTACCGGTATCTAATCAGTTTACCGATATCTAATCAGTTTACCGTTATTTAATCAGTTTACCGGTATTTTGCTACTTTTGCAATATTTGTACATCCTATATAAATACTGCCGAAAAAATATCTTAGTACCATCATATTGGAGAAATTATCCTTTTATTAGATTTTCTCTAGGATAATAATGATTTTGGTAGGACTAAAAATTGACTCACTATGTCTTATATGATTTGGAGGCTGATATTTTCATTCTATAAACAAATGAGCTACGAAATGCACACAAATTCCATCATATATGCGCTTAAATTTTTCTCATTATCACATAAAGGTGAACATTGCTGTGTCCTAAGTAAAATAATACTCCTATGACACAATGTTGCTTTTCTTCCTTTGTCCCAGGTAAATAAAATCTATCAAAAGAATTCATAACATCATAATCCCTGTATAGTTTATCCTTTTATGGTATATACTTATATAATGAAATTAATATTCTCAATCTTAATTCCATTCTCACCTACCCGGGTGAACATTGTCTAGATCTTGTGCTGACATAAGTTTACTTCTTTATAACAGAGACGGGATACTTTGAAAAGTGACGTCTGGGTGACAATGCGATGGCATGACCCGCGCCTAACGTGGAATCCGAGTAGCTATTTCGGTTTAACGTCATTCAGTATCTCTCCTGATTTACTGTGGACACCGGATGTGACGTTGTATAACGGGTAATAGTGCCTTTGTTGAGACTCCCTATTGAAAGTTGTTTGCATCATGTATATGCAGAAATTACTCCATTGCTTCTAATGTTTTCATATCCCCATACTACTAATTAGATACCTGTATTCATTCGTTATATTTATACTTTGTAATCTAACTTGATACACTTTATGTCATACTGAAAAATAAGTGTTTTAATGACAATTAATCATAGGTTAAATGCAAATCTATACATGTAACTTCCCCCCATGTCCTTGTTATGAAAAAATTATGACTTTTCTGTAAAAAAAAAAAAAAACCGCTAAATGAAAATGTATATAAGTATTTTATTTTGTGTACTATGCAAATTTTACCACTTTTTCGAAGCATTGTTGTAACAATTCATGATATGACGGCTTGCATGCAAATTCTATCCATCGTCCTTACACTCGCATTTATCTCTGTCAACGTCAAGATTCTTGGAAAATTGTGAAAATGCTCAAATTAAATATGGTTTCGACTTCAAATGCAAAAAATATACGTAAATAAATCAATATTAAACAAATGTCAAGTCTTTCTGTGACACAAGAAGCACTGAATTGTGTTGAAACGCGGATGTTCGATTGCACACTAAAGGTAGATATGCATTGTAATGGGAAATAAGAATTAAATGAGTTGCTTGTCCTACACTTTCCTGATATTTTATAAACTAGTTCTTAGTTTTATTTTTATTAACCGGGAAAAGGTGGATTTGCACATGGAATAACACTGCTAAATTTTAGATTAACAGAGGTAGATGTGCGTATAAGGAACGATAACTCTGGGTAGAAATTCAATTTTTATGGTGACCAGTGAACCTTCGATTTTTTTTTTTTTTTTTCAGTTTTTCATCATATAGAAATAAATTTTGAACAATTTTATTTTATTAGTGTTGGTGACATACAAAAGGCCGATTTCTCCAGAAAAATCGTAGTAAACAGCAACGGCATGGTCCTCTGGCTCTACCCCTCCCAATTAGAGAGCACCTGCGTCAGCAGAAACGAACAGGGGGAACATGTGTGTCGTCTGAAGTTCGGATCCTGGACCTACAACGGACTACAATTAAACCTTACTCATTCAGACAGACAGCTGGGCATGTCCAACTACTATACCAATCCGGATTGGGAAATCACGAGCACCAACTCAGTGCGGAATGTGATGAAGTATGCATGTTGTCCGGAACCATATCCTGACGTATCCTACCAGCTGTCATTTAAAAGTGCTGTAAAAGGGTAGTGAAAGTAGACAGACGGCAAGCATAATAACTTACTGGATTGTGTTACTATATTTATGATGTTTTAATGAGTACCTATCTACAATATATATGTTTATGAGACCTTTCAACACCTTTTCTTCAAATGGAATTGTAATAAAGGGTTCAAACATAATTTTGATTCACCGAATCTTCGTTCTTCAGCAATATTGGGTATTTTTGTTTTGTTTACTGTTGAATGCAAGTCAGATTCAGTACAATACCTGTATAGTGCTGGCACTACTTTGATGTTCGTACAATATTACTGGCTACCATTGATCTTATTCTTTTGATACATACTTGGTATATCTTCATGCAGTGTATTAGTATTGGAAAACAATTCTAACACCACACATGTTGTATGATCACTATAATAAAAGTGGTCTTTACATTTCTTTTATATTATCATATATTTAATGAGCTCATCTCCTACCTGATCTAAATTGCTTTGTTTCTAGATACTCTAAATTGTTACGTTACAGCAATTTCTCATCCCATATCGGGTGTGACTTGCCAACAAGGGATGCTTACTCCTCCAGGGTACTTTGGTATCCAAGGCTCTGTGTTTGCCATTCTCTTAACTTTGAGATTGATCACTGTTATCTTCATTTGTTCATACGTGTAATGTATGTTGATTTTGCTTATCGAGTTCATGATAATTGTAAATAAAATAGGTTTGGAAAGCTTTATGAAATAATGTTCGTATCCGTAGTACAACTACTCCATTATCTTTTACGAGAAGGAAGGAACTAATTGGAAGTTTGACTGAAAGTGTGAAGTAATTCTTGTGGATATTATTATAGTTATCATTACATGTATTTTGAGATTTTGTCTACAAATGATGACTCAGATTATACGAGATCTCATTTGCATAACAAGGTATTCTTTCATGTCATTCAGAATATCGGTCATATAGTCCCAACCAGACAACTTAACAGAGAGCAGACGCTAGCGTATAATTTTTAATTAGCTTTGCATGTGCTAAAGCAGATTAAAATCACTCCCTTGTGTTATACAGAATGCGGGATTAATGGGCGTAGTTAAAACTATGAATCAGGGGTCACAATATACAGACCTTACTTAGCTTCAAAATATTGTTTGTTTCCACTAGACCTTAACGACAAACCCAGAAAAAATGTTTCAACTCTACAGTTTTTGTTCTTTAGGTATATTTCAAACTGCGATGAAATATATGTAGAAACATCCCTAATGGTAGGTGAAATGCAACTAATGTACTTAATCGCTACGTGCCACCAAGAGAAATCATTTTTCTGTCCTAAATGATTCGAAATCCCTGCAACATCTTGTTGCACCAGTGCTATAATATGCTAAAGGTTGCAAACTATAAGCGCTATATGGTGTATCAAAGTGCATGTTTGACAGATCTGACTATTAATCAAAAAGATTATTGAAGGTAATTCGGTCTACTAAATATCGTGGTAAATTTTCCAGTGTTCCTTAGTTCTGCTACAAATATGTTCATACTTAGTGTTTACGTTACAAAGTTTGACAGAAATTGTAATAAACAAATATATATAGATACAATTAATGTCTGTTATAATGGAACTTCAAAGTTCATTAGAACTAAGTATGAAAAGGTTGTGACCTTGAACTAACCTTTGCATAAAAGAATTATGACAATCAATATTTATGTCTTAAACGAATGTTATTCCTCTCCATCCTAAAATGGCATATGGTTACTGATTACAAGAACAAATGAAGATAACGAATAGTGATCAATCTAATAAATCCTCTAAAGAATACAAAATTAAGAGAAGGACAAACACGGACACCTGGACCCACCAGAGGTTGGGTCAGGCGCCTAGGAGGATTAAGCATTCCATGTCAACCGGCTATACCCGTCGTGACCCCTATATGTCTTGATCAGGTAAACGAAGTAATCTTTAGTCAAAACCAGTCTGTATGAACTGGTATCAAACACGTCAGGACATAAGTTCCTTTGCTACATTTTGGGAAATAAAATATATTTTCTTTTCCGTTCGCAGTAGTCTAGTGGTTATGGTTCAAACGGAGAGTCCCAGATTCCATTCTCGATCCTCCTATGACGTATGACATAGATAATGACTGTTCCTTCGCCAAAAGCATGGCATCAATAGTGAATGTCACAGGTTTTTCGATTATGGCCTTAAAACGGACGTCATGTGTTGTGGTTGGAATTGGCACGATAAAGACTAAGTGTATGGTGAATAACGGTTAACTGTACTTGACGAACGATCAGTTTTTGTATGGTAAAAAACAATCACTAAGTCAACAGGTACAGTGACAAACGATTACTAAGATCACTAAGGCCAAGTGTAAGGTGAAGAACGATCACAAAGATCAAGTGTACGGTGAAGAACAATCACTGAGGTGAAGTGTAAGGTGAAGAACGATAATCAAGTCACGTTTACATTGATGAACGATTACCAAGATCAAATGTAAGGTGACGAATAATCACAACGGCCAAGTGTGTGGTGAAGATCGATCACTAACGTAAGGCTAAATATTTAATGAAGAAAGATCACAGCGACTTTTCATAATCTGACGCGATTCGAATCTAATGAGTGCCCTCCGTTTACATGATGGATGGGTCAAATATACTATGGACTATTGACCATTTTTCCTCACAGTTTTTGGAGACACGGCCATCAGAGGAGACCTCAAAACCAAGGTAAGTGTTGACAAAGTGACAAATGAACACAATAATTGCAAAAGATTTCTACAGATGTCCTGAAAAACTTGCCAACCTTTGAGCAATCCAGTGTACTAGCTTCTGTACATGTTCACCACGACTTGACAAAAGTAAAATTTTCACAGGAGAATGTACATATGTCATAAAACAAGAGGCCCGTGGGCCACAACACTCTCCTGAGTCACTTTGACCCTGCTGTTCTTCAAAAGAAAATGTTTTAAATGATTTAAACGATTATTTACCGTCTTTATTCCTAGAAAAAGATTGACCCTGCCATAAGCCCACAAGGTTATAACTTAATGTATTCAATATATAATGAAAAGAAATTGAACAATTTGAATGATTTCAATGAAAATAAATCTTTATTATTAATTAATGAGGAAAGTGAAGCAGATCAAATTCACATGAATGGAAAATGATTAGAAACCGATTTTTTTATACTTGAGACTTTTTGTAAGAGTTATCCGTCTTTGGTAAAAATGAGAAAAATATAATTTTCTAAAGATGTTTGCGCTAAATGATAACCTTTATTTCATATTTTCATCAAGAATAAGTTTTGTAACATTTTTTTAGATTTGTACATCTATAAAAATACAATTTTTTTAAAATATGTTGATAAAACATGATGAATTATTTATGTTTAGTAAATTCTTTTTAATGATATCAAGATCATACAAATTTCACCATTTATTTAGTAAATGTTAAATATGATCGTTATTCTACTTTATATCCATTCATTATTTTCAAATACAAAAACTGGACATCACCAGATAACTGAAAAGCGTTGAGTGTGGCGGAAAACAAACAAACAATCAATCAATCAAATGAAAGATGAATAAACAACACAATACACTTGGTGGAATTAAAAACGACACGCTGCAGCTATTTTATATTTGAAACATGTCAAATATACAAATTCACAATATACCATATAATTGTATAGATAATTCTTGTTTTATATTTAACTATTTAATAAACTTTGTAAATTTCAACTTCACTGCTGTACGTCTCGTCCTAAACGGGTATTGAATAATATTTTACCCCTTATATAGCAATGCGAACAAAACAGGTTCTAAAGAACTACGTGGTATAACTAGGTATTCGAATGGAAACCTTTAAAATTTATTGCAACACCAAGTAGAAATTGATTTCCGTCTAATACGTACCTCAAACGAAAGGAACCACATTACGTTGAATATCTTAATCGAACTTGAATCCAACAACACAGAGAAGCTTTATTATCAATATTGCTGTTATGTAGAAGATTTTTCTCTATAATTCATTTGTAAAGTAAAAAATGTGATCTCCGATTCAACTCCCTCCCGCTCCACCTTAACCCCAGTCTCCATAATTTGGGGAGAAAAAGAATATATACTGGACACAATAAGTTAGGGGTCATGGGCTATTTCATTGATTAAAATTAAACCATTGTACGTACATGCCAGAATACATGAAACACAAAAAACAAAAATTACGTCATTTTTCATCAATATTTACTCAAAAATCTTGATTTCATTTGTTGCTTTTTTGGGTCATAGCGCACAAAACATGTCACAGAATGACGTGAAGAAATCTGGCATGATTGATTGTATACTGTTTAACGTCCCTCTTGAGAATTTTTCACTCATATGGAGACATTACCATTGCCGGTGAAAGGCTGCAAAATTTAGGCCTATGCTCGACGTCTACGGGTATTGAGCAGTACTCCTTGCTTGTCGTAAGAGGCGACAAAACGGAGCGGTCCTTCGGATGAAACCGCAAAATCCGAGGTCCCGTGTCACAGCAGGTGTGGCACGATAAAGATCCCTCCCTGCTCAAAGGCCATAAGCGTCGAGCATAGGCTTAAATTTTGCAGCCCTTCATCGGCATTGGTGATGTCTTCATAGTATATAATCGTTCATAATATATCCTTTGATTTTAAACGTCATTGTTATTCCCAGAGAGCTAATTGTGATTAGTTTGTTTTACGTCCCGTCGAAAATATTTCACTCAAACTGAAACGTGACCCGAAAGTAGGTGAAGTACGAGGGCGAGTCAGTTAGTATCCATCCTATCTCATTTCCAATTGACCGAGACGGTCATAATTTCCATGCCTTAAAAGCTTATTCCTGGGTACAAAATTGCACGCGTATCAAGTCATTCTTGAATACGATATTGAATGTCAAACATGGCTACTGATGCAAAGGCGTGCTTTTCATCTAAAGTTGAGTACCGTACTGTAATTCGGTACTTGTATTTAAGATGTAAAACAGGCAAGGAAATACATGGTGAGTTAGCTGATGTGTACGAGTCTTCTGCACCATCTTATGCTCGGGTTAAATTCTGGGTAGGAGAATTCAAACGCGGTAGAACGTCTTTAAAAGATTAAGCCAATCCGGACGTCCACTGGATGTCACCGACGAAGAATTGTGTAACAAAGTTCGGGATCTGGTATACCCTGATAGGCGAATTCAGGTGGAAGAAATAGTACAGGCATAAGCCATTTCACATGGTAGTATTTCAACAATCTGACATGATCGTTTATGTGTGCGGAAGCTAACAGACCGTTGGGTCCCCAAATCCTTTAGCGATTAACAAATGGCAACCAAACCATCAGTATGCAACGCCTTGTTGAAGTTTATTTTGTCAAACGATGATTTTCTTTTTCGTCTGGTGACAGTAGATAAGACTATAAAGAGTCGTCAGTGGGTAGGGTCGGGGTCCCCGAGGCCAAAGAAGTTCAAGACACAACCATCTGCTGGCAAGGTGATGGTCATAGTATTTTGGCACACAACAGACGTTGTAATGTTGGGCGTTTTACCCAAGAGAAGTATAATAACTGGAGTGTACTATGCAAACTTGCTAGACCAGTTGAGAATCGTTATCCGTGAAAAACGCCGAGGAAAACTATCTAAAGGTGTTTTGCTGCAACAGGACAACGCCAGAGTCCACACTTGCAAAATTACAATGGATGCTGTAGAGCGAAACATCCGAAACGTGAAAAGGGATATCTGTGGACGTCATTGCCGGACTGACGAAGAAGTTGTGGCGGCAGTTAAGGAGTCGGTCAATGGATGGCACTTGAACACTGTTGGTCTAAGTGCATCACACTAGAGGGTAATTACATCGAAAAAGAAGGTGGATCTCAACCGGAAATAAGTTAAACTGGTTACTTATTGAATCGCCCTCGTACCACAAATTTAGACCTATGCTTTGCGCTCAGGGCCATAGCAGTGAGGGTTTTTTACCATTTCAACGCCTGTCTATTCGGGACCTCCGTTTTTAAGGTCAGATCTGAACGACTCGTGATTCTCACTTTCAAATGCCGAACGTTTAACGAAGGAGCAATCATTACCTATGTTTATGTCTTCAGTTCGAGGCGGCCATGGTACGAGCTGGACTCGAACTCACTTATTCTAGTTCACTGGATTTTATCGAATCTACATATGAATTAAAATGAACAGTGTTATTATATAAAACGTTATCAATCATCATTGGTGACGTCTCCATATGAGTGAAAAATTCTCGTGCGAGACGTTAAACAATATAAAACCAATCATCGATATATCTTAAATTTTCAGTTGAAGACATCAGCAACATATTTTTTTCTTCTCGTGTAGCTTTTGAATATATTCTGCCTTATAAGAATATTAAAACAGGTCGGCTTACAAAAGAGCACAATTCGTGTCCACAATAATTCTACAAGACTGTTGGAAGACTTAATTACCAATGACCCTGTCGATATTGTTAATGAGGACTCTTGCCGTATCGTTTTAATGTAGTCTCCAGAGTACTTGTGCGTAAAATCAGCTATTGTTTGTTTGTTTAACGTCACCAGTTGTAGGTGAAGTAACACAATTTAGACTTATGCGTACCGCTCTGGGCTATAGCATAGAGAGTTCCTTAACATGCCAACGCCTGCCGCGACCTCTATTGCATAGTATCAGACTGGTTTTTCACGAAGTAATTTTTTGATTGATTATATATTGTTTAACGTCCCGCTCAAGAATCTTTCACTCATATAGAGACGTCACCATTGCCGGTGATGGGCTGCAAATTTAGGCCTATGCTCGGCGCTTATGGTCTTTGAGCAGGGAGGGACCTTTTACGTGCCACACCTGCTGTGACACGGGACCTCGGTTTTTGCGGTCTCATCCGAAGTAATTTTTTGAATGACTGACCACAAAACACGAATATTTTCGTGTTCCATCTTAATTGAAAAAGCAGGTGTCTAGGTCAAAACACCAGGTCTTTAAAATATCGTGTGGAATTGTCATGCAAGTGCCGAAGAGTCGCACATTTGATGTTGATTGAAGAACACAGTACTATTAAAGTTGGATTACCAAATATGAAATCAAATCAAAGTTCGTTTAAAATACAGTTGTAATTAATGAATCTTGCATACAAAGTCCCTACATTATAATTTTTATGAATTATGGAACACATACGGTACCAAAATATCTCATACATAGATTTTCAACCCGTTAAAATGTTCTACAAAGATGGAAATAAAAATGTATAGACCATGAAATCCACTTGACAGTTTATTCTTTCAAGAACAATTTAACAAGCAATAATGTCATGTATCATTTTTGTATATCAAAAGTGCAAATTATAGTAGCATCATATCTTACACATTTGACAAGCTATCCCTTATTGTTGCATGTACATTATATATGTCAAAACTGTCATAACAACCTCCAAATCTTTTGTAAATAATATACTCTACATACATATACACACATTGTATCGGGACATATACAAGACATGCAAGTCACTCTTCCATTGACTGTGCAACTTATTACATGTATTTATTTTTTAAATCTAACTACTCAAATTATTTTTGTAATACTACTTAATTTATAGTTAAATGATTTAATAAAAAGGAAAAATTATAAAATATACATGGGTACACAAATGTTTACAGATAATAAAATTATGAGGAGAGCATTTTGAAGACAGAAAATTCAAGACAAATTGTAAAATCCTTCATGATAAATTCTTCCAAAATGCAAAAAATTACTCACGATACTAAATTGTTAAAATTCATAGAACTCTATTACATGCAATATACATTTTGATAGCTAACATGATATTTGGTAAGTTTTTTTTATTCATTCACAGATTTGTTTTTATAATAACATAGAAGAGAACTATATTATAGGTAACTGTACACACATCCAATAAAACAGACGTCACAGAATGTCTTAATCCTTTTACTGCGTGTGCACAGTTAGAAATATTATTGCATGCATGTTGCATGATATAATACTTCCAAAGTCATCATTGTAGAAATGGTATTTTATTATGACATCCACAGACCTGAAATATACAGTATTTTATATACAAATGTGATCAAGTGTTCCATAAATATTTGCAAAAAGCAGTCTTTTAGAAAAAGCATCATAACTGATTTTGATAGCATAAAATTAAGAAAAGTATCAGATAAAATAATTAATGAAGAAATTAACAGAAATTACATCAGAGAAGTTTTAATTTCTAAATTTGATATACATATATCTGAAATATAATCAAAATAAAATTGCAAAAAATTAGAAAAAAATTAACATCTTTAGAAATATTTTCTTCAAACAGGCAAGTAATTAGTGTCTGAGTAGGTGTTAATTAATAGCAATGTACAGTGAAACACACATAGTAGATAGGATAGTGAAAGCAATTAATGACACTTGCTACAATCAAACTTTCAAAAATGATGAAAATAAAACCTAAATTTGTTTTTATAAGTAAAATGAATACAATGGACCCTTATTCCCATAACTTCTCAATGAAACAGTGGGGAAAATCTATATCAATCAAATTATAAAGGCAGGGGTAAATATAATTCAACTGTTGAACATCATAGAAGCTCTCTTCTCTCCTCTCTCTCCTTTGTTTGGTTTTTTGTTTTTGTTTTTGTTTTCTTTTGTTAAGAATTTTATATTTGTACTTATTAATAAATCAACTAAAGCAAAGCAAAATTAAAAAAAATTTTTTTTTGCTATACAGTGACCTTAGCATATATATGTATATATGCTGGGAATTTGTACATGCATCTTCCTGACGTTATGATTTGAATTAAATAAACATGTATATAAAACAGAAAATGGATTGAAACAGTCATGTACTATATGTGTGTCAAGACTTTATGGCAACTGCCGTCTTGCATGTTTCCTAATTCTTTCCAAATCATTGAAAGTGGGGAATAATGTTCAATTTTGAGCCATTTCAGAGAATTAATCAAGACTAGTTTGATAACATTTGATGTTCAGCATCTACTAAACTACAATGTACATATACTGGTACTAGATATGAATGTCTCATTCACACTCTTACAATATTGCCCACGGTTGGTACAACTACTTTTAAGTTTGCATGTCATATCTAAAACATGACTATGAACCTAATTTATCAGAATGATATACAGGTAAAATTTTATGAAATATGATAAGTCATAATAGGTCATGGAAATAAAGAAATAGAAGCAGGTGCATGCTGAATTCTGATTGGCTGATATTATTAATAACAGAAGTTAGAATATAACAATGTAAATTAGACAAGGAACAGTCCCCACCAGCAGCCAATTCTAGTTCTGTGCATAAATTGAAGAAGCATTTAGAGTTTAAAAGGCAGCATTGTGTATATATGTAAACAAAACCAAATGAATACATTAAAAACATTATCAACAAAATTCTTGGATCATCCAGAATATGAAAAATTAATGTAAGCATTCATCTATAACCTGTGAAACTTGAATGCCATGATTACCTTGAATAGAACAGCAAAAATAGTTCCGAACAAGAAATAAGGAATCAGGGTTCGTAAACCTGATTTTTGGGATGTTTTCTTCATAATCCACTTAACAATGCTCCCTTTTTTCTCTGAATATGGTGGATATCGAATTCTGTGGATAAATGGAAAGTACCTTCATCATAAATGCCTACCACTGCATTAACGTACATAACGAGGAAAACTTAGCAGAGGCATCGTGAAAGTCAAAAATTACATCAGATTTCGTATTCTTACCAATTAGTAAAAAATTAAACATATCAATTTTAATCATATGTATCACTGTTTGCTTATAGAAAAGTAGCATATCTCAGCAATATCTGAGTAACTCTTGTTTCTTGTGACACGTAAATAACTAATGATTTATACTGATGATTTGATGTATTTCACGATGTTAAAAGCACACGCACAAAGTGTGACCTGTTACATACAGGGACAGAACATTGAATATATATGTGTTTGTGCCAATCACTGTAATGTTATATCTTCAGTATCTATTTCTGCACCAATCATATAACATATGAAACTTGGGGATTTTAAAATACAGTGGTAAGCACACAAAAGACTAGCTATCTCTATAGCCATACAGGTCTGTGCCAACAATGCAATGGTCTGAGAGTGTTGTAAAGTCAATCTTCTTTTTAATGCAAATCAATTTCAATTTTCATCAAAAACAGTAGACTTTCGTGTGTTAATTTTCATGTGTTTCATTAACTTGAAAAGCTTTTGAACATATCTCATACTTTTTTAACAGAAAAGTTTTTCTTTTATTGATGAAACCATTAATTTTAAAATTCAATAAAATAAGAGTCACTCTGAAATGTTCCAAATAGATAAATTCTGAATTATGATATGTGGATGTTGTATCATTCTAATTAATATAATGTCTTTCAATTATTGATGTTCAAAGTTTGACTTTACCTTTTTAAGCTGCACATCTATGTTTACGGTTTAGTAATCAGATAGTCCACATGAACTTATGAAAGCCATTGTTTAGCTGTCTAATCTGTCTTAATTTCATAGAAAGTTACCTTATTAAACCAATTAAAACTTGTACCTTTGTATATTCATTTTGTAAAAATGTTATTGTCCATTTCAAAAGTCTGGGTTTTATGCCATTTCCTGTTCTGAAATTTGGAATCTTGCTATCCATCAGCTTTCACAAGAATTCAAGTGAAATTGAAATTCAACATCAAACAGTTTGGGAGATCAAAGCAAAGTGGTATATCTAGATCGTGTTGTGACAACTTACCACACTTCACCGTTTCAAAAAATTTGTGTCTATTTTTAGAATCCCAGCCACGACCAGAGACCACCAGACTTTGGTGATTTCCTTGTTAACCAACTTATTGTGCTCAACTTCTTTTCAGTGTATGGTGGGTATCTTACTCTGTGGATTATAACTTCGCAATAGAAAATCTCCAGAATAATGATCTCAGATTCACATTAAAGAACGTTCCTTGCAGCAAAACTCTTTTTGAAAATAATCTATTTTGAAAAAGGTCAGCACTGAAATCAGGATTTTTCTGAAACTGATTGATTTGTTTTTTATCCCCCCTTCCCTACTACTACTGTATATGTACCTAGTCCAGATATAATGATTGTTCATTTCAAGTCCTTTGTTCATATCATTCATATATCACATATCATTTTATATTTTCCCAGAATGTTTCATAATTTAAACGTATCTATCAATTGATTCTCCTTCATTCTCTGTAACTAAGAATTTTCAGCCTCTTTCAATTCAAACTGGTGAAAATTTACATGGAGATAAAAGTATTTCAAGTTATAACATAAATTAGTGAGAAAGGTGGGTATTATTCCAGGTCAGGCAGTTCTTTATATAAAATGATGTGGCTGGACCAACATGAACCCAGGATACTACATCTCTAGTCAGTTGCTCTAACTGCTTAGCTATCCAGGGAAATGTCTGTGGGCCATTAAAATACCCATTTACCCTTCTTAGCAATCCAGGGAAATGTCTGTGGGCTATTAAAATACCCACTTACCCTGCTTAGCTATCCCAAGGAAATGTCCATGGGCTATTAAAATACCCACTAACCCTAACATGTACAGGTACCAACACAGAAATGATATTTCTAAGAAATTGTGTAACTAAGGAAACACTTACGCTACTAATCCTTCACCACCATGCCTTCTTTCGAGAACTGATCTCTTGTGGCAGAAGGTGTCAAAAGTATAGAACCCATGATAAGCTCCTGTACCACTGCAGCCAACCCCTCCAAATGGCAGTGTCATTACTGAAAATGGAAGCAGTATGTTTAAATAGATGTTTTGTATTCTGTCTGTATGTATCAAAGAAAGGTGAAGATGTGATGTGGCTTTCATGAAAGTCTAGCAATATATCTTTGTGTGCTGTGCCCAATGACTTAGGAAGTTGAACTAAGTTCAATTTCCAATTAAGTAGAGATGCATGAATTTTAACTTACATCCACCCTGCATCATGGTATCATTGAATGTCAAGCTTCCACTGCTGGTGTTATTCAAAAACTTCTTGGCCACATCATGGTTCTTTGAGAAAATGTACATGGCTAGAGGCTTCTCTCTGTAGTATAATAATGGTATCATCTCCAAATTTTTCTGACTCTCATGATCTAACACAAACAGAATTTTATGCAAAATCTCTAATGGTTATAAATCAACAGCCACTGCTCAATTTAGATTTATATACCCCTTATTGATGTGGGAAATAGCTTCATCATCACTGCTGATAGGCATAATGGGAAGGACTGGCCCAAACACCTGTAATACAAAGATCCATTTACTGATTATGAAGTAACTTAACATTATATAAAGTATCAAATATCTAACAATTTATTAATGTAACGTTAAATCCTTGATTTTCAGGATGTAGAGTCCCTGAAACATTCTACTTTCCCAGTTGAACAGTGAGCAAATGGTGAATGAATGGTGAGCAAACAGTGATCGTATGATGAGTGACTGCTAGAAGCAATTTGGTGATTTCCCTGCATTGTACTTATTTACTTAAGGTGAACACAAGACTGCAAACAAAAAGTGCATGGTGAAAAACTGGTGAGCAAACAGAAAAACTGTGTAACAGGGCCTGTAATGTGGTTGATTTTCATCATTTTCCTGTTATAGACATCAACACTATTTTGATCCTCCATGAGCAGAGAAACTGAACAATACATTTACAGAATGTCACCTCTGACCACAAAATAATAAAGTCCCCACGAGTCATGAACCTTGAAGTTGTGAAATTCATAATTTTGGTACATCCTTTTCTGCTTTTTCTGAATATGCATTTAGTTTTTGTATAATATCATCAAAATCAAAGGGGCCTCCATGGCCGAGTGGTTAGAGCATCGCGCTCAAAATCACAAGGCATCTCACCTCTAGACGGCGCGGGTTCGAATCTCGCTAGCACCGATATATGTGAGAAAGTTTGCCAGTTTACTTTCAGAAGGTCGGTGGTCTCTTCCCGGGTACATTGTATCAGGGTTCTCTCCTCCACCAATAAAAACTGGACACCACCAGATAATTGAAAACTTGTTGAGTGTGGCAGAAAACAACAATCAATCAAAATGAAAGAAGTATTTCAAATGATAGACATTTAATCATTGTGACCATTTTGTCCCAGTATCAAAATGCCTACCCCTGAGATTACAACTTTTGTAGAGGGCCAATTCTGCAGTCATCATCTCTACCCTATGGATTATGAAAGTTACAATTTGAGTCAGTCTTCCTGCTGTACATGACTATGCCCTTAGTTTTTCTTACAGACATGCAGTTGTACAGAAGATGTTTGAAACTGGTCAATTTATGGCAGTTTTTACCCCATCTCCATCTCTAAGATCCAGGGAATGCAGGAGTCCTAAATATTACAACTTATATCCCCCGTGTCCCAATCCCAAAGATGCTCCATGCCAAATGTGAAAGATTATCAACAAGAAGATACAAATGCTCAATTACATTAATTGACAAACACATTTAATCACTAAAACATTTTAGTCCCACCCTAATTCCAAATCCCCTACTCCATGGATCACAAAATTTACAAATTTTAAATTGGTAAAGGACTACCTGCTCCTTCTAAATACATCTACCTATGTATATTCAAGTTAGGATCAATAGCATTAAAGAAGATGATATTTAAATGTTTTACACATAAACACTACAAATATACAAAGTTTCGGCCTGTCCTGCAGTCACAATCTCTACCCTGGGGATCATTAAATTTACAACTTGATTGAGCATTCCTGTTCTAAATGACTATGCATTTAGTTTTTCTTATGGGTGTGCATTTATAAAGAAGATTTTAGAAAATTGGTCAAATTTTGACAGTTTTTGCCTTATCTCTAAGGCCACGTGGATGCAAGCAACCTGAAATTAGAATTTATTTCCCCATTTTCCCAAAGATGCTTCATATCAAATTTGAAAAAATTGGATGGGTAGTTATCAAGAAGTTAAGTATGTTCAATTGTGAATGCACCAGAGACGATGGACAACACAGGACAACAAACGCAGGTCAATATCAATTAATCACCTAAGTAACTTAGGTGATGTAAAATAAAAAGAAAAGAAAAAAAAAAAAAGAAAAGAAAAAAGAAATATGGGGGAAGGAGTGTTCCATCCTACAATGAGGCTCCAATTTGGCAAGTTTTGTCCTTGATGAAAATAAAATGATACCTCTTCCTGCATGACAGGGTCTGTGGGTTTAACATCAGTGAGGACTGTCGGTGCTATATATTTCTGACTTTCATCGACTTCTCCTCCAATTGCCACCTTCCCTGATCCATCAATAAGCTTCTTAATGCGACTTAAAATAAGCAAAAATACAACCTTTAAATCAATCCCACTCGTAAAATCCTCAACTACCCTTCTTAAACCATCTCATAAAACCACAATTTTTTAATAAATCTCATTCATAGAGGTTCTTTTTACTACTGGTAAAGGATATCTTTTGCCCTTTGACAAAAATGAAAATTTTCCATTCCACAAAAAAAATTCCTTCAATAGCCATTTTTGAGTTACCATATTCCGACTGTATTCTAACATTTACTTTACACTTGAGTCATGTGATATTTGTAAAATTGAGGGACGTGTCACTACCGGTAAATTTGTTTTTGTTAGAAACGAGTTCGTCTGCTGAGAAATGCCTAAGTTCTATTGTGTTGTGGAAGGATGTACGTCAGATACAAGGAAGAAGGGAAGATATGGATTCATGGCTGATATGACATTCTTTCCATTTCCCACATCTAAACAGTCCAAACTCTGCAGAAAATGGCATGAAGTGTTAAGGTGCCATGACTACAACCGCTCATGTCACGACAGATTATGCTCCAGATATTTTGTAGATTGTGAACCAACATCACATCATCTTTACCCCCAAGCTTTTTTTCAGTATAACAACTACAAATTTTTGCAGAGAACCCAGCAAGCATCATCTATCTGGAAAAGATTAATCAATCACCAGAATGATGATGCCATCAAAATTGGAGACATGGCGTTCCTTCATAAACTTAAATTCAATTCTGCTGCAAGTTGACATAGTCTTAACATGTCATCTTTTCAATAAAAGTAACATGTAACTCCTTGATTCAGTAAAAATCACTTTAATTCTGGTTTAATAAAACTTGGGAAATTCATGTTGAAAACTGCATCAAGTAAGAAGTAAATGTTAGAATCATTCCAGAATACAGTAACTCGAAAATGGACTATTGTAGAAACTACACAAAACTGTATGAGAATTTCAACAAACATCATTTTATATCTATTCTAAGTAATTTTCTACAATTATCAAAGTCTAACAATACAGATAATAATCAGTAATCAATTAATTTATATATATGTTTTGAGATATCATATTCTGAAGATGCCCACATGCCCTACTCTAAAAGCTTATGACTGCATTTCATGTTTCAAAAGTATACAACATTATTTGCATTTTGTCTTTCTTAGGCTTATAGTAATTAATTGTAATAATTAGTTTGCAAAAATATTGCGATAATTAGCCACAATAAAAATTTCAAATCTAAGCTCTAATTTCAAAAAGTCTCACTAATTAATTAAGTAGCCAGTTGTGACAGTGATGTCATATGTGACCTTCCTTGATCCACTTATAGTGAAAGTAGTGTTAAATATTTTTAAAAACTCAGTTTTTAATTCATTCACCATGGATGACATTTATTTCTCCCAAGTCTTATATATGTTTTAGCCACCAGTGCATACAAATAGCGATGTAGACACCAAAATGTAGCTAGGAAAGTGAGTATGAAATTGGAAATTGTAGGTAATGTTTACATGGGTTACTGCCTTAATACTATTTGGTAATGTTATTCCTTTAAATATATGCAACTGGCATTGTTTTATAATAAACAGTGCTATTATTATTTATTTTTGGATTAGACCAATTACAAATATGAATACATATACATGCTACTTCACTGACAACTGTCAAGGGTACATTTCAATTAAATATATGAAAATAATAAAATTTATAGTAGAAATCACAATACTTTATCTCAATAAAGCAATTTTTCTTCCCTTTTTAATTTTTTATTTGTGATCTACACATCATTAGGAAGTGGGAGCATGGCATTTTACTGTATGCCTACTTTACATTTGATCTTTAAATTTTTTGTAAATCTACCAGGTGGTAGAAACTGAGAGCCCTGTAAGTATATGTTGTTACAAGGTCAGTTGGTGCGAACATGTATTGAAGACCAGAACAGAGTGCATATCTGTAGCCTCAGTACTGTAGGCCTACATATAACAGTGCTTAGCTTCAATATAACTATCTTCTTACAATTTAATTGGGGGTCTCAGTCCAAGTACAAGGACAGAGGTGACTAGACATTTTATGGCAAAGTCCTTGTGCCAACCAAAAATTATCCACATCTTTTTCCTCATATCTTCCTTCGAAAAATTGAAAGAATTCATTCTACATACTTTCATCTGAAGCTAGTACACCTTTAAACAGCACAAAACACCCTAATGGAATGTTATTTACAAGCCATTAACATGGTAACACCCTAATGGAATGTTATTTACAAGCCATTAACATGGTAACACCCTAATGGAATGTTATTTACAAGCCATTAACATGGTAACACCCTAATGGAATGTTATTTACAAGCCATTAACATGGTAACACCCTAATGGAATGTTATTTACAAGCCATTAACATGGTAACACCCTAATGGAATCTTATTTACAAGCCATTAACATGGTAACACCCTAATGGAATGTTATTTACAAGCCATTAACATGGTAACACCCTAATGGAATGTTATTTACAAGCCATTAACATGGTAACACCCTGATGGAATGTTATTTACAAGCCATTAACATGGTAACACTCTAATGGAATGTTATTTACAAGCCATTAACATGGTACCACTCTAATGGAATGTTATTTACAAGCCATTAACATGATAATTGGCTTTTTTGTCAATTACATGAAAAGGCTAAGATAACTAACAGTAATCAATCTCGTAATTCCTAGAGAAAATACAAATCAGAGAGATGGGCAAACACAGACTCCTGGACATACCAGAGTTGGGGTCAAGTGCCTAAGAGGAGTAAGCATCCGTTTATGAAATGGCTAACAACTGTTTTCAAACCTTTTCACTTGAGGTCGCATATGACATCACACAAAATGGAATATAAAACATCAAAAGTAAAAGTAAATGTGCATATTGCAAGACTTGAATTTCACTGCTTTCAAACTTGGAAATTACACAAAATATTTCATTTAAAACACATTTTCAAAGTTGTTTTTGGTATGAAAAGAAATGATTTTTTAAGAAAAAATTGAAAGTTTAGTAACATGTGATGTGTCCTTTAATTATGAAGAGGGTGGTAACATCTAAAAGCTGGATAAAACCCTGAGTTTGAATGGCCTGTGCAGTAGAAATATTTAGGAACTATTTCAATTTACTTTAAAATTGTGCTTTTAACTTGAATTCTAACATCATAACCTCCATTACTGACACTGAAATTAAACATACTGGAAATGCCTTTCATTTATGATTCTCCCGTAGTCCTCAGATTTGGCAGGATCTGAATAGTATTCCACCATTGCTTTCCTGCATTCTTCCACCAGCTTGTCCTAGTTATGCAAACAACATGTAGGCTTTGTAATTATTCATGTATTCATAAAAAAATTTGGTTTTCAAAATGATTTGCAACAGCTGTTTTTTTTTCTTTTTGCCAATTTTCTTACTGTTTCTGCATAAACCAACTATATAATCATGTATTTCAAAGACAGATCAGATTTTTCTTTCTTACACTTTCAAATAAAATTTTATCTGGGTTTAACTTTCTAGTACCTGTACATCTTTCTTACACATAACATAATCTGGGGCAATACAAGTTTGTCCACAATTAACCAATTTCCCCCAGGACACTCTCCTGGCCACAAGATTGAGGTCACTGTTTTCATCTACATACACAGGGCTGAAAAGGTATGTAATATGATTGTGTTTGTATGCTATCCAATTCTACCATATCAAATCTACATACACTGTTGATTAAGGGTTTCTTTGGTAATTAGAAAACAAATGCTTTTGTAAACAAGGTAATTTCCAACTTCATAAATTTCTTCACTAATATTCATTCTGCAAAAGTTTTGTTTACAACATATGAATATCATCTGTTATGTATTAAAGTCAAATGACCTCTTTCCACCCAGCTCTAAGGTCACAGGGGTCAGGTATTCAGCTGCTGCCTTCATCACAATTTTGCCCACTGTTGTGTTCCCTGTGTAGAAAATGTAATCAAACCTCTCCTTCAGCAGAGCTGTGGTCTCTGGGATTCCTCCATTTACTACTTTTACACAGTCCTTGAAAGCAAAGTTTGATTTCATCAAGTTCTATACACTGGTGCTTAAATCTATAATTCATGCCATTCATATTCTTTTATCCAATTCAAAAATTACAAAAAAACACATAAAACAGCTGATAGCCATTTAATAGTATATAACCAAATATTGAAAACTCACATTATCCAAATACTTGGGTATCAACTCTTCTAAAAGCTTTGCAGTAGAAGCAGCTAGCTCTGAGGGCTTCAGGACAACACAGTTCCCAGCTGCAATTGCTCCAAACAAAGGCAAAATTGTAATCTGAATGGGGTAATTCCAGGCACCCATGACCAAAGCAACTCCAAATGGCTCCCTCTGTATGTAAGCAGTGTCCATGATGTTCAGTAAACCTCTCTTTACCTAAAATGGTTTTGTTTCAAATGAAAATCAACATCTTAATCGGTAATACCAAAAGTGGTTGTCATATGCTCTTAATCTACATAAAACATAACAATTGCTAATCATTGGTAAACACAAACCTATTGAAAAGTATGGTCCATTTAAAACATTATTCTATAATGAGTGCATTTTTACTCAAACTGGTACAAATGTACTCTGTGACTTCACAATCAGAAAGTAGATAACTTGCTCTGTTTAATATCCAAATGTCATTTAGATTATACATGTATATGTGTACACATATATTGTCTTAATAAATTTATTACATAAATCATATTAAAATAGAAATCTACTTCAATACCTTTTCTGGTTTCATCCATTCCTTCAAGTTATTCATTGTGTCAATCAAATCATTTCTGGAGTAATCAATTTCGAACATTGATGATTCTAGGGTGTGCTAAAACAGAGTCACAAAAGTTTCCTTCATTCTAGTTTTCATCTTCACATCTATTATTAAATATTTGGGAGGTTATATCAATTAAGTTCAATACTTACAATATTTCCATAGAGTTTATATGCCACACAGTGTGTGGACATATAAAAAATAAATTTCATTTTTTTTAAATATACACAAGTGTATGAACTGCAATGTGTTAGCCTGCATACTTAGCACTTCGTGAACAGTATGGTGACGTGAAAGCTTTGCTGTTCATACCCTCATACCATTTCAAAATGAAATTTATTTTTTATATCTACATTCTCCTTCTATCACTGTCTGAGAATGCCCAACCTTTAAACTAGTCACACTATATTTATCACAACTCAAACATACATCATTCACATTCATAAGGAAATGACTATCATTTCCATTGGTAAAGATATCGAAGGCAAAAACATTGGAAATATAGATATTCTGTAATGTAGGAAGTTCATGTTCTAAGTTGTAAGGATTTGTATTCTAGGTTATGTATGTCATTTTTATTGATATAAGCATCTGCAAGTTCTTTCTATTTTACACATGTCTTGTTAGTAATCATTTGTGTGTGTGTGTGTGTGTGTGTGTGTGTGTGTGTGTGTGTGTGTGTGTGTGTGTGTGTGTGTGTGTGTGTGTGTGTGTGCATATACACACATTTATAATTATCTGTTTTATAATAATTTCAGAGTCCATTGGTAGGGTTTCAAAGTCAATTGAAGCTGCTTGCAGGATATTTAAGGTAATTAATATATAAGAGATAAATTTCACTTTTGAAAATACATGAGGGTATTTCACAAAAATCATGTGGATTATCCTAAGAGTACTGCACCACTTTTGCCCAAAAATTATTGTTTGCAGCATGAAATTACACAAAAACTAATCAATTTAAAGCAATCATAGGTTGCTTGATTCTACTACATATAAAATTGTCTGCTCTTCATAATTCATTTGCAAAACAGGACATACTAATTATTAACAGATATGTATTTATCATCCATGAATTTACCCATCATTGCCAAGATTATAATCAATTTTTCTTCTGGTAGCCAGTAAAAATAAAAACAAATCGGACAATGCCTGATCATCAACAAAGGGTGTAACCAATAGCTCTCTGATAAAAGTTTGAACAGTCCATCTACATATGTTAACATCAAACAAATAATCATTTTTCAAAGAGCATATTTTTCTTTGCAATACTAAAATCAGATTTTGCAAAAGTTGTCCAGGAAATCCAAAGATGGCTATGACCCCTGCTTAGTTTCTCCAAATCTAATCTCATAACGGCTAACAATGACCGTACAAGTTTTTATCAACTTTTTAGAGCTGAATAAGAGTCACTGAGCCTCCCTGTCCATGATGCCAACTGAAAAGATACCTAGTTGATGCTCGTTTACAGTTAGCAAGTCTATCCTTAAGCATAACTCCAAAACTACGATCGAGTTTAGACCATGAACCTTTCAGTGCATGTAGGTAAAACCTAAACCAACAGTATGCTGAGCCACAAGATCTACAATGTATCTGATGTGCACATACCTTGTTTAAATCTTCTTTCAGGGCCTTTGCAATTCTGTCTCGGTTTTCATCCAAGAGTTTAAGAACACCTTCTAACTGCTTTCTGCGCCATTCATATGATTTTGTGACTCCACTTTTGAAGGCTCTGCGAACACCTTCCATCAGCTAAAAGTATGCATAACAAAATGTTGAAAGTGACTGAAATCTACCGTTTTTTTAAAACAGAATTACCAATTATGAAAATCCCATTCTGATTTATTATTACTAATCTTTTCACATGATAGTGTGTTAGAAAAAGAACTACACAACATGAGCCTAATTTCGATGTGCAGCTAAAAATCTGAACTCCTATTGTCAGTAATTATTCAGTAGACCTAGCTCTCATTATTAGTTCTGGTCGCATTATTAGATGTTGTCTTTAAGATTTTGCCATAACAAATCTGTACACAAATATGAAAGCCTATCTTAACTAGTTTTCTGGAGACATTGCCTATAAGTTAGATTTCTGAAGAGTAGATCAAACTCTAAGGTCAGGGTCATAATGTTAAAACCATTAAAAGTCTTGTCCCCATCACTTATCTTTCAAAAGTAATGCATATGGTTGAAAATTTGGACAGACAGAACAAAAAACATTAGGCCCCAACTTTAGTTGAGGGGGCATAAAAAAAAGGAAAAAGAGGGGTAGAAATTTGACAAAATGGGCCAAGGAGAGGTGAATGAAATAGGACACAGGTAATACCACTTGGGTTTGAATTTATAAGTACTAGTTCTTAGTAAATTTGAACTCAAGCAATATGATTGCCTGTGTGGTAGTAGGAGGGAAAGTTGAGGCCATCTGTTTACCTTCATCGCCACCCCTTATGCATATGCATAAGTTGATTAATGGTGTATATGTAAGAAAACGATTAGACAACAAAGACTTCAAACTTTAAGTAATACAATTTGATAACTGATGATGAATGCCATGTATTTTTAATTTCAATATTCTATTTATATAAAGTAATCATGATATATGTTCATTTTTAATGCTGTCACTCAAACTTGATTTTATATGAATTCAAAACTTTAGATATAATTATATTAGCTGATTGTATGCCTTTATCAAATAATTACTTGAATAGCGAAAATAATGTCCATTTCAGCGTAATACATGTAATTACTTGATACTGATTGTTCTTATTTATTATTATCATTATTATCAGAGACATATATAACAGATATTATTAACTTCCCAGAGTCTCGTATTACCTTGCAGTCCCTGGTTTTTTGGTAAAATTGAACACACTGATTTAAATTACGTATACTATCATAAGAATGAAAGCTATCAAGTTCAAACCTTCCAAATCTAAACTAAAACATTCAAAATAACTATTTTCAGAAGATTTTTCACTTCAAAGTAAAATGAAAGTGAAGTTTCAAAAGGTGACACATAACTCTAAACTCAGCAAACCAAACAAGGCAACTGTTTCTGATTTTCATACTTTTTTAGCTCACCTGAGCCAAAGGCATCAGCATAAACTTTTCACATTTTCATCTTTGATTTTCAATCAAACTTAGCAAAAAGCATCTATGGGTGAAGGAGATTCAAGTTTGTTCAAATGAAGGGCAACACCCTTCTCCAAGGGAAAATAATAGCAAAATAGTGCAAAAATACTGACAAATTTTGAAAATCTTATTCTCCAGAACCAGCAGGCCAATATCAAACTTGGTACAAATCATCCTTAGGTGATGGGAAATCAGGTGTGTTAAATGACTAACCATGCCCTCTTCAAAGGGGAGATAATCACAAAAATGCAAAAATAGGGTAGGGCTATTAAAAAATCTTCTCAAGAACCACTCGGCCAGTAAAGTTCAAATTTACAAGGAAGCTTTCTTACATAGTGCAGATCCAAGTTTGTTAAATCATGGCCCCCAGGGGTAGGATGGGGCCACAATTGGGGATTGAAGTTTTACAAGAAAATATATAGTGAAAATCTTTAAAATGGGCCAAGTGACTCAAGGTGAGTGATGTGGTCCATGGGCCTCTTGTTCTTAATAGTACATTTGTTGATCATCAAGTCATTTCAAAACTTGTTATGTTCGATTCAAATTTATGATAGGAGTGAAATAAACTTAAATCAACATCAATTTATGAACCAATAACAGGAATTAACAATTTTAAGAGGGACTTGTATATTTTAAGTGGTAAAGATGCCACAAGAAGTTGTTCATCTGTTATATATATGTTCCTGGATTAATAAAATTTTTTTATCATGATAGTCTAGAGGTTAGGTGCTTGCTTTGCAACCAGAAGGCTAGAAATTAATTCCCGATCCCCGAACTGCATTAAACTTAAAGACTAGAAACAGGGTATAAAAGCAGCCAATCGGTGAAAATAATGGAATATTTGAATTTTCTGGTCACATTCAGATTGCAGCACTTATTTTGCAAAAATGAAGATTCACCGGTTGTACTGAAATTCCAAAATGGGTATGCTTGCTCCCTCAAAAGATATATTGTCCATATCTATGTTAGACATGAATTCTCATGAAGTTTTAATTTTGGCTTCAAAAAACTGAAGCAGGGCTTTTATTTGCTATCAAATCACTGTAAAAGGTGGGGGGGGGGGGGATACTTGCTCATATCATTGGTAAATCCATATTTTATTTTTAATTATATATCATCACATTCCTTTAAAAAAAAACTTGGTTAATTTTATGAAAATAACTGACACTTCACTTCGTTAGGACTGTTCATTCTTGAGTGTTTTGCAGGATTAGCTTTTCCTCAATTGATGACAAGCATAATGTTTCTCTGATTAGGCAACCTTCTCCAAGGTCAATTGTGCAACTCCTATTGTTTTCACCAATAATGACAAATATCCCAATTGAACCATCACTCTAAACTTACACTGTACATGTGGTTTGGACTCTATGTGTGAACATAACAATCACAGATAGTAGTTATAGGTCTCCAAATATTATAATGGACAAAAGTTTTTCTTAATAATTCTTCAATGCATATGTATCTCCTCCAATGCACTGCTACACTTTTCCCCCCAAATCTTTCTCATAATTGATAGGTACCAAGAGGAAAATCATAAGCACTAGTATATCATATATACCAGCATTTGTGTATATCAACTAAAAACTACATATTTTAAAAGAAATTGATAAAATTGTAGTTCCTAAGGTGAAGTTTTCTTAAATTCTTTACATTATATCCTTTCAGTCCCTCACACATGGAGCAGAAAGGTAGAAAAATGCTGGAAAATTTCCATTATGGTTTTATTTTGATATAGGCCATAGTCATGCCAGTCTCCCTGTTCAAAATATTGTCTGCTAGAGAGTAGTGTAGAGACAAACAATGGTAAGCCCCGCCCTCTTGTCATATAAGCTTAATTGCTGTAGGAGTGTATTTTTTTTTTTCTTTGGTCATTCCTGGCCTTTAAGATATTTAATAAAGGTGAGTGACTGTTTCTTTGTCAAACAAACTGTACAAAATTTAATTATTTAATAAATCATAAGATTATTAAAATATTACAGCGTTTACAGTAGTTCTGGATCACCAGTAGTTCCGGATCACTTTTCTGTATAATGCACTATGAAATAATAATTGTAGGACAAACTTATTTTAATTATATCATACATGAAGAGCAGCGTAAAGTGACACTTTCCAGAGAAAATCAAACTTCACCTTCACTGCTTGTGCTATTTGTTTGCCTATGCAAAAAAGATCAGCAACAACGCAGATTGGCATTTTGAATTTTTTGCACAAGCTACACGAGAGAAAACATCCATATGAAATATAAAAGAAAAGTAAGTAACTATTTGGACTCCATGATTTATTTGTTTATTATATCTTAGAAAAGTAAGTAACTATTTGGACTCCATGATTTATTTGTTTATTATATCTTGTAACTCACCACATATTACAAATTAATATCAAGTAGCCAAATTATTTTGAATCAATAAAAAATTGTTAACCTACCATTACGGTAGTTGCGGATCACTTCGTTTTGCACTAGGGGTGATCCCAAACATTGTTTTTTGTTTTATTTGTGTGATCTTCAAAACCTACATTTTTTTTATCCCCCCCCCCCCTATTGCCTCATGTTCAATTCAGAATTTTGCACTCAGGTAGACACGTCACCAGCTTCAATGGTGTATCCAGGATTTCCGAAAAGGCAAAAGGTGTGTGTGTGTGTGTGGGGGGGGGGGGGGGGGGGGGGGGGGGGAAGGGGCATGTGGGTGCCAAATCTGGAGTTTTCGTCTATATATGCCAGTAATGCATTGTAAATTTGTAGCGAAAAAGGAGAACTGACCACTCCCCCTTCAAATTCACCACCGAGCTCTTAGGTGAAGTGCCACACACTTCGACCAAAACATGACACATTTTAAATTGAACATATTTTGTTTTTATTTTAGCATTTTCACATATACATCTATACATATACTCACATGGCATACTCAAATGACTGGAATAACAGTGTTTGATATAAAGGAATACAACTTAAAACAATGATTTGTATATAATCAAAATTATGAAGATATCCATACGAAAAAAAATAATAATAACTAAAATTTCCAAACATTGTCTTTTCATAGTGTATAATATAAAAATTATTCAGGCATGTAAAAATATCCTTCAACATGTTGAATACAATATCACAGTGTTTTCCAGATTGTTGAAAAATGTATTTTTAACTTATTTATTTTTAAAAAGTTAATGGATTAATCTTTTGCCAAACTTTTGAAACAACAATAGTCAGATTCTTTTTACTAAAGGGCAGTAGAAATTATGTTTTGGAGTTTAAGGATCTGAAGAGCGTTTATATAACATATTTTGCATAGACCTTACTTTTAAACATGACTGATAAATAATCATAGACATATTTTTATTCAATTTCTTGTGTGTATATATTTTACCGCTGATGGATTTATTTCAAAAAATTCTGAGATATATAGAAGTTGATATTTTGTCTGCAGCATGGGAAGAGGTAGAAATAAAACTCTGATCCCAGGGAAGAAAGTCTGAACATTTTGAAAGAGAGAGAGCCCTGTTGTGAAAGACAAAGCATGACTTCTGAAGGTGGAAGATGGCCATTTTTAATATAAGTCAAAGAAAGAAAATTAATTGTTTTTGTTTATCAACAGCTTGATAAAATGTTCTCGATAATAAAATATTCTTTGACGGGTCCCCCTTTTGTCTGTTTGTTTTATGCGAGTAGTTAGGGTGATCCGCACTGTCGTTCGTGATCCGAAACTGTCGTAATTGTCTATGTTGATTATATCTCAAGTACTCTCATTTTTAGAGAAGTAAATTAAAAATGCCTATTCTAAATGGAATCTGTGAAGTAAATTAAAAATTCCTATTCTAAATGAAATCTGTGAAAATTACGTTTCGATTACTAGGTGAATATTTAGACGAATCCCGTTATTATTTTCACTTACAAGGTATGAATAAAAACTGATCCGGAACTACCGTAAACACTGTACTTATTAGACATTTCCACAGCTTTTGACAATTACTTTTGTCCGATGATTCAAACATAAGCCCTTTAAAAAATTCTTTTTGTACATTATTTTGCCTTCTTATTTTTTTTTTTTTTTTTATTCTGTATGTGGTAACCCGTTAACAGGTTAAGCCTTCGAGTCACAAACTAGAACGATCATATCAATAGCTGATAAATTACTTTTCTGTAAGATTTAAGATCTGATAGTTAAATTAAAGTCCTTATTAGGAAAAAGAAATATCACACAAACCTTTAAGCACTTTCTACAGAGATGACATTATCTTACCTTGCTATAGTCTGCCATCTTCTGCCAACTTCACAAATATCACTGTGGCAAGTCAGGGTTAAATGGACTTTGTTCATCACATGAAATATTTACGGCGAATTTCGATCCCGATCTTAAACATGTATTGGTTTGTGTGTTTGTTTATTTGTTGTTATCGTTACAAAATGTAATGATCGTGTTGCAGTTATGAACAATGTGCATGTCAAATTGACGAAAGCGTATTGCTACCATTTGAAAAAAAAAAATTATGTCGTACGAGATAATCATATCGTACGTTCGAGACACTAGTTAACACTGCATTCAAATAGCGCATGGTGAATATTTATCCCAATTTATTGGATATCATAGCGAAAAAATACATATTAAACATAGATATAAGATGTAATCTCTGCACAGATATTGAATGTTTGATCCACCGCATGGTCAGAAAATAAAACCTGGCGACACGGTATTATACACAAACTACAGCTTGAAAACACGCACAAAAGAAGTTAAACTCTTGTTTAATGAAAATTGAGATAATACCGGTAGACAGAATTCAACGAAAATTAACAAACACCCTCGAAGTTTTTGGCATTCGTTTGTTTATTTCAAAAACTCTCGTTGGCAACAGTCACGTATCTTACAAAATGATGGTATCTAGCCCTTCTATCAAGTTAATATGTAAATAAGAAATAAAATGTACCAGATGCCTAAGGAAGCTATGGGTCTATGAAAGTATGGCACACTATATTTATGACTTGATACATTTTGTTTTCTAGTGAAGTGCCGACGACATCGATTGCACGCTTTTATTGACTTTGAATCAATGAATGACTAAGTCGTACGTACGAGATAATATGTCGTGCACTAGTACGAGAGAATAAGTCTATGTGTATGTATATTTGACGAGACAAGTAATTGAAATTTTGCTTATTTTAGAGTAGTAGCATGACTATTTTTTTTGCAAGGATTTTTGTTTAACATAAAAATATTTTCTTCAATGTTCATATTTGACCAGTCAAAGAATTCTTAATAAATGCGTTCTATTTGTTTTGTCATTTATTCACTTTTTTATAACTTTACATGTGAAAACGTTTTGTGAGAATTCTGATAGCAATGTCATAGCAAACCAGCAATCTACTGTCTCTCGCGCTACTTGTTGCATCGCGACTGTGCGTGTGTGTGTTTGAGTGTGGGCGCGGGCGTGTGTGTGTGTGTGTGTGTGTGTGTGTGTCCATACCTCAAATGCAAAACTCAGACGAGGGGATGCTCCGCTTAGCGGTGCTTGTGTTTACATTGTTTCGTTGATGTTAGTCGAGGTAAACTTTTTCATCACAGTCTGATAAAATCGTGCAAAAGTATATGAAATTAATAGCAGATTATCTTTCTTTGGACATATATGAGACGAACGATTTATGCATAAGCTAGTAATATTATAATTTTTGTTGTCAATAAAATTTATTGTTGAGGTATTTAAAGCCTTCCTTATCCAACAGAATTAAGTAATAACTTATTAATAAATAATATTATGTTAAACCTGTAGAACAAAATAGAGCTTTTATATAGTGGGCAATCTTTATTTTTATGATCATAACGTTATACAGTACAATAAAGAAATTTTAATGTTAGTCATATGTAGCTATAATGTTACACAATAAGGAGTTTCAAGAGGCCAGAAGGAAAAATGTCTGTAAAAGAAGAAATATTTTGTTAAGGTGGATATATACAACTTGAAATAATTTTTCAAATCAGCAGAAAATTACTTGGTTATGAAGGATATCATGATGCATAAAAGTACGCATGTCAATAAGCAAAATTAAGCAATTCATACTGACGAACTTTAAAAACGCAACACATTTTTTTTTTTTTTTTTTTTTTTTTGAGTTGTTTTTTTTTTTTTTTTTTTTTTTTATTTATTCATTGGAAACATTCTCGTATAAAACTTTTATTGCTAAATTTACCCAACATACATCGTATTGATTTTTAAAACCCATCTCTCGATTTACCTGTGTTCATTGTTTGTACGTAGGGAGTAGCATCGCAAGAAATTTTCACGGCTTTCTTTTTCAAACAAGTGGAAAGGTAATAGAGGAGTTTTTCGCGATAAAACAACTTTGTTGGTGAAAGCATAGATACCACTAACATAAAAAAAATTCAAAATCAAGACTATGCCGCGCTTAAGCAATGAAATGCGCAATCAGGCACTTGGTATGCTGCAAGCAGGCGTTAGTCAGCGTGAGGTTGCAAGGCATTTTAATGTCCACAGTTAGCCGGTTGTTGTCACGATTCCATCAGACATGATCCCTAAATGATCGCCCAAGACCTGGTCAACCGTTTTTGACAACACCACGGCAAAAAGCGTTCATATGGCAACGGCTTCTGCGCAATAGGTGTACGGCCGCTGCGACCACGGCGAGAGAAATTATTGAACGTTATGAAAGGCCTATTCATCCTAGAACCGTTTCCAGAATTTTGAAGCGCCATGGGATCCGCTGCAGAAGACCATATAAGGGGCTACAGCTTAAACTACATCACCGACGTTACAGATTGCAATGGGCAAGACAGCATCTGACCCAACGTCAAAATTGGTCACATGTTGTGTTCTCAGATGAGTCCAGATTTAACGTTAGCAACGCAGACGGCAGATGTCGAGTTTACCGTCAATTACATGAACGTTTTGCAGACAGTTGTATCCTTTGTCCAACAGATTTGGAGGGGGAGGCGTCATGGTCTGGGGTGCGATTAACCACAATTTTCGGTCACAACTGGTCGTTTTAAATGGAACTCTCACTGCTAGGAGGTATGTGGACGAAATTCTGCAGCCTGCTTTAGCACCATTAATGCAGCAGCATAGGCAAGGAAATGGGTTAATTTTCCAACAGGACAATGAGCGCGCACATACGGCAAGATAGACACAAAACTTTTTTCAAACGAACGCCATTGATGTCCTTGATTGGCCCGCTATGTCCCAAGACTTGAATCCAATCGAGCATTTGTGGGACGAGCTGGGGAGACGTGTGCGTAGTCGCCAGCCTCAGCCTCAGAATCCGCAAGAATTAGGGAGAGTCTTGTTAGAGAATGACAAAATATTCCTCAGAGGACCATCCGAAATGTCACGTCGCCTTCGAGCCGTCATCACTACTAATGGAGGTCATACCCGGTATTGTTGAACTAAACCACATTTTTGACGCACCTCTCATTGAAATTCATTTCAAGTGTAGCCTCTTTGTGAATAAAATGATGCTCAAAATCAAAGAATAGTGTTCAATTAACATGGTTTATAATAAACCACTATGAATTTGTTTATTAGATATTTGAACGAATTTATAATATATAAAATTATCAAGTGTTGCGTTTTTAAAGTCCGTCAGTATATTTAGATAAAAGTACGATTTTTTAAAAATCGTATTCATTAAATACAGACAAAGTCCTCTGCAGGATTCGATCTCGGGATTTTATATAGTTTATTTTATATTTATCTGTAAAACTGTTAGTTTGTTACAATTCATCAACAGAAAAGGAGGGATAACGATTTTATGCAATATATAAATAGTATATTGACTTCGACATGAGATCTTGCTTATTAATTTCGAGCTTAAAATGGTATTATTGAGAGTAAAGGGCTATTTAGGATATCGTCTAGAAACAGTGTCAAAATGTAGAGAGAAATTATGAATTACTTTTGTAACAACAAGTTGCGATGGGTATAATTTTTTTAACCCACCAGTTAGTCCGTCCGTCCTTTTTTTATTTATTTTTTTTTTCATTTTTTTTTTATAAGCACAACTCTTCTTAAAGCGCTGCATAGAATTTTATGAAACTTTGAAGGCAATTAGGACACAATGTATAGATATGCATATTATCAGGAAATTCTAATTTCTTTATTTTTCTGGGAATTGCGACCCTTTTGAACTTAAAAAAATTGGCCATATATTGAAGATAGAGATGAGCAGTTTGTGAGCGCAACTCCTCTTAATAAGGCTGGGAGGAACGGAGGGGGGGGGGGGTATCTTAGCCATTTGTAGACTATATTGATCTCCTTTAGAAGAAGAGCTCAATATAAAGATAAAGAAAAATGATAAAATTTAAAAGCTAAAATATATGAAATTTTTCTTTATCAAATAATTGTTGATAGCTTATTTATTTGGTAAAGAAAAATTTCATATATTTTAGATTTATGACCCTACTTAATGGCATTTGAAAATCTTAATAGCAAATACGTTCGAGAATCAATTGGATAGAACAGGGTGAAAAAAGCACATCATATTTTCTACGTCTCGAGTCACAACGCCAAACTCATAACACTATTAAAGCTGTCAAATGTAAGGACAATACTATGGTAACAAGTAATGATGATATAATTGGTGCTATGTGTGATTTCTATAAAAAATTGTACTCGTCCCGTAATATAGACACACATTCTATTAATGAATATCTATCTAAATTCAAACCTGAACGTAAACTCACTGACGAAGAGAGCTTATCTTTAGAACATCTCCCCACTATTGATGAATGTTGGGACGCAATTTGCAATATGAAAGCTAATAAATCGCCTGGTTCTGATGGGTTACCAAGTGAATATTACAAGGTATTCTGGAACGAAATTGGTGAATATCTTTACAATTCAATACTTTATAGCTATGATCAAAAAATATTATCATCCTCCCAAAAAATGTCTATTCTTACCACTTTACACAAAAAAGAAGACAAACAACGTTTAGAAAATTATAGACCATTAAGTTTGACAAATACAGATTATAAGATAATCGCCTTTGTGTTTGCAAGGCGGCTACAAAAAATTACTGATAAAATTATTTCATATGACCAATCTGCATACATAAAAGGTCGCTTCATCGGCATGAATGCCAGAACTATTGTTGATATTTTTGAATATTGTGACCAAAATGATATAAACGGTATACTTTTATTCCTTGATTTTCAAAAGGCATTCGACTCAGTTGAATGGAATTTCATGTGGGAAGTATTAAAGCGCTTTAATTTAGGGAATAATTTTATCGATTGGTTAAAAATATTATATAAAGATCCTGTTTTTCGTCTAAAAAACAACGGATGGTTATCAAAAACATGTAATATGCATCGTGGGATCCGTCAAGGATGTCCAATATCTGCGATAATCTTTCTATTTGTGTCTGAAATTTTGGGTACACAGATTCGTAACAATAAGAATATCAAAGGTTTTACATTTGGAAAAAACAATGAAAATGAAATAAAAATAATTCAACACGCAGATGACTGCACTCTGCCATTGCAAAATAGCGAATCTATGTTTCATGCTTTACAAGAAATAAATGCATTCACCAAAGTATCTGGAATGAAACTGAATATGTCAAAGACAGAATGCCTGTTAACAGGTCCGCTAAAAAATAATCCCAATATACCGATGTATGGTGTAAAAGTAAACAAAACGTGTATTAAAACTCTAGGTGTATATATAGGTCACGATAAAGAACTATGTTACCAAAATAATTGGATTAAGTGTATCTCAGACATGGAAAAACTGTTCGAGTCATGGAAAACTCGAAATCTCACTTTATTTGGTAAATGCTGTGTTATAAACACGTTAGCTGTCTCAAAACTTATATATTTATCATCAATATTACCATTTCCTGAAGAAAAAGATATCAAATATATGAACAAGCTTGTATACACTTTTCTGTGGAAGAAGAAAGACCGAATCAAAAGAGCTACTTTGATTGGGAAAATTTTAGAAGGAGGTATAGGAATTATTGATATAGAATCTAAACTTAAGGCCATGAAAGCATCTTGGGTTAATAAATTATTGACGTGTAAGACAAAACTCAAAACTTTTGTTGAATCACTTTGTGTAAAACATGGAGTCAATATTCAATATATAACTCAAACAAATGAGACACACTTATGTAGATATGATATTGTCAAAAAACTACCTCAGTTTTATCAACAAATATTTGTATTTTACAACGAATGTAAAAAATATATTAATGCTGTCAATATGTCAACTGAGACCTTTCTAGCTCAGCCACTGTGGAATAACCGTTTACTTGCGTATAAAGGAAAAACACTATTTTTCAAAGAATGGGTTGAAAGCAACTTATTATATGTAAAAGATGTTGTGGATTCAAATGGTTTGAAACCACCAGAATGGTTCTACGTTAATCTTGAATGTAGACATAACTGGATATGTCAGTACAAAATTATGAAACACATTTTTTCATCATTTAAAGAAAACATTGACTTTACAAAGTCGGTGTATTTTAACAACGCAAGTTCCTTGAGAATCCAATTTCAAGATAATAGCTATTTCAACAATGAAAACAGTACCTGCAAATTCTTCTATCAAATATTTTTACATAAAAAGTTCAAAAAACCCCTTCACCAACCATCTTTAGAGAAAGAATTTGGAATACAAAGGAAAATATCATGGACATTAATATACACTCAAAAAATATTAAATATCATCGATAAGAACGTTGCTGAATTTAACTATAAGCTGTTACATAATTTATTATTCAACAGATATCTAACTAGTAAGTGGAATAGGGAAATTGATAAATTATGTGCTTTTTGCAGTAACGACATTGAAAATAATAGACACCTAATTTATGATTGTCGAAATGTTCGTCAGATATGGCGTATAGTCGGTGTTGTACTAAAATTTGAAGTGAAATGGAAACACATTGTCATTGGTTTCTATGATGAGATTAATAGCAAAACAATTCTATTAAACAATGTTATCTCATATATTGCCTGTAGAATATACAAATACAAAATGTTATGTAGAATCAAAGGAGAGAATGAAAGTGGTCAAAATATGATCTCTCATGCGAGATCATCACTCACAAATTTTTACAAAGTCATATTGAGACTAGATACTGATTTCCAATCTACAATTATCAAAAAAATATGTGACTTGCTTTAATCAATCACTTGTTGTACACTTATCATTTTGCGATATATAAATTGCTAGATTTATATAATACTATCAATAAAATGTATATTTATGTTTTGATACCTTCGTATTCGTACCTTATATATATATATATATATATATATATATATATATATATATATATGTATTATCAACATCATGTATGTATAGCTCTATGCATGTATTTAAAAAATACCACTACCGAGAGAAAACAGTCTCTCGGTTGAAAAATGCTGTCCTCGGGTCATTGTAGACTGTAGTTTGTGTGTGGACACTGAGGCAGCATGAATGTAATTTGAATTGTATATTCTAAGAAAATCCATTACTCTGTCACTTTTTTTTATTTTTTTATCATACAATTGTGTAAAAATTATGATTTATATGTTCTATATACATTTACTTAAAAATGAATATTTAATAAATGAAATTACAAATAGGTACCCTGCGTGGAACCATAGGTAAACTTCAATGTATTTCGAGGGAGCTTAGTCAGGGCCCCATCCCTGGCAGCTGCCCTACTATTGTTAGTTAGGTTTTGAAATTGTTATAGAGTAGGTTCTGGGAAATAAAATATGAAAATGGAAAAAAAAAAAAAAAAAAAAAAAAAAAAAAAAAAAAAAAAAAGAAAATCTTAATAGCATGCTTTTTGTTACGTCCCCCAGATCTTCAATCTGATCACATACGTAAGACCCGTTAGAATAAAGTAATCTCATTTAATAGATTTATAATCTTCTTAAAATCAAATCTTGACGATATTCTGTCCCTCATATCACTGAGTAGTTCTGGGATTTCCTTTTGGTTGATTTTTTTTCTTTTTTGTAAATTTCAACCCCATGGATACCCTGAAAAGTTTTATTCATGAATATTCCTTAGATCAAAACCTATCAAAACATCAGGGTTTTTTGGGGGTGGGGAGGGCTACTTTGGATCGGACAAAATGTATGCAAAAATAGACGTTTTTACCATGAAAATCCTCTTTTAACAAACTTTGAAGGTTAATCATATAATTGCTTATACGATATCTAGGTTCTAAATTTAGATCTGAAATATTTAGAAATATATATTGTAAAAAACAAAAATAACTTGGCAATTAAACATTGATTTTCAAACGATATTTTTCCGGAAAATCATTTCCCATATAGGGCAATTCTTTTGAAATTCCAAAAACATCCTTTCAGTTAATTTTTAATTATGCTGCTTTGCACAAGAAGGTGTGTTCTGTGTTCATCCGTGAATCAGTCCGTTACAAAATTTCGTCACATTTATCTCAGCAACTATTCATCGCAGGTGCTTGAAATTTTATCACATTCTTTGTGTAGGTGTGCCATAGGATGGGATTTGTTTTTGAGTAAATCCGATGTCAACTTCTTTCTCAATGACGACTTCGTTTTATTTTAGGCTTAATTTTCAAACAAATTTTGTCAATGTTTTTTTTTTTTATTTCAAAGGTCAGTAATCTCCTTTGTTACATTATCAACAAAAGAAACGATTCATGGTGTGCATTGATATCTGTACTTGGATCAATAACTGTAGCTGCAGTCGCACTGCATCTCGTAGAAAAATGTATAACTGTACTTTTTCATTTGTGCCTTGTGGCACATGCACGTCACAACTAGCTTCTTCCATAAGAAGCACAATACGTGCCCATGAGAATTCCAACAGACTGTTGGAAGACCCGATCACCAAAGACTGCTAAGATATTGTCAATGAGGAACTCTAGCATCTCTTTAATATCAACTTTAGAGTACTTGTGCGTGAAGTCAAGAGTGATGTTTAACAAAATAATATTTGGGATGACCGTTCACTAGATATGAATATTTCCTTTTACCATTTTTGTTGACGAAGCAACTGTCTATGATGTCAAAAAGTCTAGTCTTTAATTTATTGTGAGGTATGGTCGTTTAAAGTGTTTTAAAATCATAGTGTTAATGTTGTTAATTAGAGAAAAGTTTTGTGATTTCAAATTAATTAAAAGTGCTTTAGAATGTTTAAGAATCCACATTTGAGTCACACCACTTCTGGCATATGTAGTGGCACAGTACCTTTGAAGTTTCTCCTTCACAACAGTTAATATATTCGTGAGGAGCAGAGATAGGGGCTTGGTAGAACATTTACTAGATCCAGTAATGTATCTTTGTGTGTAAGGGATTTTGTGGAGTTTGGGGAGCCAGTATAGGTACGGTAACTCATATTCATCCGCTCCATTGACTTTGATATTAAACGTATTTAAAACTGAAGTATGATTTTGAATAATTTCATCTTTTGATAGCGCAGTATAATTTGCGATTACTAAATGTGGAATTAATGCCAAGTTCGTTTAGAATGCAGTTGTAATAAGTCTTACAAACAAATACGATGTTGTTGCAAACTTTGTTAGCTGGAACCAAAACATATTCCTCATGCAACCTATCTAACTCTTTTATTACTTCCGGTTTACTATACACAGGATACATGGTACGCATTTTTGTTTTGACACGTCTGATACGGGATTTTAATATTCCATTTATACTTTTTATCCATTCTGTCAAGGTGTCAAGTTCTTTTTTCAGATTTAGCCCATCGTCTGGCATAATCTTCGACAGAATTCATAACAGAGATGAAGTTCTGTTGCCAATTGAAAGACCGAGGTTCTCTGATTGTAGAACGTTTTAAAAGCGATTTTAGGTCTTGATTTTTTAAATATATCAACATTACCAATAATGACATGTTCAGCCGTTTTATAGTTAAAAGACCAAGAACATGGAGGTGAATTCAGTATAAGATCGTTTATATCTTGGCACTGCCAAGATTGTTTGTCTTTAAATGTTTGGATGCAGTAATGGAAGTATATCTGTAGGAAATACAAGGTGCTGATTCTTAATTATAAATTCTGAACGCTTGGCGAAGGAGCAATCACAACCTACGTTTACATCGGAATTTTGACGTGGCGATGGCACCAGCGGGACTGGAACTCACGAATCGAACGATCTATCACTGAGGTACAGCGACCGTAAACATTTACCATGTGTACCAGTTGAAAACTACGAAAAAGTGGAAAACACTATTCGCAAAGAAATTTTATGGTCAGACCATATACACACTGTGAATTGGCATTATAAAACATAAATAAAAATAATTTTTTGAATTATTTTTCTTTTTGGAACTTGACAAGAAACTCTGTTTTTATGCATGAAAAATTGGTAAAACTTTGGGAGCTCCGAGAGTTTCGCCCTCGATCCACTTGGGGACTAATGGCGGCTCCCAGATCCCTGTCATATTTCGCGTACACTTTTGTGTCTTTCTATCCCTAATGGATCTGAGTTGAAATAGCTCCACATTACCCCTTGCTTTTCGCAAAAGGCGACTAAATGGGGCGGTTTTTCGAATGAGACCGCAAAAACAGAGGCTCCATTTCACAGAAGGCGTGGCACGATAAAGATCCATCCCCGCTCAAAGGCCATAATTGACGAGCATATGCCTAAATTTTGCAGCCCTCCACCGGCAATGGTGACGTCTCCATGTAAGTGAAAAATTCTCGAGCGGGACGTTAAACAATATATTATCAATCAATCGTTTTCTTTTTGGTTACGCGCATGAAAATTTCACAGATCTACAGCTTACAAGACAGTACATTTTTAAATTCCTTACACAGATTTAAAATATATCATAAAACTATGTGTAAATGGTCTTTGGCAAATATACTGGGATTTCTGTGACTGTGATGTCTTTATTCCATCCAAACCTCCGTAGAGGGTGAAACTACAATAGTGGCAATGCATAATGTAATACAACACTGCATAAAAAAAACAGGTATCTGATATACTTGATATTCAGTGTGATATTACAAGATAAGCAAATAAGACATTATCTGTAAATTAATAACATCCAAAATTTTATGTACTTTAACTGTTGTAAGTATGCAATACATCTTACTGGTTTTACAAAACAGGATTTCAATACTGAAGTGCATATGCACTAGGTACGTAATGCATAAAAGGTAACTCGAAAGATTATCTACAAAGTAAGCACTTACAGACTGAATATTGTTGCGAGTATAGATGTACTCCTACAACTAGTGACGTCTCAATACGAGTGAAAAAATTCTCGACGGGACATAAAACAAACAATCAATCAACCCAACACTGATAATTATAATCTCACATTTAATGTATCTAAGAAAAACTGACACTTAGAAAATATGCAACATTTATGCAAAACAACAGTGTGCAATATATCAATATGTAAACAAATACTTATCAAATATAAAGAAAATAAACTTTCCCATTGGGGAGGCAGAAATTACGTTATGAGTGCGGGAAGAATTATGACTCCTGCAACCATGCAGCGAGTAGACAACTAAAATACCAACTAATTCCCGACTCATCTACGGAATATAAAATTCCGGAATGACGGCAGCACAGTGACAGAAATAAACTTTATTCAAAACAACGTAGACAAATCGTGTAACATCGTAATGAAACGCCAGGACGAAGTTATCATTTCAAGAATACGCATCGGACATTCAAAATTGACACATTCTTATTCATTAAACAGAGAACTTCAACCTCAATGTATATCTTGTGACTGTTCATTCTCTATACATCACATTCTTTTGGAATGTAGTGATTTTACGCCCATACGAAATAAACTTTTTAATAATGTGCAATCAATGCATGAACTTTTTACAAATATTGACAATCATATAATTATACAATATTTACAAGAATGCGACTTTTACAGAAAAATTTGAAAAGAACGTATCTATGTACACAAAATATATATTTTAACCTGATTAAGTACTTTTAACTTTCAAGTCCGTTGGATGGGACGTTAAAGGGTGCTCAGTGTCAAGAATCACAACCCCTTGGCACGTAAAAGATCGTTTCCCTGATTTTCGAAAGAGAAGGCTCACTGGGGGCCTTCAGGGAAACTTGAACATCCACAACTAAACATATTTCAGGTACCTAACCACCGTAAAATGGCCGAAACATTGCCAGCTTTGCGTAAAATCAATCAATCAATCAAAGGGTCCTTCAAACGACCTTGATCATAAATGCTCGCAGATGAAAATTTCTTGGCAATAACTCATTTTTTCCATCCTAATGGTACAAACAACAGACTTTCGTTGAACAATATTCACGAGTAATTAGTTCGTCAATCAAATTGATATAACACCATTTTTTCTTATTCTATGACGTACTTACTTTCGACTCTTAGTACAAATTAACGAGTACCTTGAAAGTCCCACCAACAAAGCACGTATTGGACATGGAACAGAACAGCGTGCCAAGACAGTATTTGTACTGGTTTAAACTATGAAATGGTATACGTACAGCACCTCATCGTCCTCAACAATTTGTAGTATGTTTTTGAATGCTCAGTTTCAGACGACGCTTTTCTTATAGCATTGACATATGATGCTAGTAGGCTTAAGCATTGATGGTTGCTTGTATGTTGTTTATTGTGAACTACCCCAAAGTCGGCGTTATCTCCAGGAAAGTTTCATTGAATTGTTTTGACTGACTATCGTACATTCGGAACGTAGTAGTCGGAGATCAGACATCTTGCGTTCTACATGTATTTCATTCTTACTGGAATGCGGTCACGAAAATCGCGCATAGTAAACGGAAATGGCTGTTACTTAGTACGTTTCTTATCATTTGCTAGTGGTTATTTCCAATGATGAATTTTCGGGGGAAACCTTTGAGGCAATTGTAAGACTCAAACGCACTCTTACACACACACACACACACACACACACACACACACACACTTTGAGTCTGGGAAACCGTTTGTGGAGGTACAAATAGCAGAAGACCCCCCTCCTCCGAAGTTGACGATCGGCTAAAAAAACTTCCCCCACGTGCTTGATATTGCCTATTTCTTGTCTTTGCTCTCTCTTTGAAAAAGACACGATAATATTCGGCTGAGCGATGAAGGTGCAGTCTATACTCCGCCTATGTTCTGACTGGACGACATTCAGTCAAAAAAATTCACTGATACTTCTTTACCGGTCGTGGCAGCTCAAAGGTTATAGCGTTCGCTTCGTTACGGGAGGTCGTGAGTTCGAGCCCCGTTCTACCATGGCCGCGTCTAACATAAGACGTGAACATAGGTAATGATTGCACCTTCACCAAACGCTCGGCATTTAGAAGTGAGAATCACGGGTCTTTCGGATATGACCTTAAAACGTAGGTCCCGTATCACGGCAGGCGTTGGCATTTTAAGGAACCCTAACTTCTATGGCCCTGAGCGCTAAGTCTAGGTCTAAATTTGTGGTACTTCACCTGCAGCTGGTGACGTCTCAATATGAGTACAAATTTCTCAGCGGCACATAAAACAAACCAACAAACATCTTAAGAAGATAACGCCGACTCCACACTTCGGGGTAGTTCAAAATAATGTTCCGCTCGAGAATCGTTCACTCATATGGAGACGTCACCATTGTCGTGAAAGGCTGCAAAATATAGGCCAATGCTCGGCGCTCACGGCCTTTGAGCTGGAAGGGATCTTTATCGTGGGACACCTGCTGTGAACGGGGACTCAGATTTTGCGGTCTCATCAGCAGGACCGCCCCATTTAGTCGCCTCTTACGAAAATCAAGGGGTACTGAGGATCTATTCTAACCCGGATCCCCACGGATTATTTTAGATGAAAATTTTTGACCAGTTTTTCAGAAAGACAATGCTTCACCACATCGTTCTGTTAAATGGAAAAATTCATGAAATGGTATAACCAGCACAAAGTCCTGATATTAATATTATAAAAATATTTTGAGGTACTTTAAAATTGCAGAAGGTGGTGCATAAAATCAAATCTAAGGATGACTAATTAGCGAAGGCAAGCATACATGGATGTCCATTGAATCTATATACACAAAATCTTTGTATAACTCCATTCCTACAGAATTCGGGGTGTTTTCAAAAGAAAGTTCTATACTAAGGTAAGATTTGTTCACTTTCTTAAAAATACGGTTGGTTTTTTTTTTCTTCAGATTTTATTTTTGAAAACAAGTCACGAAATGGTTGAGATTTCGTTTACTGAGAGACAATTTTCTAAACCGAATTTCCATTGTGTCCACATGATGTAAACATTTTAAATAGAAGGATCGGAAGGATTGTCGTGTTGAGTAAGCGGGTCTCTGATTTCTGTGTAAGGCAGTAGTTTGAATAAGTTGGAGAATTCTAATATTCTAAATTATAATATTCACCACTTTAAAAGATTTGAAAACCTCGTTTTAGTTGTAAGCGTATTTCAATACTTAAATGGGGATCCGGGTTAGAATAGGTCCTCAGTACCCTTTGCTTGTCATAAGAGGTAACTAAATTTGGCAGTCCGCAAACTATCGAGTGGGATGTTAAACAACAGACAATCAATCAGTCATCTAAAATATCTTGCATCGTATTAAATAGAAAACAGAACAGTAAGAATAGAAACAAGAAAAGAAGTCTTTCTATAAATATGAAGACTTAATTCACTCTACAATGACTTAACTTTCTCACATGAGATAAAAACATGAAATATTGTTTCCACATTTTCCATACAAAAACCACAAGAATCAAGTTTTAATGTGAATTTCTTTAAGATGATATTCGACAGGAATAATTCGATGCAAGATATTTTAGCTCTTGTTGACACATGACAAGGAGCATTGTCCTCCTGAGAGAACCCGGGTAGGTTTGGGAATGCTGCGCTACTAAAGGGCATAGATTTTCAAATATATTTTTCAGTGTTTATATTGCCATCAACTGGTGACAAGGTCCCTACCTCATGACACGAAACGCATCCCCAAACATAACGGTTACTCTGCAGGTCTCCAAACTAGATTAATATTCAGGTCGTAAACGCTCATCAGGCTTTCGCCAAACATAACCTTTGGTATAATTGTTTCCCAAAATGATTTTAGTTTTATAAATGAAAATGAATCTGGACGAACTCACGAACTGTCCATATTAATTTCTGCCGACAAAACCGTGTTTCACACGAGATATAGTAATACACTTGGAAACAACACGTCGTTTATACCCATCCGAACATGGTCCTCTTTTAACAGTTCTTTTAGACACATCTGTTCCGTTGTTAAATTTCAAGTCTTTTAATGTCTGTCGCGGTAGCTCAATGGTTAGAGCTTTCGCTTCGTAACCGGGAGGTCGTGAGTTCGAGCCCCGCTCGTGCCATGGCCGCGTCAAACCTAAGACGAAAAATAGGTAGTGATTGCTCCTTCGTCAAACGCTCAGCATTTAGAAGTGAGAATCACGGGTCTTTCGGATATGACCTTAAAACCGGAGGTCCCGTGTCACGGTAGGCGTTGGCACGTTAAAGAACCCTCACTGCTACGGCTCTGAGCGCTAAGCATAGGTCTAAATTTGTGGTACTTCATCTACAGCTGGTGACGTCTCAATATGAGTGAAAAATTCTCAACGGGACGTAAAACCAACAAACAATCAATCTTCTGTTTCCTTTAATCCGCCTGAATAACACCCTGTTATTCCGTGGTGTTGTTTTTTTCTTACCTCCACTTCGCTGCTTGTTTTCTATGCTTTCTCTCTTTCAAGCACTCTTTTCAAAAATTTGTGAACAGTTCTCCTATTTATATTTCTCAACTCTTGAATTTTAGCTAGTATAAATGAAAGGCTAAGCTAATCAACAGTACTCAGTCTCACAATTTCTATAGAAAATGCACATCAAAGACATGGGCAAACACAAACCCCTGGACATTCCAGAAGTGGGATCAGGTGTCTAGGAGGAGTACGCATCACCTGTAGACTTGTAGACTAGTCACATCCGCCGTGAGCCCTATGTCCTGATCAGCTAAATGAAATAATCTGCAGTCAGAATCAGTGTGCCAAGAATGGTCTAACAATTGGTATGAAACACGTCGGACAGCGCTTAACATAATGGAAAGTTGTACTGGCAAACTAGATCGTTATAACGACCATAAAATTTGCGAAATGCTGACTTTATATGAGACTGTACAAACCCCTGTAACATCCACGGCTTTGTCTCGATATAAAAACTGATCATATGCAGAACAAGCTCTTGCGTTTCGAATCATTTGGGAGATATAAACACCATATGCAGGTGATGATGGAATATTGCCACTTAGATAAGAGAAACTGATCATGGAGAAATTGAAATCATCCTGTTTGTCATAAAGTTGAGTTGTTAGTTTGCCGCCAGCATTTACACTGAGTCAAAAAAAAAAACCTCACAAAATTAATTTTGTAAAATATTGAATACTTCCCCCCTGATGATACACCTGTGTAGCCAACATGGGATCCCTATCTGTCGACTCTGGAAAACCGTTAGCCAAACCCACTCATAGCCATCCATTTCTTGTGTAAATGCCTTTCGTGCCAAATCAGGTTTTGCACGTGCATTCAATGTTGTGAACTCCACATCGAAGTTGGATTCATTTGCACATGTTTGCCATGGCCTCAAACATTAAAAAAACACTTTTAAGCCACATTTGTAACAGTACTTGAAATGCCGCGATTGTCAAATGTGCAACGTGAACGTGCCGTTTGCATGTTGCAAGCAGGGCGATCAGTTATTGACATCGCAACAGCAATTGGATGCAGCCGTCGTACTGTGTATGACTTGCGACATCGTCTACAACAAACTGGCACCACTGCTGATCGCCCAAGGTCGGGTCGTCCACGTGTAACGTCACGAGTTGAAGACCGGAACATCGTCCTACGTCACCTTCGTAACCGATTTCTGCCGGCTGCACGAACCAGAGCTGAGATGTTTCAAGGTCGGCTGTCCGCACAGACCATCCGAAATCGGTTGCGGTCTGCCAATCTCCATGCTCGACGTCCGTCTCGTGGGCCAATTTTGACGCCATTTCATTGACGTCAGCGTCTGCTGTGGGCCCAACGTCACCTCCGATGGACCCAGAGAGACTGGAATCGAGTCGTCCTTAGTGATGAATCGCGGTTTACCCTCAGATTTGCGGAGGGCAGACTAAGAGTCTGGAGACGACCTAATGAACGGTATGCCCAGTGTTGTGTGCAGGAAGTGGACAGATTCGGGGGCGGAAGTTGCATGGCATGGGGTGCTTTCTGTGGGAACAACCGTTCCAGACTTCTGGTCATCCATGGAAACCTCACAGCTGCTGCTTATCGCGATCAGGTACTCACCCCTGAACTCATTCCCTTCATGGCGGCTCATGGTCCAGGTCTACAGTTCCAGCATGATAATGCACGGCCGCACACCGCGTTATTGACACGAAATTTCCTTCAAAATGCTGGCATCAACGTCATGGACTGGCCATCGAGGTCCCCTGACCTTAATCCCATCGAGCACGTTTGGGATGCACTAGGGAGAGGGCTTCGTGAACTTAGGAACCAACCGCAGAATTTGCAGGAACTTGGCGCTGCCTTGCAAGATCAATGGCGCCGAATCCCCAACCATGTGTTCACAAACATCAGGCAGTCGATGAGGAGACGGTGCATGGCTGTGGTGAATGCGCGAGGCGGCCATACTCAATATTGAACTGAGACATTTCGACTTTTCATTCTTGTGACTTGACATTCTGTGTACAAATGTTTTGGAACGGCGTGTAGCCTAACTGAACAGATCTGTGGCACTGTCAGTGTATTGGTTACATCACACACATCTCAGCAATGAAATAAAATCACTGGCACCATCCTATTATCTCTTGTTCGTTTTAAGTGCCTTGACAAGAGAATGTGAAGTTTCTTTTTTGACTCAGTGTATTTTCAGTAAAATATCTAAGTACGAAGCAGATGTGATGTTTTTTATTTCATGTTCACTGGGATACATCGAATCGACATATGAATGAAAATAATCATTGTTAATAGATAAAACGTCGTCGATAAATAGTATCGCTATGAACGTCGATTTTCATTGAATATAAAACATAAATGACACCAATTTTAATGTACCAGATGCACATTTTAAGAAATGTTTCTTCAGTGTTGCTCATATTTTTACAATGATTCCAGATACCTGTCGTTTTCTCGCCATGAAGATAGGCCCGTGAAAGGTGTGCGTGATTAAGTCCCGACATCTAGATGATGCAGCAAGACCCATTGACGAGTCTGACAGCGGGGAGGAAAGTCTATTCGAAGAATAAATTGCCACGACGTTCCTAAATCACGTTTTGTTTTGTTTTTTCATCAGTCATGCAACTGGAATAGTATATTCAATAATATACCAATAGTTTTGAATAGGGGTCGAATCAAAAATGGTGTTGCATTTAGTATAAGCTATCCCGTGCTTCTCACTAGCAACATGAGAGAAGAGAGATAACTTTAAAATACTTTAATGAGAATCAGGAGTACTGAGTATCCTCTGACGTTCATAACGTCGATAGAAAAAAAAAACCACCGTCGGAGGACAGCGTCATGGTTCAGAATGCAATATTTAGACGTCATTTTCGCAAAATCAACAAACGGTAAGTGGTAAATGTTATCTATCGCTGATACGAGAAAATTGCCACCTTTCTACCTACAAGATATGGTCTGTTTTTGAAGCATGGCCGATTTTGGCCAATAACGTCCCTTGTCATTTGAGTTTAAGCTTGATTCGGAAAGTAATATCATCCAGAATCGCGGTTATTTAAAGAGCCTTATGATGGGCAACATCCATAGTCATAGAATTGAGCATGACGTTAGACATAAAAATCATATCCTGGTGACAATGAAATATTGCTAAATATAGGAAACCGATGATGGAGAAGCAGAATAAATTAAACCAAAAACTCCATTTTAAAAAATGCATATATAAGAAAAACTACGGCAGTAGAGATAGAAACAAAAATTATTTTCCAATATTTTCAAAATACAGCTAATCTTTTAAAACTTTTTCTTTTAGGTATGGCAGAATGCTGACTACGTGACTGTCTTACATAGCACAGCAAGTGTCATTTAAACAGCATTACTTGGATCTGTGTATTGGTGTTTTCTAGCATTTTTATACAGTATATACAGTCGATGAACTCGATTTGAAGACTTCCCGACATGATTATCTTCTTTCCTACCACATGTGAAGGCAAACGCAACGCATACGCATACATCATTCAAAATGGGCCAACCGAAGATATCCGAAGGTTCAACGTCCAGCTCGAGATTTTATACACTCATGAAGACGTCGTCATTGACGGTGAAGGGCTGCAAATTCGGTGCTTGCGGCCTTTGAGCAGGGAAAGAACTTTATCGTGCTATACGGGGCGTCGGTTTTTCCGGCCCTATTTAGTTGACTCTTACGACAAGCAAGGGATACTGAGAACTTATTTTAACCCAGATCCCTATGGAACTGACTTAAAATTTCGATCCCTTCTTTTCATCTGCGGTGAAATTAATTAATTTTCATTTCAAAAGTTGTTATACATCGCCATTATAGATGCATTAACCATGTTGGGGTGAAAACAAAAACAAATATTGATTTTTACGGTCATAGGTTAAAGAATGCAAACAACATAGTAATTTCCAGACAAATCAACATACCAATTACTGAGTTACAGTGATCAAATATTCAGTTCATAATCTTATATCTGATTATCGGAAACATACGATAGAACAAACTCTGAAACACTGGATTTGCAAAATGAAGAAAACCATGTTCTTTTCAAATATAAATTGGGATGTACACCATCATAAAAATCATTGTATATAAACTTGAATTATTTTACTTCAATCTTTACATACATTTTTCTAAATTATTATTTCTCATCGTATTTGATGCATTTATTTCAAAATTTTAGGGTTAATGTAACTGATATCCTTGTCAATTTTTTTCTGTTGTTGGCAAAGTTAACGTTCTATTTCTAATTCTGATACACTGTCATAATGTGAATCTTGCTTTTGATAAATCTGATATTTTTGTAGACTGCAACTGACGCATTTTTAAGACAATCATTGTTTGATTTGAAATGTTGATTTGTTATAAATATTTAAAGATGACAAAACTTCATTAACTTTTCGCTCCTTGTACATTATATTGTTCCCCTACGTTTGTATATTTAAGCGTGAAATTAGAAATCCCAACCATGAAAAAAGCAATATTTTTTCCGTCACTCTTATTGTTTTGTTTGCATGTTTGTTTTATTTATAGTCGCCTGAGCAATTTTTCAGCTATCCGGCGACTGTCACTATTACCGATGACGGGGCTGCAAATTTAGACCTATGCTTAGCACTAATGGCTTTTAGCAGTGAGGGTTCTTTTACGTGCCACACCTGCTGCGACACGGGACCTCCGTTTATAAGGTCCCATCCGAAAGACCCGTGACTCTCACTTCGTAATGCCGAGCTCTTGGCGAAGGAGCAATCACTACCTATTTTAACGTCTTAGGTTTGACGCGGCCGGTCCGAGCGGGGCTCGAACTCACGACCTTTCGTTCACGAGGCGAGAGCTCTACCACTGAGCCACCGTGATCGCTCCGTCACTCTTAATAACACTTTCTATTCTAATAAAAGTTGAAGTAGTTCCCCCTTTGGTTTTGATAGGGATACCCAAGCTTTTACGAGATATCGACCTCGACTCGAAACAATAATAGTTACTTGGAATAAGTTCCAAAATTAAGATTTATTTATGATTAAAATGGAAAGTAGAAATGAGAACTAGGAGGAATGAAATGGAGAATCAAAAGGTTTATCTAAATTCACTAGTCGTTAATAAAATTCCTATCGAAAGCCTAAAATAATGTCTGGTTATAGAAACTGTGACCGGCTGCAGTAACCAGATAGATAGATAACGGCCGGTCCAGAGGCAATTTTATCGGTTGTCAAAGACAGTCGTAGGATGTTCTGAGCACCAAGAAAGATAACTCTATTTATGCACAAGATTTTCAACTACACTCCTCTTTCTTGCGTTCTCTACAGCAACTGTTCCTCGGTACCCGTGGGGATCCGGGTTGTTAGAATAGATCCTCAGTACCCCTTGCTTGTCGTAAAAGGCGACTAAATGAGGCGGTTTTTCGGATGAGACCACAAAAACCGACACCCCGTGTCACAAAAGGTGTGGCACGATAAAAGATTCTCGAGCGGGACGTTAAACATATATACAATCAATCAATCAATACTGTTCCTCGGATACAAAACTGAATGTTGGATGACCTATAGATCCGATGTCTTAAAAGGCGTATATTCGGGCGTAAGTAAGTCCAACTAAGTTGTGTCGATATTTAGGTGGAACTAAACTGCGTTTCTGAAAGCGGCATATGTCTAAAAGCTGTCTAATAAGTATAAAACAATGAAAAACGGTTATTCATTGTACATTGATAAGCTCATTATTCAATTTTATCATTATTTTAAAGCTCCTTACATGTAAATTAAATTAAAACAAAGAAATGATTGATTATATATTGTTTAACGTCCCGTTCGAGAATTTTTTCAATCATATGGAGACGTCACCATCGCCGATGAAGGGCTGCTCTTACGGTCTTTGAGCATGGGAGGATCTTCGTCGTGCCACACCTGCTATGACACGGGGTCTTGTCCGACCGCCCAATTTAGTCGCCTCTTAAGACAATCACCTAGTCTAATCTGGATTCTCACGGGAGACAAGCAAGGGGTACTGACAACCTATTCTAACCCGGATCCTCAAAGGACCTTAACTTACCGCGAGTAAACAAAACCAAATACATAAAGAGCATAAAACTAAACTGAAGTTGGTATAGTAGACTAAACTTTTAAAAACAATTTTAGATTTTTAATTATACTTTTTCTTTTCCTTATTTCATTTATTTTTTATTTTTATTTATCTATTCATTTGTTAAAATAACCATTTACAAAAGTACCGAATTACAAATGAAATTAAAGTTTAAAAAGATATGTGTAAGTTTATTTTTAAAAACAACTAATGAACGTTAATAGAAGATCCAGCAGGTGGTAGTTCCATAGTATTGCTGAGGACGCATCGAACCGTCTTTTACCATACATATTAGTACAAGCGCTTGGCTTTAGAAGGAATAATAAACCAGTAGAACGAAGTGTTCGCTGAGGACGGTAGACCTAACCAGCTCCTGGATGTATGCTGGAACTAACCATGTAGGCCTTGAAAGTACACAACAGGATTTTATGGCACAGGTACCAGTGAAGCACGAGAATTGGTGTAATATGCGCATGTTTCTATGAACTTGTCACTAGCTTGCAGCTGTGTTTTGAAGTTTCTGTAACTTCTGCAAAGATGTTGAAATAAAACCAATGGTTACCATTAAGAAGTGCATTTCCATAATCATGACGGGGTGTAATCAGTAATCTAGTGCCCTGCACGCATCCTCTGTTATACGAAATCTGATTCTACGGATATTACAAAGATGGAAATAACATGATCTAGTCAATGGTTCAATGCACTTTCTTAACACTCTATGCTAAGTGTGCTGTCGAAAAACATCCCCAGATTTTTAACACGTGAAGCACTAGTGAGGATAGATTCGTCAAAATCCAGTTGATATTCTGAAAATTCACTTACCTTACATTTGGAGTAAAGATAATAAGTTCTCTCTTTTCCTTATTTAGCTTGAGTATGTTGTTTTGCATCCAGTTGTCAATATCAAAAAGCCTGTTCAAGTCTATCTGCAATACTGTTACAGTTGTCCTTTGGATTTATAATCAAAACTGAGTGTCGTCCGCGTAGCAATGTTATGCCTCCGGCAAATTTCTCCGACTGGTTTGAAGAGTATGCAATATAGACGGGTCCTAATAAAAAAAACCTCTGAGGAACACTAAAGTAAAGTAGAATTTTCTGGACAATGTAGATCCAACAACAATTAGTTGAATTAGGCCAGAGAGATAACAAGACTTCATCCACGACAGAGCCGATGCCGCAATATCAAAACCATACTCCATACGCCTGATCAGAATCCTGTGGTCTATTGCGTCTAATGCGACTGAAAGATCAGACAACACGAGTGCACACATGAATTCCTGTCCAGTGCAGAGGTAATATGGTGAACCCGTAATACACCCTTTTCTGTAGAGTGATAGTTGAGGTAGGCAGATTGCACCTAGTCATGAAACAGGCAAGCATTTAGATGTTTTTCAAGTCGATCTGTCTCTGTTTTTTCCAATATTATAGATAGAAAAGGTGAGTTTGATATAGGTCTGTAATGTTTTAATTCATTCTTGGCAACAAGTCTTTAGAGCTTAATTAGAAGTCGTACTATAACTTTTTGAAATCCAATGGCACGTTCGATTCCAAGAATGATGTGTTGATAGTTTCAGTAATGATTGGTTAAAACAAACTCCAACGGGAAGCTCAGTGGTTAGAGCATTCGCTTCGTAACCGGGAGGTCGTGAGTTCGAGCCCTGCTCGTGCCATGGCCGGTCAAATCAAAGACGAAAAATAGGTAGTGATTGCTCCTTCGCAAAACGCTCGGCATGTAGAAGTGAGAATCACGGGTCTTTCGGATATAACCTTAAAACGGAGGTCCCGTGTCACGGTAAGTGTTGGCACGTTAAAGAACCCTCACTGCTACGGCCAAGAGCGCTAAGCATAGGTCTAAATTTGTGGTTCTTCACCTACAGCGGGTGACGTCTCAATATGAGTAAAAAATTCTCGACGAGACGTAAAACAAACAAACAATCAACCAACGGGAAGCTCAGTGTTTAGAGCATTCGCTTCGTATCCGGGAGGTCGTGAATTCGAGCCCCGCTCGTGCCATGGCCGCGTCAAACCTAAGACGAAAAATAGGTAGTGATTGTTCCTTTGCCAAACGCCCAGCATTTAGAAGTGAGAATCACGGGTCTTTCGGATATGACCTTAAAATCGGAGGTCCCGTGTCACGGTAAGTGTTGTCACGTTAAAGAACCCTCACTGCTGCGGCCCCGAGCGCTAAACATAGGTCTGAATTTGTGGTACTTTACCTACAGCTGGTGACATCGCAATATGAGTGAAAAATTCTCAACGGGACGTAAAACAAACAAACAATCAATCAGCCAAACATTGTTTTAGAGCTTTCGTGGATATTTGGTCTAATTCCCAGGACTTTGTTGGTGCATCACTGATAATACAACGTACCTCAATGGCTCAAATACTGTTCAAAAAAGGAAGACCATAAAACTTAATGTCACCTCGAAGAACATCTTCCATATAATGGGACGTGCACGAAGAACATAGACTATCTCAAATTATCTGAATTTTTCTAATACATTATTCATCGAATTTGGATGCAAGATCGATTTCGTAATCATGCACAAGCAAAACTGGCACATTTGTATTTCCCATGAAATTGTTTGTAAGCTTGAATGGTTGTCTCGAGTCGCTGCCTAATTCTTGAATTTTGTTAGTGTAATACTGTGTTTTACATGGTAGCAAGAGTTTAGTAACCTGCATACACTTCTCCTTGAATATTCCCTTGTGGACAGACTATTTTGTCTACTATATCCGTTCAGTCATCCGACGATCTCTCTTGGCAGAATGAAGATCGTCCGTAAACCGGGGGGGGGGGGGGGTATTTGGTCGAAACGTGATCTCCTTTAATTTTTGAGGAGCATAGATATTGATGATGGTTTGGATAACCGCATTATAAGTAAGGTTCAAGTTAAGTAATTAAGGATATATCAAAAGTGAGCACATGTAGTAATAAGTGTAATACTACCCGTATTCCAATTCTCTATGGCCCTTTATCGTATTAGTTTTCCTTTTTCGCTTTTTTCTTTGCCTGTATCATTTTTGTTGAATTTGACTCGTTCAGATAAATCTCCCACCTCCTGTAATTGGTGTTCTATCTCGCCGTACTCGTTTTCAGTTTCAGATCTTTAGATGAATAGTTATTTGCATAAAATTGTAACTACAAGGCAAAGTAAATGCTAATTCAAGCATTATGGCTTCTCCAATTTCAATAGTTATTTTGATATTTTTTATTATATGTAAACAAACATAATTTTTGTACCTGTACATTTTCCCATAGGCACTTGGGGCATGGATCATGATCATTCCACACACTGCCCCCACCCCCACACACTGCCCCCACCCCCACACACTGCCCCCACCCCCACACACTGCCCCCACCCCCACACACTGCCCCCACCCCCACACACTGCCCCCACCCCACCCCCTTATTGCTCTATTTTTTTCTGATCTGACATAGACACACTGATATTTTTTTTTACTTATATTTTGTAAATACGCATTAAAGATCACCCAAATATGTTATTTTTCGTCTCTGTCACGTATTAGAAAAAATTACGTTATCAGTGATTATAAGAAGAGAAGGCATGCAACTCTTTTCACGTCTTCTGCCTCACCTGGTTCAAACTTCGCCTGATTTTTCATTCACAGCAAGTCAAAACATTGGATGTGCATATATCAATACATTGGATATACATTCTTCTTTGCTTTCGCGTTTCCGTTACATTTGTAGAACTCCGGATATTTAATTACATTAATTAAATCACTCACAATCAGAGTGTATTCGTTGCTGTGCATCAGCCGGCCCGGAAGTGCATGAACGATAACCCAGACTACTGTTCCGAATGACATTAATCAGACGATGACGCCCGACGCTTCCGAGAGAAAATCTCGAATTTGCTTAGAAATCAGTGGCGGATTTAACTTGCCCCCCCCCCCCCTTAAAAATTTCAGATTAATGCAATACACCCTGTAATTTTTCAACTATCCAAATATGCACCAATTAACACCTATCGGTATAACTACATGTAATATTATCCCCAAGATCTGAAGTTCAAAATTCAATAATATAAACCAAGGGAATATTGTTTGAGAGTATATACCTACATCGATCGGTTCGTATAAAACACCATTGCGTCATGTACACGAATGATTGGTGAAACATAATCAGGTTGTTGAGACTGAGGTCATATAAAGATGGAGACTAACGTGAAAAACTACACATATCGTTCGTTTTAAACTATTGCAACATGACATGAATGGCTTTACGTATTATAAGTGTAAGAAAGTAGTTGAATTATGCAAATGTGCCACTTAAATGAAATTTTGATGATGAATTTGCTGTAAAATTCATATCAAATTGTTTACAAATCTGACACGTGCGCATTGCTTTTACAAACTGGTGACGTCCGAGATCAATGCACATCGGAGATTACGAGCAGGAATTACTCTCAGGAAGACAATGATTCGACAATTTTCTCGTGTTTTAACGGGTTTATTGCATCAGATTCACTCTGATCCTATGACGTCATATATATTCAATCACAAATTTGTTCTTTTAGTTTTCAGTTTATTTACGGTCAGTTACAGCTTGTATTGTTTTTAAAAGAGAAATAAGTGACAAGATATTTTGATTTATTGATACTTTTACTGTGAAAACTTATATTTTATATTTTAAAAAACTTAAAATTTGTGTCCTTTTATTAATTTCACCTCCTTAAATGACAATAGTAAAAATGCGCTCTATGACTACATATGAGGTCTACATATTTCAAGCCTTATAAAATTTATACAAGATCCAGGTGCTTTCGAGGGCTGGGCCCCTGGAGATAATTGGCCCTGATATTCAATCTTGGAAAAGGGGTATTTTAAAAAGCTGACAAGAAAATCATATTACGCCAAGAAAGAATTCTTTGATCTTCATCCATCAGAATAAAGTAAAAAGCATACAAAACTCGCCATGCTTTTATTAAAACTAAGCAAATTCGAGAATTCTTCTCCATCGGAAGCTTCGGGTGTCATCGTGTGTTTAATGTCATTCGCAACAGTAGTCTGGGTTATCGTTCATGCACTTCCGGGGCGGCTGATGCGCAGCAGCGAAATTGACTCTGATTGGGAATTATTTGATTGATGTAATTAAATATCTGCAAGTTATAAAAATATAACGGAAACACGAAAGTAAAGAAGAATGTCTAACCAATATATTGATGTATGCACACCCAATGTTTTGACTTGCTGTGAGTGAAAAATCAGGCGAAGTTTGAACCAGGTAAGGCAGAAGACGTGAAAAGAGTTCCATGCCTTCTCTTCTTATAATCATTGATAACGTGATTTTTACTTATTCGTGGCAGAGACGAAAAATAACATATATGAGTGATCTTTGATGCATATTTATAAAATATAAATAGAAAAAAATTAGTATGTCTATTTCAGACCAGAAAAATAGAGTGATAAGGGGTGGGGGATGATCATAATCCATGCCCCAAGTTCCTGTGATTTTTCCCTGTCCTTTAAAATGGGAAACGAGGGGAGTGGTTCTCTCTCTCTCTCTCTCTCTCTCTGCAACGTCTACCATCCAGGGAAACTCCGTCATGTGCGACCATAAAATTCTCAGCTATCTCTGCCCACTTCTTTGCCGAGTCCACGGATTTACAGCAGCTACTCTCTTGAACAAATCAATAGTGTCCTTCATAGAAAAATGGAACATTTTTTTCCTGGACGAAGTCATGGAGGCATGCCTTCACTTTTCTACAACTAACGTTAGCTAAAAAAAAAAGCACTAAATAGAAATGAAAAACAAAACCCAAGCAGTCACTAAAATGTTACTTTAGCTTCATGACAGTTTAAAAATACTGTTTCATTTGCGACAGAAAAAGTACTCTTCTGAGAGAGATGGTATGAAAAAAGATGGTCGTGTCTTCTGACAAAAATTGATACTACCTGAAGGGGTTGGGGGATAGGTGCAAACGGGGAGGAGGATTGTTGTTAGTGTTAAAAGGATGTCATCTTAGTGGATAATAAACAAATTTTGACCACTTTATTTAATTTAATATATATACAGTGTTTAATTGTATCTAAACACGTGTAAATAAATAATGCAATTTGTGATGTCTAACTAGAAACTACAGGTACAGTTTAACGTGTAATAGCTACATTTCAGCGGCTCGATATAATATTTACAACCTTTTCACTGAGTGACACATACTTAGAATCAGTACACAACTTCACCAGGTTTTGAAATAATCAACTTCCAATTCAAACGACTGGATAGAAGATGAATATAAAATGAGGTCATATAAACAAATAATTTTGATCATGAACACTTTTTCGAATCAGATATTTGATAGGTTGATTGATTGATTATATCTTGTTTAACGTCCCGCTCGAGAATTTTAAATCATATGGAGACGTCACCATTGCCGGTGAAGGGCTGCAAACTTTTGGCCTATGCTCTGCGCGTATGGCCTTTGAGCAGGGAGGGATCTATATCGTGCCACACCTGCTGTAACAAGGGGCCTCGGTTTTTGCGGTGTCATCCGCAGGACCACCCCATTTAGTCGCCTCTTACGACAAGATAGGGATACAGAGGATCTATTCTAACAACCCGAATCCCCACAGGGCTTTGTTGATAGGTGATTTAAAACCATTTATCATTCAATTTACCATAATGAATGATAGATAATTATTCACAGCTTTTTTAAAAATTTCAATGAATAAAATACATATATACCCCCATAAAACCCAGGAAACACACACACAGTACGCAATAATTGAATTGCATGGAACGTATTCAGAAACGTCATTTGGATCAGTGGCGTAGCTGCCATTGACGCCAAAACGACCGGGCGTACACAGCAGTTTGACAACAAGAAAAAATGATTGTTAATTTTTCATTTTATTATGCATGATTTTATACCTAGAACAACCCATAAATGTAACCAAAAATACCTCAAAACCCATTAGCTTACGGGGGCTTCGTCCCCTGGGCCCCCACCAGGGCCTTGCCCTGGACCCACTGGGGGCCTTAACACGACCCCCAAACTATTCTGGATTTGTCACTGTGCGAATACTTCACTTCAAGGCTAGTTAAGCCACTGTGAATTTTATAAATTTTATTTTCCCTTAAAAAATGTCTTTTCGGTTTGGTTTCGTTTTTCACGTGCATTATGCATGTATCTTTGCTTACGTAACCGCCACATAATCCGGGATTCCTATGTTGTTACCTTCTAACAAAAAAGGAATAGCTTTTCACTTTACAAGATAACAAGAAAGGGAGATTACGTTAGTCCGGAATTACTCATCGTCGTAAGCCACGACTGAAATGTACGCCCCTCTCCTCTTTCACTCGTGGCTCTCTACGTGAAAATTTCTTCGTTTCTCATAAATATGCATGACGCAATTTGGCCACTCGCTGAGCTTCCGAGCACAGGTTAGTTGGAGATTTAAACTGTTTGTTGAATGCAAGCATATTACTTTTGACCAATCAGAACACTTGTTTTTCTATTACTTCGGTAAACTAACTAAAACAAAATTATATTGATTGATTGATTGCTTGTTTTACGTCCCGTCGAGAATTTTTCACTCATATTGAGACGTCACCAGCTGTAGGCGAAGTACCAAGAATTTAGACCTATGCTTAGCGCTCAGGGCCGTAGCAGTGAGGGTTCTTTAACGTGCCAACGCCTACCGTGACACGGGACCTCCGTTTTTAAGGTCATATCCGAAAGACCAGTGATTCTCACTTCTAAATGCCGAGCGTTTGGCGAAGGAGCAATCGCTACCTATTTTTCGTCTTAGGTTTGACGCGGCCATGGCACGAGCGGGGCTCGAACTCACGACCTCCCGGTTACGAAGCGAACACTCTAACCACTGAGCTACCGCGACCGGTAAAACAAAATTATAGAGTTCAACATTGAATAGTTAACAAATGAACTAACAAACGTGTGTGTATTTGATGAAGAATTCTTTTTTGCTTTTGTTTTTGTTTGTTTGGATTTTTTTTTTTTTGTTCACTAAGAGCAGACGGTAGGAAGTCTTTATCTACCAGGCATTTCCAATGAAATATTCAGAGACGATGACAAATGTTGTGCATTGATGATACCTCTCAACCAATGGCGTCTACATTATGTTTAAAAATAAACTGAGGAACTGTTCCGCTGTCATCGATCTGTATGATTTCTTGTCCAGGATAGTTTCGTTGCTTAATGCACAACTATTCATGGTCACAACCATTACTGTTGTTTACAAGTTAAACGCGGCTGCGCTAGACCAGATCTTCCGTTTTGGGCTAAGCGAGGATTCTATAGGTCTCATTACGCATATCTATGGGAAACGAAGAAATTTCCACGCAGAGAGCCAAGGGTGGCAGGGGAGCGGGAAATACATGCGTCGATGGGAAATACTCTGTGTCTGGAATTGAAGGATCTCCCCTAACAATGAAAGACCTTAGAACAAAACAGACATTTATGACATTGCATGCAAGATGTTCAAAGTCCAGGAGTAGATGACATCATACAGTAGACATAATTGGGAAAAAATTGTACAACACGTTTTTTCAGTGAAGAACATGCATATAATTCTATGCTATTTAATGAAATAAAATGTTTAACAATGTATTGCTTTTTCATGTTATGCATCTTGTAATGATGTTGATTTGTATAAATATTGGTTATTTCTACTATTATATTATACGTTATTTACAAGTATTTCCGGCCAATTCTGTGCAAAGCACAACATATGTAACATATAAAATGAACAACGAACTGTACAAACAAATGATCAGTGTTATCTAAATGTTGTTTAGTGTTGTTAAGTAACATGAAAATGTTCATTTCCGTGTTAAAATACGTCTACTGACAAAACAACATAGCTTTCTCGAAATCTCGTTTACTACAGCCTGCACATATTTCTAGTGGTAAATGTGTCAGCTGTTTGAAGGATAAATTGGAACATGTACCGCTAATGGTTATAGGCCATAAGCAACTAAACATTGTAACAATGAAATGTTCATTATTCAGACTTGATTGATTGATAGATAACTAACAAAATAACAAGGTTGAGTGGTCACTAAATCACTTGTTTTGTGTTTTTATTGAATTTAGTTTAATTGTTCATAACAAATGGGTTCCAATTACTAATTTTTATAAACGTATTCAATATTTTCTGAGCTTGCTGTCGAGTGGAAGCCCATTGAAGTATGGCATTGCAACACTAGTTCAAGATTAACATCTACAGAGCGGGTACGATATTAAACAGAGTGTCTGGTGAGTGTTAACATCTACAGAGCGGGTACGATATTAAACAGAGTGTCTGGTGAGTAAGATTAACATCTACAGAGCGGGTACGATATTAAACAGAGTGTCTGGTGAGTGTTAACATCTACAGAGCGGGTACGATATTAAACAGAGTGTCTGGTGAGTAAGATTAACATCTACAGAGCGGGTACGATATTAAACAGAGTGTCTGGTGAGTGTTGAGCATGCTTTATCTCAAAATCAAAGAAGTATCAATTGCAAAATATGTTTTTCTTTGAGAAATATACCATTAAACTACACACTCGTGGTAATATACTGTTCATAGATAGTCATTCTACTATCTCGGAATCCTACCTTCGCTTTGTCGGAGGTCCGTGTTGCCCTACACTCGAATTTGTATATGTCTTGGGGATTTTTTATTACGATGTACAATTGTTTACTTCGCCATTCGATATATCTACACCTTTCTTTACGTTGCTCAACATGATGTGCTATTTAGAGTAACAAAGTAAAATTTAAATCTTACTTACCAGACGTAAAAGGACAGGAGTGCTAGGGTATACATACGTAATAATTTCTGTTCTTTTAGGAGTTTTTAAATACTGTAAACTTGTGCATCGTTTACAAACACTGTGTATTTGTATTTTGTGGAGTCGGGAGAGTTGGATTTTTACACATTTTGATGCATACTGTAAAGGACACGTGCAGAAGTTACGGGTAGAAAATCCTCTACTGTTGATCTTCTCACATGTTTACACTATATATGTTTTAAGGTACCCATATGTTGATATGAAAAGATTAAGATAACGAACAGTATTCAATTTCGTAATTCCTATAAAAGTACAAATTACAGACATGCAGACACGGACCCCTAGGGTGGGATTCATATAAAGATTCTAAAAATTTTCTTAGATTCCATTCTTAAGTATACCATACTTTAGTAGCTAAGAAAAAAACTTAAGTAATTATTCATAAAAAAGTTAAGCACTGTTCTTTGTAAAGTACAGTTCTTAGTAATTTAGAAAACTTAAAATGGTTCACCCTAGCAACGCATAGCAATTTCCAAACAAAAGCTGAAACTCTTGATCGATGGAGATAGTATTTTAAGGTGTTTTACGTCATCTCTATCAAATTTCGCAGATTGATTGATTTTTGTTTAATGTCCCGCTCGAGAATCTTTCCCTCATATGGAGACGTCACCATTGCCGGTGAAGGGCTGCAAAATTTAGGACTATGCTCGGCGCTTATGGCTTTTGAGCAGGGAGGGATCTTTATCGTGCCACACCTGCTGCGACACGGGACCTCGGTTTTTCCGGTCTCATCCGAAGGACCGCCCTATTTAGTCACCTCTTACGACAAGCAAGGGATACTGAGGACCTATTCTAACCCGGATCCCCATGGCACCAACTTTCGCAGACGTAAACATGGAAGAAAGCAACAAACTCAAAAGAAAGCCAAATTGGAGTAGTGAGGAGTCCGTGGCCCTCACTAATCTTGTTAAAGAGTACAAGGGCATATTGAGAGGGAAACTGAGTCCCCAGTTAACTTCACAAAATCGATTTTCTGAAGTGGGGATACAGCATGACTTCTCTGTGAACTACAGATAATTTCATGACCATCAAACTTTCAATGAAATAAATACCGGTTGAATCCAATCTTAACCTTTCTACAAGTTGTGAGTCACTATACTGAGCTAAATAATCCTTTCTTTCTCGAAAATATCGCCTGTGTGTTCCATTGGCGGACATCATGATTCTTGACTTCATTTTTTCTAATCAATTTAAGACTGCTATAGACTACACTTAAAGTTAAGAACTGTTTAAGAATTTTCTTACACTAAAGTTGTTTGATGAATGAAACTAATTATAAAAACTCAAATTCTTAGAATTACTTAAGTTTTTTATTGGTTTAAAAATTTCCTTATACTTAAGTACATTCTGTTTATGAACCCCAGCCAAGGACATACCAGAGGTGGTGTATGTTGTTTCAAGGCGTTTTATCAAGTGTGCTCCTTGCATATTATAAATTAATGTATCTTTGCAAATGTATTTCAGATATAATGAACTTTATGCAATACAAGGTTGGATCCAGATGAGGGGGGGGGGGGGGGGGGGTGGTGGAATCTCCCCCTCCTGTTTTTCTTTTTGCGGTCTAACAAAAAAATTATTTATGAAAAAACAACAAAAGAGTTTATAAAAACTATCATAGAGTACAAAATCTAAAGGATGAAAGATAATTTAAAATTTTGATAAGTGAAGGGATTCGCCGATAAAAAAATCAGCATGATACGTGCACGGTTTTATATACAATGACTCTTAGTTGCTTCCTGTTAAGTTTTAAGATAAAAGTGACCAAAAATATGGTACGTTTTGACTTTTCTTATAAAATTGGTCGGTTGTCTATTTGTTTTACGTTCTGTTGAGAATTTTTCACCCATATTAAGACATGACCAGCTGTATTGATTGATTGTATATTGTTTTACGTCCCGCTTGAGAATCTTTAACTAATGTGGAAACGTCACCATTACCAGTGAAAGGCTGCAAAATTTAGGCTTATGATCGGCACTTAGGGCCTTTGAGCAGGGAGGGATCTTTATCGAGCCACATCTGCTGCGACACGGGGCCTTGGTTTTTACGGTATCATACAAAGGTAGAAGACTAAAAACGTTAAATTAGTGTATACTGAAAAGTAACTAATAATATGCTCAATCGTGTTAAATAAGTGTTAATATGACAAAATTCATGTTTGTTTGTTTTTCAAATAACAAAAAAAAAAACCAAAAACAAAAACAAAACAAAACAAACAACAAAACAAAAAACAAAACAAAAAAAAAACAATGCGGATGTAGGGCAAAATTTAAATATTACACTGCGCATCTCATAATTACATGTATAACGCAGGAATAGACCAGTCCGAGATTCGTCCCGGGCCCCGTATATCTATAGTGAGGGTGGGTCCGGGGAGATAAGAGTTGGGTCCACAGTATCCTCTGCTTGATCGTAAAAGGCGACGCTTGATCGTAAAAGGCGACTAAAAGGGGCGTCCTGTTTGCCGTGGGATGAGACCCGTGTTGGTGGAAGAGAGGATCCTGGTGGCTGAGGTTGATGGGTGTTAATGTTACAACGCTCATTGACCAACACTCCACTTTACCTCTAATTTCTACTAAACGGGCGGTCGTTCTGGGCCCGGCACGGTCCATCGGCTGGTCATGCCTAGCTTAGACTTTTCCAATCCTTGTTTAATACAGATATTTGTAAACTTTTACTGGTGTTTGATCACTGTATACTTTGGGGTGATATCGTCTAAGCGGTGGCCAGGGTCATTCGGGTAGATACGTCCATCCGAGTACAACACCGCTGTATCCTCTAGGTGTTCGTCTTCTGCTTGCTTGGATATCCGCGGAAGTCGCATCGCCCTTGTTGGCGCTCCGAGGCGGGCGAGGAGCAATGGTGCTGAACCATATTCAATTCAACATGGCATTCAAAAATAACAAAAGTAAACTTGTGGAAGATGAAGACTGAGTCAGACTCTGATCGAAGTGAAATTTGGGCTAGATATATTATTTTATTAGCGCTTGATGAAAATGAAAGTCTGTGGCAAAACTTTCTCCGTTTGTGATTGACAAAACTTTGAAAGTAATAATCGGAGAAGCCCAGTCAGTTAACAAAATGAAACTCTGTTAGTAGAATGTAAAAACAGAAAACAATCTATTGTTTTAAAATCCGTCTTGAAATTTGGTGGAATTAAGGCCATCGGAACTTCAAGCTCCAGATTAAACCGGATCAAAGAAGTTATTAGAGACAAGGGACGTGACTTGGAGGAAACAGAAATAACAAAGGAGTTGAAACCTCAAGGTGTCCTTTTTACAAAACGCATTAAAATCAAGAAAAATGGGAATTTTATTCCAACTAATACCTACATTCTTGATTTTGACACCCCCAATCCTCCTGATAAAATTAAGATTGGATATTACTGCTTAAAAGTAGAAACATTGATACCAATCCTTTTCATTGTTTTAACTGCCAAAAGTTTGGCAATTCATCAGATCGTTGCAAAAACAGAAAAGTATGTTTCAAATGTAGTTTTGAAAACAATACATCAGAAAACTGCAAAGAAGAACCCAAATGTGTAAATTGCAGCGAAAACTACCCATCCTCATCAAAACAATGCAGTGTTGGTTAAAAGAAAAAGAAATACAAAAACTAAAAGTTGAAAAGCATCTTAGCTACCCTGATGCAAAGAAATTATATAGTATTCACCATCCTAATATCTCATATGCAGCTGTGTTAAAAAAGAAATCTTCAAGAGAGATTGCTTGCCAAACAGATCCAGAAATGACTTCTTCCAAACAAAATGACTCGTTCAACTGTTCAAGATCATGTTGATACTGCTTCACCAAAACAGCTTGTTTCTGCTTCCTTCAAGCCTCACATTAATCCTAAACCAAACGTGTCCAACATTTCAAAACCATCTAAAAAATAACAACCAGAGAAAAAATGACAAAGACTCAGAGTCTTCTAAACAAATCCTTCAAAAACAACTACAAAAAGTGATAGAATCCCAAAAGGGATGAGAGATCCAATATCTGTTCATAACAGATATGGCATTCTGGAAAAGGAGAGGATGGACACCTCATTTTCGCAATCCAGAAGACACAGCCTCTCCCCATCAAAAAACAGAACAAGGATAAAATTTTATAAATCATAATACATTCATCTAAAATCATTCAATGGAATTGTGAAGGTTTCAAAATTAATTTTAACGAAATATCACTTCTTGTACACAAATGTAATCCAGTAGCTTTTTGTCTTCAGGAAACACACTTAAAACAATCTGCCAATATAACTTTAAAACATTATTCCTTATGTAATTACTATGACCCAAATGACACTCGAGCAAAAGGTGAATTGTCAATATGTGTAAGAAACAACATCTTACATAGTGAAATCAAACGTATTACTAATTTACAAGCTACAGCAGTTGGTATTTCCCTTCATAAAACCATAACATTATGTTCAGTTTACATTCCTCCACAATACAAATTAGAATTACAAGAGTTAAACAATTTAATGGTCATAACCCGTTATGGAGTAGTGATAAGTTAAGTGATAAAGGCAAAAAGGTAAAAAAAAAAAAAAAAAAAAAAAAAAAAAAAACTAGAGGATTTTGCAAATCAAAATAATCTTTGTATCTTGAATGATGGTTCCAATGCATATCTACACCCTGGAAACGGCTCTTATTAACTTTGACTTGTGATCTTCCATGGACTGTCCACGACGACTTGTGTGACGGTGACCATTTCCCCATTTTAATTGAAGATGTAATTCCTTCCAATTATAACCAAAATCAAAACTGGAAGTTTGGTGAAGCAGATTGGAATCTATTCGACAAACTTTGTAATGAAACAATAAAAGAAGATACATTAATCAACGAAAACGATCCAATTTTAAAATTTACAAATACTGTATTAGAGAATAGCGAAAAATCTTTTCCAAGGACCTCGACAAATACGAAGAATATTAAAAACCATGGTTTAATGATGCATGTAATGAGTCGATCAAAAAAAGAAGAAAAGCTGAAAGGGGCCTCCGTGGCCGAGTGGTTAGAGCATCGCGCTCAAAGTCACAAGGCCTCTCACCTCTAGTCGGCGCGGGTTCGAATCTCGCTCACGCCGATATATGTGAGAAAGTTAGCCACTTTACTTTCGGAAGGTCAGTGGTCTCTTCCCGGGTACATTGTACCTGGATTTTCTCCTCCACCAATAAAAACTGGACTCCACCAGATAACTGAAAAAATTTTGAGTGTGGCGGAAAACAAGAAATAATCAATCAATCAAGAAAAGCTGAAAAACATTTTAATTTATCCCTGTCCAACACAAATTTAGACAATTATAGGAAATTAAAAGCAAAAGCCCGTAGAACTTTTAATACGAGTAGGAGAGATTCATGGAGAAACTTTGTTTCTAAATTAAATTCACGTACCCCTATTAATAAAGTCTGGAATGCAATTACAAAGTTTAAAGGCAAAAATACAAATAAACATTTTAATCATTTAAAAATTAATAATACTACAATTACTGATACTACAGATATATTCAATACAATTGCAAATCCTCTATCAAAAAATTCATCCACAGAACATATGCCTGCAAAATTTATTAATGTGAAAAATAGAGAAGAAAGAAAAAATCTAAATTCTACTTCTATTAATTAGAAAATTATAACAAACCATTCTCCATAAATGAATAAAAACGTTCTTTGTCGAAATCGCATGACACAGCTGTAAGCCCAGACGAAATACATTATCAAATTCTTAAACATCTACCAGAAAGCAGTCTAAAATGTCTTCTATCAATATTTAATAAATATGGGAAACGGGCAATTTTCCAAAATCTTGGAATGAAGCTACCATTACTTCTGTTCCAAAACCGAGGAAAGATCACAGTGATCCATCAAATTATCGCCCAATTGCTCTTACTAGTTGTGTATGCAAAACCATGGAAAGAATGGTTAATGACAAGCTTGTCTGATTTCTGGAGTCCAAAAATCTACTTGCAGATAATCCGTGCGGCTTCATGGGCCAGAGGTGTACATTAGACCATCTTGTCAAACTTGAATCATTTATTTGTGATACTTTTATCAATAATGAGCATGCTGTATCAATTATTTTCGATTTGGAAAAGGCATATGATACAACATGGAGATATGGGATTTAAAAGACCTTCATAATATGGGATTAAGAGGTAATTGACCAATATTTGTCTCAAACATTTTAACAGAACGCCATTTTAAGGTTAGATTAGGCTCCACTCACTCAAATTTGTGTGATCAAGAAAATGGTGTTCCACATGGAAGTCTTTTATCGGTAACATTATTCAGTATTAAAATTAATAGTTTAGCACAGATACTTAAAAATTATATAGAAGGTTGTTTGTGTGTAGATGACTTCCTCATTTCATATCGTTCCAAACATGTGGCAAGTATTGAACGACAACTTTAACTTTGCTGAAATAAAATTCAAGACTGGGCAGACTATAACGGCTTTAAATTTTCAAAATCAAAAACAACAGCATTCATTTTTGTCAAAAACGTAAACTTCATAATGATCCAGACCTTAAATTACCTGGAACTCCGATCAAAATAGTAAAAGAATTTAAATTTCTAGGAGTAATTATTTATTAGTAAATTTTCCTTTATACCACATATTAAGATGCTTGAAACCAAATGTACTAAAGCACTTGATATTTGAAAGGTTGTCGGCAATACGCATTGGGGTGCCTACAAAAAAAGTTTTACTTCAACTTTATAGATCTCTAGTTCGATCCCAATTGGACTATGGATGTATAGTTTATGGATCTGCAAGAAAATCGTATCTCCAAGCCTTAGATGAAATTCATAACCAAGATATACCTATTTGTTTAGGGGTTTTTCCAACAACTCCCATAGAAAGCCTCTATGTAGAAGCAAATGAACCATCACTAAGAAATAGACATATAAACTTGGGTCTACAATATATCACTAAACTTCGTTCCAATCCAAAACATCCACCATACAACTGTGTATTCAACCCAAAATTTCAAACAAAATATAATGAAAACACCAAAGTTATTAAACCACTTGGATTAAGACTCCAAAATCATGTTAAAGACGCTAATACTGATTTAAATGTTATTTCTAAATTACAAATACCCAGTACCCCAATTTGAAAATTATCAAAACTTACTGTTAATTTAGATTTATCAAAAGACAAAAAATCATATACTAATTCACTTCAATATATTCAGAAGTTCAATGAATTAAAACATAGTTTTCAACACATAGTGAAATTTACACCGATGGATCAAAAGATAAAAATAAAGTTGTTTCTGCAGCTGTACATGGAATTGATATATTTTCGGCACGTTTACCAGACAACAGTTCAATTTTTACAGCCGAAGCAAAAGCCCTTCAATTAGCATTTGATTTTATAAAACATTCCAAACATAAAAAACACGTCATTTATTCCGATTCACTCTCTTGTCTTCAAGCAATTAAAAATTATAAGATTGATCATCCTTATATTTATAACATTTTGAAAGAATATATATCCCTGAAACTTCGCGGGTATAACATAGTGTTTTGTTGGATACCAAGTCATATTGGTATCCATGGAAATACTAAGGTTGATAATGCTGCAAAACAACCATTACAATTACCAACTGTAAATTATAAAATTCCTTACACAGACCTTAAATCTTTAATTCGAGAATATATAAAACATTTGTGGCAAATTGATTGGAATGAGAATGTTAATAATAAATTACATGACATCAACCCTATAGTTGGTAAAACGCAAAATGTAATTCTTAAACGTCGAGACGAAGTAATAATTACTAGGTGTAGAATAGGACATTCGCAGATAACACACTCTTTTTTCCTATAACGACAAGATCCACCCGAGTGTGTTTTCTGCCAATGTATTTTAACAGTCAAACATAGTCTAATACGAAATAATTATTTTAATACACTATCTATGAAAGAACTTTTAACAACTGTTTATGTAAATAAAATTTTAGGATTTCTACATGAAACCGGTTTTAATAAAAAAAAAACAAAACCAAACAAACAAAATTGAAATTAATTGATTGTACGAAATTATACGTGCAAATGGTTTCTATACACGATGATAGTGACATTTTTAGCACTATATTTTAACATGTAAACAAATAGCGTTTTACTTTAAATATATTAATACTTTTTTAACTTGTGTTTCGGTTTAAATAGAGATAGCCGTAAGATAGCTGAGAAATTGCTCAGGTGGCTATAAACACCAAACAATCAATCAATCTACAGTGAGGAGCTCTATAAACTTCTCATTTTACTACTCGCTTCCAAAGTTCTGATAGAGCTAATCGCCACACTTCTATCTAACGAAAATATCGTAAATATATATCGGTGTGTCGTCTTATTCATTTTAAAATTAAATGATATACCAGTGTTGATAAATTTGAATGATGCAATCAAGTATCCACCTTTCATATCATTTTGACTCAAAGTCTTGTTAATATTGAATAACTCTTAGCAAGAAGTCCAGTCGCTGTAGCTCAGTAGTTACAGCGTTCGATTCGTAACCGGGAGATCGTAAGTTCGAATCCCGCTAGCGCCCTGCCTTCACAGGCAATGGTGACGTCTCCATATGAGTAAAAGATTCGAGAGCGGAACGTTAAATAAAATACAAACAACCAAACAAACAAAACCGGCTTTGCCAAAGGAGACTATTAATTTACTCTCGGTCTGTGCGTCCGTCTGTATGTCATTTTAAATCAGTTTTCCGGACTTTTCTCCGCAATGGATGAAGATGTTCAACTCAAATTTTATATATGACTTTGTCTTGGATAGTTACAAATCAAGTTTTGCTGCCATTCACCAGTAATGGTGACGTCTCCATATGAGTCAATCAAGTTTGAGTTTCGTTACGCTTGACCTACTTTTGCCTCTTGATAAATTTGCAAGAATCAATTTTCTTGACTTTTCTTCCCATTGGATGAAGATATTCAAATGAAATTTTATATTGGCTTTGTCGTGGAGAGTCACAGATCATGCTTGAGTTTCGTTACGCTTGACTACTTTTGACTGCATTATCCTACCTGTAGAGGACTTTGTATCGCGTGCAATACACCCAGAATGCTTGTTAGAATGTATTTTGAATTAAATAATTGTGTTTATCCGTTTACTGCATAATAAATTATGTTGCAATTTGTGTCAATAGGCTGCTTTAGGATAGATGTCATCTCCGTTCTATATAAGCGCAGCTATTAAATATTGATGACGCTGGTGGAGGTGATGATACCTTTGAAACTCGTCATGCATTATCAATATTTAATATACTTTAAGTAATTTTTACAACACCTTTTTTGCTATTAGGAAGAGTTAATGTCACTCATTGTTAATATAAACGAACCAAGATGTCCTCTTTATACATGTATTTACAAAACTAAATATTCATTTTATAGAGAAAATGATTAATGAAACTAAGCATTTTCATGTATAAACTGTTTCCGAAGATGTTATATACACATGAAAAAGGGGATGTAAATGGGATAGAGGTGGAGGTTGTGAATAGTGCCTAAACGATTAAATGCTAGATCCACCTTTGCACAAATTCCTGGTTCCGCCTATGTAATATCACAGATTTTATCTGTGGATCTGGGTTATAATAAGTCTTCAGTACCCCTTGCTTGTCTAAAGAGGCGACTAAATGGGTCGGTTCTTCGGATGAAATCACAAAAACAGAAGGCCCGTGTCACAGAAGGTGTGGCACGATAAAGACCGTAAGCGGCGAGCATAAGCCTAAAATTGCAGCCCTTCACCAGCAATGGTGATATCTCCATATGAGAGAGAGAGAGAGAGAGAGAGAGAGAGAGAGAGAACCATTTGAGATCGTCAACACCGAGTTTCATCTTTATGAAATGACATTTCAACATTCCATGGGACAAGGAAATGCGTTACCTCTCGGTATAAACCGTGTTCTGTAATGAATGAAAACCATGGTAAACAAGCAACTGCATTGATTGCAGGAAGTCGGAAGAGATTCACACCTTTAATTGGTAAACAGGGAAGTGAATAATATTCTTTCAGGGACATCACGAATATTTCAAATTAACAGATATTTTATCAACATGTCGACAAACATAAAACCTCTATATTTAGAATGACATGGAAATATTGATGACATTATACACAATTCATACAGTTTGTGAATCGATGGTAGTCCGACAAGGTTTGTTTATCTCATCGGTTAGGTCTCCTTTGACAACATTTGATTTCCTGTCCCGCTGGATTCACTCTGCATTTTAGATAGATTTTCTGTCACGCTGAATTCTTATTTTTTGTGCATTTTCAACAGAAGCCCAATCAGTAATAAACCCCTTATAATTTATGATATAGGAGTAAAGTCCTGTATATATATTCATACCATTTTGTCAGTCATTATATGCCAGAATTGTATTTACATGTTTCATAATATTAAATACTTTAGTTCGATACAATCTTCGTGGTTCGCACAAAATCTTAGATTCATATGGGTTTGATTAACCGAGTAAATCCGTATCTTTTTTATGGTAAATTCTCTCTCCTGTGGTCGCTCAGGTTTGAATTCGTTTTGGTAATTTTTGTTTACAGGTATTGCAGTAGTTTGCCAAAGTGTACAAAAGTCCATGTCGATATAGGGGTATTGTTTCAAAAGCCTCCGACAATCCATCTGCAATTTCGGTCGCTACCAATTAACACATCTTAAGGTACTGTCACACTACAACGGTTAGAAAACTTATACCAACGTATGATATATTTATCAAACTTGCTGCCATACATTGAAGTTTAATTTTTAAAAAAGTACGCTTTTAGGACAAAAGATGGCGTTATGCTAACTCGTATAACGGATACGATCTGAGCAAGTTATTTATAGCTTTCCTCAAACGTGTATATAGCGTATAACAGGTATTTTTTTACGTTCTGCTAATTTTTACGAATTTTATAAATCCGTAAAATTTAAACGCGTAAAATTTACTGAAGTAAAAAAAACATCGTATGTATATGTTAATTACCATTCAGCGGCTATAGAATTAGTGCTCTTGGTATTTTTGAACACTTTTAAGTCACGTGATGTTAGTCATTCAGTCTTGAGCATCTTTTAAATCATGCGATGTTAGTTGTCATCTCTTTGTGTTTCCGGTAAATTCAAGACGTGGTGAGCAACAATGATAATGCATAGCTATGCATATTCCAAAACAGGAATAAATTAAGGGCATTTGGTTTATAAAGGTAAATGAATAAATGTTTTATAATAATTCAATGACTTGGTATCACGGGAACGATTTTTTTTGTATAGTAAATTTGTATGTGAACGCATTCAATCTAAAAATAATGTGTATAGCGTCTTAAAGTTGACAGTTTGTACACAACTTATCCCTAGCTTTTTTCGCTGTTGATCATTTTAACAAAAATGGTCATTTTTACTATTTACCCCCCCCCCCCCTTTATTGGGCGGAAAAGTACAAACTTGGGTCGCAACTATCCCTGTCGAAAGTTTTCTGGATCCGCCTCAACGTTAAAATACTACACAAACTCAGTGACGTGACCGTTTTAACTTACCTATTGCGTACATCCAACTTATGACTAACGTATTTATTATATATAAGCAATACGTTGGCGTACGTTGAAAATTTTACGCATGCACAAAGTTCTGGTCCGCATTCAACATCCGACAACTTATGCCAACGTATTTCAGTGTCCTCGTAACTTGTTAAAAACTTAATTCCTAACATAATTATATAACTTACATTAGGCATGTTTACTTTATTTTTTCATACAACGGCACTGATATTATATGGTGTGTCTGTTGCATTAGAAGTACCTCATTGTGTACGTATAGCATAGGATTCTTAGCACTTTGTATATATTTACATATATTGTAACAATTATTGCCGTACGGCCTTTAGTTAGGTAGAAAGGATATGAGAACACTTTCGTATCATTATTGCAAAGGTTGTTCACGTCAGGAAACATTATTATGCAATGGCAGCTGTTTGTTGGAATGTACGTTACTTGCTCAAAAAAATTAGAGGTTAAAAAACATACGGTTCACTTATCTACTAGCATATTGACCTTCAGATATCATTAGCAATATGCTGGAGAATAATTATGAGAGTTGTTAACGACACTTCTCCTGTTTATTGTGTAACCCAAATGAATTGCCTAGATTCTGTTAACCATTCGAATATATCCCATCAAAATTTACCCACACACGTTATAACGCCCTTTCTAAGATAAGGAACTGAATAATTAAAATATAGTGATTAAATTAAGGTTATATATATATATATATATATATATATATATATATATATATATATATATACACAAGGGTTTTCCCAAAAAGTCGTAGACTCAGTTATTCGTTGGAAAAAAATATTTATTTTATTTTGTTAGTTAAAAGCACAATTTTGTGCATCTATGTACAAACTTTCATCAAAATATCTCTTTTCATTATGATATAGGGCATAAATACAGAACATATACCCATAGGTGTCGGCGCACGAATTCAAACGTTTCACATGACGTTATCAGTTTTCTTTTTCAAAGTACTGGCCTCTGCGTTTTTCATCGCGTTTTACCCACTTGTCAAACACACATTAAAACCACTCCTGATTTAGAGACAAGTTAAAATTCCTCACTGCTCTTCTAATTTCTCCTTCCGATTCAAATTTTTGTCCCCTCAAGCTGGCCTTCAAAAGTGGAAAATAGGCGAAATCAAGTGGTGCTAAGTCTGGAGAGTAGGGTGGATGTTGGAGTCTCTGAAACCCGATGACTCCAAGTTCTTAATCTATTTCAGCCGATGTATGAGTAGGGGCGTTGTCATGATGATAAATAATATTTTGAATGTGATCCCTTAGATCTGGTCGTTTCTTTCTTATAGCATGAAGTAATTGCGGCGAACCACCTTGGCACAGTATTCTGAGGTCACAGTCCTCCCTTGTACAGCATGACTTAGCACAATCCCTTGCCTGTCCATAAATATCATATTCATGATTTTTCACATAGATTTGACGGACTTTGCCTTCTTAGGGGGTGGTGATCCGGAAGTTTTCCATACACTGGACTGTGCTTTTAATTCAGGTTCGTAATAATAAAGCCAGGTTTCGTCCATTGTGATAATTCTATCGAGAAAATATGGATCCTTTCCGTGTTTCGCAATGAATAACTGGGATAACCTTACCCGTCTGTGCATTTCTTCATCGGTAAGCAAACGTGGCACCCATCTACCAGAAACTCTTTTCATACCAAGATCGTCTGAGAGAATTCTGTGAATCTCTGATCTACTGATATGTAGTCTTTCTACTACGCCCCGGATGGTCTGACGACGATCTTCATCAATGACGGTCTTTACCGTCAGACTTTCACCGTCGTTATTTTTGTTTTCGGCCTTACCAACTTCGGTTCTAATGTCATTCCATCCAAATATCTTTTGTGCCATTTAAAAACAAGGGCTCTAATGACATTCCTGTGATCTTGTGTCATTTCTATCTCTCGTTTTGTTTGAGTGGGGGTCAAGCCACGATCTACATAGTATTTTCTAATATTTCGGTGCGCCAACAAAGTCATTAACGTCGTCATTTTGCGCAACTCTTATTTCAGATGCGTTTTAAAATTATGTCATGTTTCTGCTATTTATGACGTCCTGGGGTTGTAAAACTAGTATATTATGCGGAATACATCACTGATTCTATTGATATAAATTTGAATACGATTCATTGAATATTAAGCTATTTGTTTTCATGTTTGGTATTGAGTGGAACAACGAAAATATCATGGATTTTTGTACGTGCGCCAACAACGCACATATATTACATTTTATTATGCAATACCCAATTTATCTCTTTTGTTATCGATTTCAAAATTTATATTACTTTAATTCACTTTAAATGTAAAATAAGTAAATATTTTGTCATGTAAAGAATCTCTTGAATTTGACGCGAAATAAAAAATTATCAACATTGTCTACGACTTTTTGGGACAACCCTAGTGTGTGCATATATATATATATATATATATATATATATATATATATATATCCGGTTATGTTTCACTCAATTTGTCTTTCTGACAACATTATGATCGTTACTCTTTGACGCAACAGAATAACAAACAAACAGAAAAGTAAACAATGAATGCAATTACGATCTGCCTAATTAAAGTTTTGTATAGAAATAGAGAATGTTGCTGATCAATACTGTCTGGAGAGGAAATCCCATTGATCTGCATGGGATCGTTATGAACTTGACTTTTTTTTTTTTTTTTTTTTTTTTTTTTTTTTTTTTTTTTTTGTGATTCGCATACAATATAACTGAAATTGGTTTCTGTGACTTTAACAGTGGCGTACGATTTTATTAGATCTACAAAGGAGAAACATTTGCTGTAATGACCCACCGATTGGAGAACATGGGGAAATGAGTTCAATGAAAGATGGTAAGAAGTTAACGCTTTATTTTATCTTTTTATTATAATATTAGCCATCATCTCCAACAGGTAATATTTTATATCGGTGAAATTTGTTTCCTACCTGTCAGACACTTTCAAGTTTATGATTTAAAAATCCCTTGGTAACGAAGTGGGATTTAGTATATTAGTTGTGTGATACTCTGTCCCGTTTCTTGGTGCATGCGCAGTGCGATGCGCTGTATTTCGGGTCACTGAGTATTCTCCGCCCTATGATGCCCTTGCTCATAAAGTTAAGAATTAAGCTTATACGCTTATAATGGATTTGAATCTTGTTAGGTAAGCATTTATTGTGGACGCAATGAGCTTTTATTTTTATGTGTACTATACGATATATATATATATATATATATATATATATATATATATATATATATATATATCAGCAATTCACTGAAATAGTGATATTTTTTTCTCAGTGTTATTATTTGTAAGTTGTAAGAGTTTTTATTTATCATATTTACAGTATTATTTGTAAGGTGTATCATACTTAAATCATTGCGCTCAAAATCACAAGACCTCTCACCTCTAGTTGGCACGAGTTCGAATCTCGCTAGCGCCGACATATGTGAGAAAGTTTGCCAGTTACTTTCGGAAGGTCGGTGGTCTCCTCCCGGGTATATTGTATCAGGGTTCTCTCCTCGACCAATAAAAACTGGACGCCACCAGATAACTGGAAAATTGTTGAGTGTGGCGGAAAACAACAATCAATCTTAAACTATTGAAATTAACGTATTTACACCTAGTTTAGTAATTAGTAAATGGAAAAGTTCTTAAGTTGTTTTTAATGGTTGTAATATTCAGATTTAAGACGTAACAAATGCAATGCGGACAGTAATGATATTTATCAGTCACCAAAACGTAAACAAATACGGAGATGGAACTACATACAGCATTATGTTCGCTGTAGTTTAATGTTCGTAGACAAAAACCGTGATATTCCAACAGTAGTGAATATGAGATAGTGACAAATATAGCTTTTTAAAAACGCTTTCCGTCTTTACGAACAATCTTTTAAAGAAATATTAAAGAGGTATAGTATACATTGAAACAGATGCATGTATTTACGGGTACTACAAATTAATGCAGATGTAGTGCAATGTATTTTTACACACATACAGGAAATTTTCATTAACTTTCAGAACATGTTCATAAACGCAATGTTTGGTAGGGAGTCTTCCAGGTGTGAAAATTGTCACCTAAAAATATTGGTCCTGTTCTATTTTAAAAATATGAGTTCTGTACTATTTATAAAAATATGGGTCCTGTACTATTTATAAGGACATGGTTTTAAGGAAATTTAATACGAAAGAGAATTTTTAACATAAAATTTCTACGTTCAGGCTATAAAGTGGGAAAGGGGGGGGGTTGCTATTCCAGTTTTATTTTAATAAATGGAAATGCAAAACAAAATATAGGAAATATAAGTATCAAAATACAGGCATGCTCTTTACAATTAACGTTAGATATTTAAAATGTCAGTCACAATTCGTGTAATAGTGTAATAATGTTATCTGAAACAAATTAAAAGAGTCAATGATTTTTTTTTTGTTTGGTTTTCTTTCCTCGTTAACTTGCAAAATTACTAAGGTGTACGTAAATTAGATTAGCACTAACTTATACACGTTGGATACTGATATATTCTATCACAAAACCTTGCTCAGTATATACTTGCCATTCAAGCATTAATTTTTGATTTGTTTTTACTTCTTCTTGAAAATACCTGTCAATATGCGGACACTGTTAGAGAGAAGATGAGGAACTCTAGACCATCATGCTCTTTAACAATAAAAACAATACAATTCCTATCCGTAATGACTATTTTAAATCATTCATTTTCGTGCGTTTTCATGACGAACATTTATTATTGTGTGATTTTCCTATTATTATTGTGTGATTTTCTTGAAACCGCAGGCGAACCTTTAAACATCTTTTGCATGAAAATGAGAGATATGAGAAGCTTTATTTAACTAAGAAAAATAATGTCTTCCACTGGAAAGTATACTGGTTGATATTAAGATACTACAAAACTATGTAAACCAAAGTTGCGTCTTCAAGAGGATAAATGTACAAATGACTAGATTTTTCAATAGTACGATTTTGCCCGAATTCAGACAGTATTTTGGAACTACACAATTAAAAGAAAGTTTTTATCGTTAAATAAGTTGAACAAAAATCTCTTGTAAACATCGCGATGTCGACATTATTAACTTATAATTGTAAACGTGACCTCAATGAAAAGTAAAATGATGTAATGATAATTTTATCAGTTGACTAAACTAGATATACTCTGCAATTTTTGTCATACCAAACGCCATATCTAGTTATGTGTTTGTATCCGAAACATCTTTATGTTAAGGTGACAATTTCTCAGTAAGAATACTTTATGAATAATTCAGTGTTACTTTCCCATGATTGCGGATTGCTGTGTTACATATCATTGACACTCATTATCTTCAATTCCAGTACATCTTATATCCCTTGATAACAGAACATGAAAGTTCTAGTGTTGTCAATACTGTAATGCGTATCCTTGTTAAGTTCAATCTTTTAAATCAGAAGTTATAAATATTTAAAGGTATGCATATAAATGTGTCGCAATCAGATGTTGCGATTGAAAATACTGTCAAACAAATTGTCGTATCTTGCACAATATATTGATAGGCTAAATGCCATTGCATTGCTGAGAGTTTTGTGGGGGTCCGCGTTAGGTCCTCAGTACTCCTTGCTTGTCATAAAAGGCGACTAAGTGGGGCGGTCCTTCGGACGAGACTGTAAAAATCGAGGCCCCGTGTCACAGCATGTGTAGCACGATAAAGATCCCTCCCTGTTCAAAGGCCATAAGCGCCGAGCTTGTGCCTAAATGTTGCATCCCCTCGCTGGCATTGGTAACTTTCTATATTTCACAAACTCTATGGTCCTTATAAAGATCTAGTTTGCCAGTACAACCTTCCATTAGGTCAAATACCTCCTGAAGTGTCTCTTGCCAACTGTTAAGCCGTTTTTGGCACACTAATTCTGACTACAGATTGTTCCGTTTACCTGATCAAAATATAGGGCTCACGGTGGGTGTTACCTGTCGACATGGGATGCTTACTCCTCCTAGCCACCTGATCCCAACTCTGGTATGCCCAGGGATCCGTATTTGCCCATTCCACTAATTTTTATTTTCAATAGGAATTAAGAGATTGAGTACTGTTCATTATCTTAGCCTTTTCATTCTCGAGCGTGATGTTAAACAATATACAAACAAAGCATTGCTGATACAATGTACACTGGCGTCAAACTGCAGTAAAGCTGTCTCTGTAGTCTGGTGACTAGGTCGCTCAGTTCATAACCTGTAGGTTCAAAGTTCAACCCTCCATCCCGGCGCCGCCATAAGCTTAAGACGTTTAACATTGAAAGTGACAGTCCCATCGTCAATCTCACGGCATTAAAAGGTCTTTCGGGTTTGACCTTAAAATGTAGGCCCCTGTCACAATAGCCGTAAGAGTCAATTTTAGGTGAACATTTGTGGTATTTTACCTAAATCTGGTGACGTGTCTGTATGAGTGGAAAACATTTGAACGAGATGTAAAACACGTAAACAAAAACAGCTACATACGAACTTTAAACTATTGAATATGGATCTTCGATTCCGACCATTTCTAAAATTGTGAAATGCCCTACTAAAAAAACTACACGTCTTGGATTAGTAGCCTACATCATGTTGTAGCTCTTGTTGATCTTTTTTCAGATGCAACTCGCCCTTTATCTGCTCTATGTGACTTTTAGTGGTTGAAAAAAGGTTTCTTACATGTATCATTTCAGAATACGAATTGTGTATAGCAAAGTAATACTCAAAAACAGTTTATTTTCAAAGAAAATAAAAACAATTTGTATGAACATGCAATTCATATCTCGTGTTACTATCTACTTTTTATTAGGTTTGGTAAGGTTTATTTATATAAAGGTTTCATAACACAATACAGTAATCCTAGTAAACTAAACTTGATAATGAAATCAATACTCATTACCTCCATAACCGCAACGCCTGTGGCAGCTAGGATTTTGAATTCTCATTCCATACCTTGTTCATGATGGAATTCATACTATTCATGCAAGTCTAATTTAATTAATTCTTGAAATCGATGCCGATGCCTTTTGAACGAAATGATGAATGTTTTTCAAATACTTGTAAACATGGAGTTGTAAAAGGGATCTGAACGTGTTTTCATACTTATAAATTGCGATCAATTCTAATTACTTACGTTCAGAAGGTGACCAAATATACAGTTTACATTTCCTTTTGTCATTGTTTGTTACCCTCTCACATACTATTGTTAAGTACATTTCTATTGTGTTGATGGTGTTATTTTAAGACGAACGCAGCAATGACAAAGTGGCGGTTCCGAAAACTTTCAGGGGAGATTGCCTTTCAGGATAGTGCGTTTTCGTTAATAAAGGACGTTGTCAGAATCCAAAAAATGACAGAAGATGACAAATTATGCTAAGGCTTACAACTGAAGGGATTGCAATCCCTATGATTTATCCCCCTTTAGAACCGGCATTGTAAGGGTATACATCGGTTGTAGTAACATTGAGCTAATAATGCGTTTATTTTCTGCGACATGTTTACGTTTTCACTCGGGAAATATTGGTTGGAAATGAAAGTCTAAACAACTAGAATTAATTTCCAGTCAAATATTGACTGATCCTCAGGACAATATGCAGAACAGCATGTGTGAGCCATACAACATAACTTATTGTTACCTTCATGTGAGATTCATTTTGTAAGAAATCCCCCCCAATAAAAAATCTGTGTAGCGACATACTGATAATCAAAATCAGACTTGACTGAATGCATCTGTATTTCGTTACAACCATGGCAACTGAGCATGGAGAATGGGAGTAGGTGATTGTTATGATCAAGGGACCTTTTCGTTCATCAATATGTTACCACGTAACACTAGACCTTGGGAAATAAAAATGTAAATAAATGTTTATTCTGTATATACATAAAAATATATGAAGGATAAACCATGAAAGCTCAAAAGCTTATTTCCAGTGGGGTCCTTTGATACACGGATGTTGACGAGAGGATTTATTATGTGTGAGGAAACTGGAATACCCGGATGAAACCCAGGTGTCCGAGCAGGCGATCTCCATATCCTCTCACACATAACCAATGCCGATCAAGAGGATCGAACTCGGTCGTAATGGCCAGAAGCGAGAGTGCTATCCGGACAGCCTGCGCTAACCGGACAGCCCCATCATTATAAGGATTAACGAAGAAACTGTTACTATTTATATATATTACAGATGTCTTAGATTTGAGACGACAACCGGGGATCGAAATTGATTGCAATTTCTTTTTACGAATTATTTACATTGTTACCCTGCATTACTTTATACTATTGCAAATCATAATTTCATATCAAAATAGTGATTTTAAATTACAAAATCTTAGTTTGTTATCACAAATTATTAATTTGAATTACATGTATAATTTTGTGTTGGCAATAACTAATAATTTTTCAGTTAAGAATTAGTTACTTAAAATAATAAATTAGAAATTGGAATTACACGCATATACGATTGAAATAACGAAACCAGTCAAGTTGAATTCAAATATTGGGGGTTTGGGTATACCTGTAGCAGAGTTCAAGACAAATACAAATGTACATCCCCAGTTCATCAGGACAAACTCAGTTTACGGAAAGCAATGAATGTCGACATCACTGGATACACCAATAATGAACTTCATTTTATGTAAACTATTTCTGAATGACATTTACTGAAGTTTATTATTGATTTCAACAATCCCTAAAGCTAGAGCATGGGCAGCTTGTTATATATTCAGAAGTTAAAAGAAAAAAACTGACTTTCGTTTGATTGACACAACTGGGTATTGCTGGTGCCATTCTAGCATACCAAAGTCCGATCTACGTCTACCCTCGGCCGAAGATCCGAGTTCTGGGAATCTAAGTCGTGTTATGACGTAAAATCGATGACTGGACGCGTCAATCATAGACTGGATTAGACAGATGTTTGTGTGTACTATATACTGGTATAGAACTCACACCAATTGTGAGCGTATTACAAAGACTGACTATGACAAGACAGTGAACCATTAGAGGTCTCACATTATGTGCAAGAGGTCCCCAAACCGTAATAATGCATTCATACCAATTGTTAGGCCTTGACAAAATCATTTTAATTACGGATTACTCCGTTTACCTGATCAAGATATGGGGCTAACGTCGGGTTTAACCGATCAACAGAGGATGCTTACTCCTCCTAGGCACCTGATCCCATCTCTGATATATTCAGGGATCCGTGTTCGCCCCTACTCTTAATTTTTAATTTATTATGGGATTTATAAGATTAGTCACTGTTCGTTACACTCACTTTTCATTTTTGTCATAATTCCGACCGACAATTCAGAAGGTATACATGTACACTGTGCTTCTGTTTTCCTCATTTATGAAGCATGTAGATTATGGAGCCACATTTCTCTTCCGTACTTAAACTTGTAACATTTAATGCTAAATTGAGGTTTGATGAAATAGTGAGACTATACATGTATTTTCTGCGATTCATTGTATCATCATTCAAGGATTACCATACACAAATATAACTACTACAGTGCTTGTGTATTCCTTGCATGAAATACAATGGTACTTTATCAAAGATAAGAGCAAATATTAAACCACGGACTACTTTCACAAAACTATCTTTGACTCTCACAAAACTCTAAAACTCTCTCTCTCTCTCTCTCTCTCTCTCTCTCTCTCTCTCTCTATATATATATATATATATATATATATATATATATATATATATATATATATATAGATTTACGTCCCGTTAAGAATTTTTCACTCATATTGAGACATCACCAGCTGTAGGTGAAGTACCACAAATTTAGACCTATGCTTAGCACTCAGCAGTTAGGATTCTATAACGTACCAACGCCTGCCGCGACAAGGGGACATCCGTTTTTAAGGTCATATCCGAAAGACCCGTGATTCTCACTTCTAAATACCAAGCATTTGGCGAAGAAAAACCATCACTACCTATGCTTACGTCTTGAATTTCACGCGGCCATGGCAAAAGCGGGGCTCTAACTCAGTACCTCTAGGTTCCCGGTTATGAAGCGAACGTTCTAACCACAGAGCTACCGTGACCGGGATATATATATATATATATATATATATATATATATATATATATATATGGATTACTTCGTTTATCTTATCAAAATATAGGTCTCTCGGCTGGTGTCAACGTCGACAGGGGATGCTTTATGCCCCCTAGGCACCTGATCCCACTTCTGGTATGTCTTGGGGTCCATGTTTGCTCAACTCTTATTTCTGCATTCCTTATAGGAGTTATGAGATTGATCACTGTCAGTTATATCAATATTTTCATGAATATGTCCGAGTTCCATTATTATTGAAGAAGCAGCTATCTGTGATGTCAAAACGTATATACTATTCATCGTAAGGAATGGTGGTGTAAAGTATTCAAAAGTCGTACGTTTTCATGCTTTTGATTTAGCAAAAGATTTGTGATTCCAAATTTTTTCTTAAAACTTCTTTAGAATTTTTGAGAATCCAAGTTTTTCAGGGTTTTTCTTATATTGATAAGATATATTGATATTAACAATATTGCTATCATGTCATTCCTGGTCTGGCCTTATTACAATACAAGAGAAAAGATAATTATAGTATCCTAATTTTAACAACTGTACTTGAAGGATAATCTACTTTGGAGGGAAGGGGTCTATTCGATAATTTAGTAGCATATTCTAGCTGTGGTTTAACCAAACAAGTGTGCGTAAGAGATGATTTAGTTGGAATTCTTGGAAACTTTGGCTGTAACGTCAAAATATGTTAACTATGATCCTGCGAGAAAATTACTTCAAGATACTTGTAAGGTTTTATAATTCTAACAATTTTGAAAATTGAGACAAGGATTTTCTAGTCATCGGATTAAATGTCAGTAGCCACCCTTTTGACCAAATTTCAAGTCGTTGAAGGACTTGGTTAAGTTATATTTCTTCAATTATCTGAAGTATGCTATAAACTATTAGCTTGTACAAATACTTTACTAAAGGTTAACATGTTATCTGCAATATTATTAACATGTATCAGGAACAACCACAGGACATAATACACAACTTTGTGCAACTTCAGCATATAAACTGTTTGACAATTTCTATATGAAATTCTTTGGGATCCATTATCAAGATAACTTTGAAACTTTGTGTATAAATGTCCACTTAATTCATATGTTTGTAATCTAAAAAATAAGCCTTTATACTACAGACGTTCAATCTATTTTGGGGAAAACACCAAGCAACACGGTGTACATTGGTTGATTGCTCATCAAATGGAATGGTATATATCAATCCGTAGAATGACCTAAAACCAAACGACCTGATAATATTTTCATTAACATAATCATGCATGTGTTTGAAATTGTTATGTTCCATAAATTTTCCAACAATATTAAGTTTTAAAAAGACCTGTAATTAGACAATTTGGAAAGATCATGTTTCTTATATAAAAGTATTTTCATTTACTATATTCCAAATATACCGGAATAATACAACCGTTTTAAAACGATTAGATAATAAAGAATTGCTTTGCATTGGTGTACTTTTGTATTGCCAACACGGCGTTATACCTTCAAACAATCAGAATTTTGACACTGATATTCTCGGGTCTTATCCTTGTTTGTAGGAAGAATAGAGATTATATATGTAACTTCTTGCACGATAATATGTAGCTCTATTTTAATATCACTAATATATTACACCCAGAAAATATAGCAGGTTCTTTCTAGTTGATTGCATATTTTTTTAACGTCCCGTTCAAGAATTTTTCACTCGTATGGAGACGTCACCACTTGAAGGTGAGGGGCTGCAGAAATTTAGGCCTATGCTCGGTGCTTACGGCTTTTGACCAGGAAGGGACTTGCTGTGACACGGGGCCTCGGTTTTTGCGGTCTCATCCGTGGGACCGCCCCATTTAGTCGCCTTTTACGACAAGCTTGGAGTACTGAGGAACTATTCGAACCCAGATCTTATTATCATCAAATATTAATTTGAAGTAAAATATTATTGAGAACCTCTACATTTTCTTTATTAGACAAAGAAATTAATGGATCCACATTTGGGGGTGAAATTATAAAAATTAGTAAGGTTAATGTTTGATTTTGTATTGAAAATGTACATATATAATTTCCAGTAGAGCTTTGAATAATTTTGTACTTATATCTGTGACTCACCTCACCTGACTGGTCGGTCGTTAGATCAAAGAGCGCAATCGCATACCGTTGTATACTTCGTCACAAGTAAATACCAAGTAAATTATAGATATTTGATATTCATTAATATTTCAAAACCTTTAACTAACATTTTTGTTTAAATAAAAACGATCTACTTCAATTGAAAAGTTCAATACAGCTAAGAGATTTCTAATGTTTCTTTCAGGGTATATCAATATTACGTCCTTATGACGAGAAGGAATGCAGATTGTGAAAATCTTCATACTTTAGAATAGAGGCCACAAATAATTACAGATCCTAAAGATGAAAGAAGGTAAGGTCGATATGAATATACCTTTTTATTTAGGATTAGAGATATCATATCTTTTGCTTTTCTTTCTTTTTCCCTTCCCCTTGTCATCAGTTCACTCAGTCGAAGAATCAATTGCAAGCTTGCGCTAAAGTTTTCCAGGATTAAAGATATACATAATGCAGATATTGGGGTCTTTCCCTGATATCGACCAATAAATTTAGCTTCCAGGCGATAGAAGTTCAGTTTCATTTTAAAAAGCTTAGCTCTCACCATACATATTAAAATGAATTAATCATTTTTCGTCTCACAAAGAATTGTGGCCATTGGTGCAGTAGCATAATGATTTTTGTTTTCCGTTCAGTTTTAGAACATCTGAAAATCTAAAGACATTAATATGTCTCTTATAGGTTTGGTTTTAACCTGACCAATATAAAACATCATATGCATGACAAAGTAAGCTGTACCACTCGTTGAAAGAATTTTAAAATCACACAATTTGAAAGAGAAGCATATCGTATTTAGAATGACATCATCTTGCAATTTTTATAAAATGCTATTGTATTTTAGACAGGGAGATAAGAAATAATTCCTCATTAAAACAGAATACAGAAGGTATTATCGACAGCACGATTTTGTTAAAACGCGCATATGGGAAAATGAGAAATTATTTTTTATTGTTTCGGTAAAATAATTCCTTATTAATAACATGTATAAAAGTTCTGAAATTTTTTTTTTAAAAAGATATATGAATACAAGTTTTGATAGCATTATTAATATGCTTCATTTTAATAAGATATTTTTAATTTACGATTTCATTCGAAGTGTCTGCATGAAGTACTTCCCGCAATTAGTGTATTTACATGTACAAAAGTTAGCCGTTATGATTTTCCAGGTATCAAACAATTCAATTCATAAAGACAAAAGTTATTTTGTTTTGAATATCATTTATTGTTGTTGTGATGTTCAAAAATCGAGACATGCAGCTCGGACTTGCAGAGAATAGCATCACCACGTGACATGTATCCGGGGTATCACCAAGTGAAATCGACATTTTATAGATTAAATAAGTTTCTAAAATGAAAGTTTATGCACCCGAACATACCTGAAGCTTGACAAAAATTACCTGGTGATTTTTATATGTTTGATTTTATTCATTATGTAGACATTTACCACACTTGAATTTCTAAACAACTTCGTTTTTTAAGTCATTTTGATATTTTTTTTTTTTCTTCAGGTAATGTGTTTATGATAATGCACTTAAAACTTCCATATTAAATTGATGTGTTTATAATGATATTTCATTCATACTGTTTTTTATTTTTGAAAACTACACAGATGTTCTTAAAGGATAATATTCATATTTTTATAAAGTGAATAAAATTACTTAAAATAGTTCCTTATCTTTCCATTTTAACCAAAGATGCCATATTACAATTCCTGCATGCTTCCTTGGAAATAGCTTAAAATTGGTGTTTTGCATCATAATTACCTTGTACATTATCTTCCGGTAATAAAATAGATCTAGAGTACCATTATTTATATAAATTAATAATAATAATAATAATAAATTTATATAGCGCCTTATATAAAATGAATTACTCTAAGGCGCTTTACAAGAGTAAGATGAAGTAACAAAGAAAAAAACTACGATTACATGAAATTATATGAAAATCCGACTTAAAATCTTACATTTGTAAAATAATCACTATAAAACTAATCAATATATTTACTAATCAATTACATTTTTTTTTCTTTGTTAATAAGAAACCGTCACAGTTTATTCTGGCTAGAATCTAAAAAGCTTATTTGTAAAAATGAGTTTTAAGACTTTTTAAAAAAAAAATCGAGAGATTTTGATTTCTTGATATCTTCTGGAAGGTCGTTCCAGAGATCTGCTGCAGCCCATTTGAGTTGGCGTTCTCCATAATTTTTTCGTTCTGATATTTAGGGCCACCAGTCGCGATTTTGATTCTGACCGTAATGCTCGACTTGGTTTGTATTCCTTTAAGAGGCTTGCGTTGTAGGACGGGGCAGATCCATGGAAGGAACAGTATACATATTTCAAAATCTTGAATTGGGGTCGGTGCTGAATGGAAAGCCAATGGAGTTCCGTCAAAATTGGAGATATGTGTTCCCTTTTCGGCGACCTCGTAACAAGACGAGCGGCAGTATTTTGCACCTGTTGCAGCATGTCCAGTGGGGTTTTGTTCTCAATTCCAAAATATAAACAATTTCCATTGTCAAGTTTGGATGTTACAAAGGCGTTTACCAGGGTTGTGCATGCTTCATTTGTTAAGTAGGGTCTTATCAGAGCGATGTCAAAAATCTGATGGCGACATGATTTGACGACTGATGATACTTGCTTTTCCATTGTAAGATTTTGATCGAAAAATACAACTAAACTTTTCACACACGTTGTACTCTTGATTGTATGGACCCCCACTTTGAGATGTAACGTAGGGGCGCAATGCAGACTTTGTTTCGTTGAAAATACAATTAGTTCAGTCTTTGGAACTAAAAGATGGCATGGAGACTGGACGATAATTTTTCAAAATATCTTTGTCAAGTCCTGGTTTCTTTAGAAATGGTCGAAAAAAAGAGAGGGAAACATATTCTGGTCAATAGAGGAGTTGACTATCAAAGTGATCAACGGTAGCACTGGTTCAATGAACATTTTGAGAAGAACCGTGGGAATAGGATCGAGTTCACTTGATTTGCTAGGAGCTTTTATAACGATAGATCTGAGTTCTAGTTTAGTGGCATGCTGAAACATCGTTAGGGATGGACCTGTATAGGGTAAATTAGCCTCCATGTAGTTTGACCTACCTTCCGTTTTTTACTCTAAGGTTTCTCTGATCGATGCCACTTTGTCAATGAAAAAGGTAGAAAACCGGTTCGACAAGACTTTATCTGATGTAGATTTTGGTAAAGGGATTTGTTGGGTTTTTCCCCTCAGAAGGTATATGATTTAGAAAACTGCTTTCCGATTTTGTCTACATTCCTCAAGTTTTGACGAAAATAAATCCTTTTTCACCTTGCTGACCAAGTAGCCTAGGTGTTTACATGCTGCTTTAAATAGCTGGTGATGAATTTCAAGTTTTTTTTGCTTTGCAGCCTTCAGATCGTCCGAATACCATTTTGTGTTTGGTTTAACGATGCTGGTTTTGGTGATTTTTGGAACATGTATGTACAGCGTGACCGTTATTGTAGGAAGTAACAAGTTCATTCACTGCTTTAGTGTTAGCAGACCCACACAACTCTTGGATATTTTTTTCCAGTTCACCCTGATCTATAGTATTAAACCGTCTGAAAGATATTTCTTTCATCTGGTGTAGTTGTTTGCTAAGAATGAGGGAAGCATTTATGCTCACAACTCGCGTTCCCTTTCACATCGCAGAGAAATAGTCTTTGTATGTGTAGTGGTGAGAGCAGCACGTTACTTGATGATCTTGTGAAGTAAATCAAGAATGTGACCTTGAATGCGCGTTGGTTCCTTCACGTGCTGTATGAGGTTACGATCATCTAGAAATTGCATACATCTGCACGCGTCAGTGTCACGAGAATTGTCAATATGAAAATTAAAGTCACCCGTGATCACCAATTCGTGAGGATGCATGGTGTTTTCATCCAGATAGTAATCCATTTCTTTAAAAAAAAATCATTTGTACTGAGGTCATTTGCTGAAGATGGTGGTGGTCTGTAAATGAACAAGTTCATTGTTCTTTGTTGTCAATAGATGTTCGAACTGGATGAAGTTTCCAGTGTTTGATTTCAGTGCGACAACACCGATTCCTCTTTTAAAAATGAGAGCAATGCCTCCACCACGACGACCGCTGTCACGATCACGACGAATGATGTCATAGCCTGTTGGTACAAGTTCGTTCACTACTGCCTCATCAACAGAGGATCTAAGCCAGGTTTCAGTCAAGGCAATTAAATCTAGGTCTTCAGATACTGTGTAATCACATAATGACAAAGCTTTGTTCTTCATAGATCTATAGGTAATGACAGTAAGTGAACACGGTTTTGACGAGGGTTTTTCATCCACTAACGAAATATGTGTAATTGTTCTTGTTCTTTGTATTTTTGTGGTTTTGCATATACCAATATTACCATGCGTGACGTGCGTGGGAATATTGCAAATATTTCATAGTTCTCTTCTGTAACCGCAATTTGCACGATGTTATTAAGGTTCACACCATGCTGCTGAATACATAGATATCTACTAATATTATAGGCTATGATGGCTTTGTTGCCTCATCCCGTTCGATGACCTGTCTCTAACAAATTAGTCAGAAATGCAAAGCACATTGTACAACAATTTGGTACAAAGTCGTGTAATAAAAATTCGTGTTACAACCTCTCTGTGGAAATTCTAGAGGACGAAATTACTTTGTACAGTTAATGGTTAAAAGTCGAATAGTAAGTATCGGGGAACAACTCCTCTGTAGGATAAAACGATGGTGCAATGTACTTCGTACAGTAATGGTTCAAAGTTGTTTGGGTTTGGGTTTTTTTAAAATCATGGTACAACTCATCAATAGAAGTTAAAAAATGTTGCAAGGTACCTCGTACGACTAATGGCCACGGATCAATGGGCACAAAGAATAAAAATTACCAAAGTTAATTTGTAAAAATATGCAAGGTTTTTCAATAAAATATTGCACTAGTATGTTCAGTAAGGTATTACTGAGGTCTGTGGCAAAATTCAGTACAAGAGCTTCAGTATTAATGATACAAGGAAACTAAATTAACAGAGGTGGAGCAGCCATGCCATAGCGCCAACACCGTCCGAACGTGTATATAAATGAAAATAATGAATATTAATGACAATAAACCATTCATATATCAAACCAGAATCATTTGCTTTTCTCTCTGTATAATTTCTGATATTACGAAGAAAGAAAGGAGAACCGAGAGTTACCTCTCCTGGTCAAACCAGAACCGTTGCTTATCTCGTTGCATAATAAAAACAAGGGAAAATTTTCTTAACTAGGAAGAGTTACCTCTCCTGTTTAAACCTACCTTTTTGCTACTCCGTGTATTCGTTGGCATAAAAATACCTATACGAGTGTAATTTAATATAGTCAATTTGTCATCTTTATCATTACATATCCGTTTATATTTTTGACCATTGTTTCTGCTTCTCTCTGAACGTGGTGTCTGAAAGACGGCTGTCATTATTTGTACTTGTAAACAGAGAGTTGTAATTTGTCAAACATTTTTATCTGTCAATTATCCGTGATCAACAAGTACGGTTACCTCTGTTTTCAAGTATTCTCGTTCGTTGATCTTGTATAGCAAATCTACTACAGGGTGAATTACACAGTTTTACACGAATCTTGACCCTTAACAAAATATAAGCCCTGTGGCACACAGCTGTGGCAAATATGTAGTACAGTCGTGACGCACTAGCCGCACGTATATTTTTCGTATGCAGTTTGTCCCAGGTTTGTGGCACACACTGCTGCAAACTTCTGGCACATAATTTGCACTATGTTTGCGGAACACACTTTGTACACACTTCTTCTGACACAGTATGCTTGGAATTGAGAGATTCTACGTACACTGTAATTAAAAAATACAATATTGATTCAATTCATATTATTTCAAAATCCAAATCATAGCAAGTAATCTTTAACATATTTGAAAATATAAATTGAAAATATGTAAAATATAATTCAAAGATGACATGATGTAAAAGTTAAAAAAAAAAACTTCAAAAAAGCTTCTTGTGCATATTATATGATGCATTGTGCAATGTTAAAAGGTTCCCAATGAAGTCCCTTCCTCGCCATGAGAGTGCATTTATTTGGAAGATTTTCTTTCAACATATAGAGAAAAATATCAACCCACTGCATCTTCTGTGTCTAGCCATCTTGAAGTATATTATGAAAAAAGATATGATTGATTAATTGATTGTTGCTGTTCACCACACTCAACAATTTTTCAGTTATCTAGTGGCGTCCAGTTTTTTGGTGGAGGAGAGAAACCAGATACAATGTACCCGGGAAAAGATCACCGACCTTCCGAAAGTAAACTGGCAAACTTTCTCACATATATCGGCGCGAGCGAGAATCGAACCTGCGCCGACTAGAGGTGAGAGGCCTTGTGATTTTAAGCGCAATGCTCTAACCACTCGGCCACGGAAGCCCCCCGAAAAAATAGATATGAAATTGCAAAACATTGCGAGACACAAAAAGCCTTCTATACCCAAGTTGACATGATGCCTGTCATAGGAGGAATCACAACGCAATTTTTAGTGGTGCAAATCATAGGCACTTGAATTTTTATATAAACAATTCGTTTTTGCTGAAATAAAAAATATCGAATGATGAAGTTAACAATGTGTTAATCGTAATCATAAATCTCAAAGACATATACAAGTTCGAGTGTAGGGCAACACGGACCTCCGACAAAGCAAAGGTAGGGTCAGGTGCCATGGAGGAGTAAGCATCCTCTGCTGATCGGTCACACCTGCCGTGAGCCCTTAATTGAAATTAGGTATACGAGATTACCCGTAGTCAAAGTTAGTATGAAAAATGACAGTCTAATAAAGGGTATGAAACAAAATATTAAACGTATGTCCCAGAGACACTTTGTAATCACAAACAATGCCATTATAGCGACCGTAAAATTTGCCTAAAGTAATTTAAGTAAATAGGTGTTTTCGTTTTTCCTTCTCTTAGGGCTTATATGCCTTTGGTCCGGTCCAAATGTTAAAATATCCAAGAGATAGTACAGTGAAATGTATATTCAATGGCTGGAACATAACTAGGATTCTCTTTTCATAATATCTACATCAATCCCCTGTTCTCATGTTTACGGTATTGCATCATGATCATGGCGTCTAGTGAAATCAATTTTCGTGCTTGGAATATTGAGTGAATCGCATACCCGATGCTTTTAACATATGATTATGGACATATTGAAACATTAGGACACCAGGAGTAAACAGTACAAAAAGACACCGAATAGCCAGCATATGTAATATCTTACTATAAGAGAGGAAGGGGATGTCTAAAGAGTTGCATATTATTAATTGTCTGAGTGTCCATGTATTTTGAACATTGGATTTGGAGTGCGTAGATTCTCATATTAATATCGTAAATCATGATATTTTTAATATACTCAAAACCGATCACGGTGGCTCAGTGGTAGAGCTCTCGCCTCGTGAACGGAAGGTCGTGAGTTCGAGCCCCGCTCGGGCCGGCCGCGTCAAACCTAAGACGTTAAAATAGGTAGTGATTGCTCCTTCGCCAAGAGCTCGGCATTACGAAGTGAGAGTCACGGGTCTTTCGGATGGGACCTTATAAACGGAGGTCCCGTGTCGCAGCAGGTGTGGCACGTAAAAGAACCCTCACTGCTAAAAGCCATTAGTGCTAAGCATAGGTCTAAATTTGCAGCCCCGTCACCGGTAATAGTGACAGTCGCCGGATAGCTGAAAAATTGCTCAGGCGACTATAAATAAAAATCAAACAAACAAAAATATACTCAAATGATATCTATTGAAAAATAATCCTCTGTACACATAAACAATTAAAGAACGTCTTGTGAGCATTTTGTAGATCTATCTTTAATGAATTCAACTGAGATGTTATAAGGAACTCTTTAATCGAGAACAGTTTGAATTCTTTTCCAAAAATTGTTCAAGAACATTTTTTTTCAAAATATATGATGTTAACATTCTGATTGAATAATTGTTTTGATTCTTAATATTCAAGAAAAAGTTGTAAACTTTTGATGCACTGTTCCAATCATAAAATTTCAAGAAAAATTTGTGGTGACCTTGTGACACACTGTCTCAATTCTAAATCTTACAGGACAAGTTGTGGTGAACTTCTTACACACTGTTTCAATTCTAAATCTTGCAGGAAAAGTTGCGGTGCACGTCTGGTACACTGTGTGCCGTTAGCACCTTTAGCTTCACACGTCTTGCACACTGATTTGTTTGCCGAAAACTTGCAGCACATTTGCAGCAAATTTTGCATTTTGGTAAGGGGAAGTTCGTATTGTAAGCTTAATATCCTTAGTGGAAATAAACACAGAATTTACAACACACTCTTAAATTACAAATTATGGAGATCAATAATTGATTTCAGTATACATAGATTGTAAATAGAAATGTTTAACTAATGAAGAGGTGTATGACCATTAACATGAGATCTTCAGAAATTTGTCTTCGCTTTGCCTTCTGAGGATCTTACCTACCCAATACATCTTTGTAGTCAGTTAACAACAAACCTAAGAAGTGTTCAATTTGTTGAGGTCCAACATGTTTAATGTGTAAATATGTATAAGAAAGAAATACAATTAAATCTATTAGACGTTCCGAACTATGCTGCTGTCTAAGTTTGATACTCACCGAATTTAAATGGAAAGCATGCCATGTTTTATCTTTTGACAGAGCGTCATTTAATCTGGAGGCAAAACAAATTGCGATAGAAAACATTCTCAGAGATTCAATAATTGTTTGATGGATGCTAAATATAGATATGTGTAATTGGAATGGGTAAATATATTTCCTGGCAATTAACTACAAACTGCACATGACTAGCTACAATGAAAACAAAATACCGGCCTCATATGATAGTAAAGGAGAAAAGGAAAGTTCGGGATGATCAGCTGACAAAGAATCCCAATGCATCACCGGATCAATTCGCATTATCAACGAAACCGGAACCATCAATTAAAATCAACAAGCAAGCAATGTTGACATTTTACAATCCGAACCAGTTAGTATTATTAAGATTTCATTTTTATGATTCATAAATTATTTATAATTCATCAACAAAAATATTGAAGCTGTGATAAGATAACAGGGGACACTTTCGCACTATAGGTCCGGTCAAGTTTTTTTTTTAAAATGGAAATATCCCATATTTGAAGTGACATTACATGTAAAACTGTCTAAAATAATTTTAGGATACATGTAGCTGAGTGCTTATTGTAAAACTTGATGTGCAACATGCAGGTGTCGCCTTGATTCCTAGCATAGAATTGGGTGTAAGTACGAAATTAAGTCACGTGGTCAGTTGCTGAAGAGATTCCGATGAAAACCTCTGTGGTCCATGAAAAGGTCTGTAGTTAAGAGGGAAGGTGGATGGCCCCATATGAAAGGTAGATTTTTAAGAAGGGCAGAGGGAGAGTTCTTGATTGTACATAGTGTCTAAATCCCCTCGCACGGTACTCTGATGGGGTTTGGGTGGTGCAGATATAGCCCAAATGAGAGAAAATCAAAGGGGCACCTGTGCGGAGTATGTTTTGTGTACCGGTATGTATGGATTACATGTAATTTAAGGTCATAAATTATTAACTACACCAATATGAAATACAAAAATTGATATAAAGGGTAATATGATTTTTCCTTAACATTTCATGACCAAACTTTGATGTATGCCCTCTGCCTATATGTTTCAGAGCCAAAACAACTGTCCACTGCCACCTAACTGAAGATTGCAATCAGAAATACGTATTATGTCAAACATTGACACAGAGACCGTGGCGAGGGGTTGATACAAGAATATATTTTCATAATTTTGTTTGAAATAAGTCATCAAATTTAAGACTCATAACATTAGTACTTAATTAAACATTTTTGCAGTGTTTTGTCTTCAACATCAACTGCTATTATAACAAGACCAGCGATTCACAGCGAAAAAGTCTGTGCTGACGCTGTACGGTTTTTAACCAATCCCAGAAGTCTCTAACTGGCAGAGGTCTCGAAGCCACATCTAACTGATCTCAGACTACGAATTTACGTCTTGCGGTCTTCATACAAGCAGTGCGGCGCATTAGGCCAAATATGTAACGAAATTTGATACCGTGACAAGACGATAGATGCGTGATGCCACAGTCTACGTTTTGATGCCACAGTACCCCTAAATCTGTAGCGGAAGTTGAAGGGTGAATTTATCATGCACGCTTATGTAATGTTTTAACTTTTAAGTGTATTCCAATTCAGCAGTCTGGATAATTGACTCTGACAAGAGAAACATTAACTCCGCACACACTCTTTTTTCTTTCTTTGTTTTTTACGCCACACTCAACAATTTTTCAGATATCTGGTGGCGTCCAGTGTTTATTGTTGGAGGAGAGAGCCTAGATACAATGTACCCGGGAAGAGTCCACCGACCTTCCGAAAGTAAACGTCCAAACATTCTCACATATATCGGCGCGAACGAGAATCGAACCGGCGCCGTTTAGAGGTGATAGGCATTGTGATTTTGAGCGAAGTGCTGTAATCACTCGGCCACGGAGCCTTGCACAGCCTCATATTAAATGGACATTGTTTATAGTTAAAGTCATGTATACCAATTATACTTCAGTGCTATTAATCCAGAGCTTGGGAATTGTCTTAGCATCATTAATAAATTTGTAGTGCAAGCAGATACAAGTGGGTTTTTTTCCTTGTGTGAAACAAGAAACATTATAATGGCGACGAGAATAAATTTTCAATAAGAAACTTTTAGTGGAATTGATCAGAAATTATCAATAATGATGATAGGATTTCCATCCTTTCCAAAGTTTGATGTGTGTGATCAAAGTTCCATAGGACAATGTTGGAAAAAATGACTCCAGCGATTCGAGAATTTTATTCTTGCCATGGGATTAACTCGTGCCTATCGTAAAAGAGCAATACTTTTGCATTACCCAGGAGAAAATGTATATAGCATTTTCGACACCCTTGCAGATACGGGAGGTGTATACGACTACGAAACGGCAAAAACAAAACTGGAAGAACATTTCAACCCTAGAAAGAACTTGGAATACGAAATTTACAAATTCAGGCAGGCTAAACAAAACGTCGACGAACGAATGGATGCGTTTCATACACGACTACGACATCTCGCCGAACATTGCGAATTTGACAACACAGACAGAGAAATAAAGTCTCAGATAATCCAGGGTTGTGAATCGTCAAGACCAAGGAGAAAAGCGTTACGGGAACCTGATCTCTCCTTACAAAATATTGTTGATTCAGAGAGGGCGATGGAAATTTCTCAACTTCAAGCTTTCAGTATGGAGGAACAAAAGGAAACAGTTAACACCGCTAAGTACAGTCAATAAAACATAAGAAACAATTGCAATGTAAGAAGTCGATAACTTGTTTCAATTGTGGAAAAGCATGGCCACACAAAGATCGTCCGTGCCCAGCGAAGGACAAGGAATGCCACAAATGCAAGAAGATTGGACATTTCGCAAATCTCTGAAAATTAGAAAATCAGAAAACTCGTCCACAAAACGAGTGAACGGGCAAACCAAAGGTTAACAATGTAGACGACCTCAGCAATAATGATGAATATACTTTCAGTGTATCCGAATCACTTGCGCAAAAATTGCAAATCACAACTGTAAAAATAAGCAATTTTCAAGCAAAGGTTCTGGTTGATTTCGGTGTTAGCATCAACATTATAGACAACGAAACATTTGATAAAATGGACAAAAATAAGAAAATCAAACTGGAAAAAGCTACTAGCAAGATTCGCACATACGGCTCAACGTCTAAACTTCCGGTCAAAGGAAAATTTCTAGCCGAGATCTAATCAAAAAACAAGATCACTAGCGCTTATGTTTATGCTGTGGAAGGATCCAATGGATCAATACTAAGCCGCGCTACTCCTCAGGAACTTGGGTTATTGAAACTGTGTTTATATGTTTTTTTCACATGTGGAGATCTTGGAGGATTTCAGTGATAGATTCCAAGGGATTGGTAAACTAAAGAACTACAAAGTCAAACTTCACATTGACGAAAACCAGTTGCGCAACCTCACAGGCGTATACCGTTTCATATCCGCAAAAAGGTGGAGCAAGAACTACAAAATCTGGAGGATTTAGATATTATAGAGAAAATAGAAGGGCCAACACCATGGATTTCCCTCACAGTATCAGCTCCTAAACCAAAAGACCCTGACAAGGTACGAATTTGTGTTGATATGCGACAAGCTAATAAGGCTATACGCACAGAGCGTCACGTAATGCCAACTGTCCATTGACTGATTGTTTCTTGTTTTACGCCATACTCAACAATTTATCAGTTATCTAGTAGCGTCCAGGTTTTATTGGTGGAGGAGAGAATCCAGATACAATATACCCGGGAAGAGTCCACCGACCTTCCGAAAGTAAATTGGCAAACTTTCTCGCATATATCGGCGCGAGCGAGAATCGCACCTGCGCCGACTAGAGGTGATATGCATTGTGATTTTGAGAGCAGTGCTCTAACCACTCGGCCATGGAGGCCCCTTCCCAACTGTCGATGATATGATCAACGACTAAGTGGTGCAAAAGTCTTCCCAAAGCTCGACTTGAATTCACGTTATCATCAACTTGAATTAGCGACCGAATCCCGCTTTATCACCACGTTCTCCACACATGTTGGATTGCGAAGGTATAAGCGATTACACTTCGGAATATCGTCCGCTGCAGAAGTATTCCAAGTCACGTGAGCATTTTAATCTCTACTTGTTTGGTCAAGAATTCAGGTTAGTCACCGGTCACAAGCCGGTAGAGCTAATATTTGGAAACCCGAATTCCAAGCCTCCAGCGAGAATTAAAAGATGGGCTTTTCGCTAATCCGAATGATTAATGTCATGTCATCCGATTCATCAAACGAAAATCAGAAGTTCAAAAGCATCAAAGGTTGCAGAGGAATATATCAACTTTACAATAAGTAGCGACATACCAATGTCAATGAAATTGAATGAGTTTAAGACTCACACCATCAAAGACCCGATGCTTCGAGAACTACGATAATCGCTGAAATCCGGAGATTCGACAAAATATGCGAAAAATTCCGATTGGAAATATATTTATAAACTTAGAAACGAGTTTACAATCACCGATACAGGTATCATTTTAAGGAATACGCGAATGCTTACACCAAAGAGTGATTGAACTAGCTCATGAGGGTTACCACGGGATGACGAAAACAGAATCACTGCTACGTGAAAAGGTCTGGTTTCCAGGAATTGATAAAATCATAGAATCCACAATCAAACCCAGTGTCTAGCAACAGTAGAGACAAAACGCATAGAACCATTACAGATGCCACCGCTACCAAGTGGACCGTGGCCTGAAGTATCGATGTATGTTTGTGGACCATTTCCATCTGCAGATTATTTGATGGTAGTCATTGATGAATATTTGAGATACCCCATTGTAGAAATCTTAAAATCCATTTCAGCAAAGTTAGTGATGACAAGGCTTGACAAAATATTTGCTGAATTTGGAATTCCATGTGATTTGAAATCAGATAACGGACCGCCGTGTAATGGAACAGAATTTAAACAATTTGCTGAGTATCTGGGTTTCAAACACCGACAAATCACACTGCTATGGCCTAAGGCGAATGCAGAGTCTGAGATATTCATGAGAACCATAGAGAAAACTATCAGAGCAGCAAACGTGGAAAGTAAAAATTAGAAACAAGAAATATACTCGTTTTTACGGAATTATCGAAGTACACCACACTGCACGACGAAACTGTCACTGTTGGAGATTCTGTTTGGACGTACGTTGAAAACAAAGTTAGATGTTCAAATCCTTACCAAAAGAAAAGGAGAAGAAAATTGAAACGAAAACTGATATTCGTAAAGTGATAAAAAAGCAAATGAAGCAATATGCTGACAGCAAATCCGGATCCAAAGAAAACAATCTCGAGATTGGAGATTGGAGATTATGTACTCGTAAAACAAAATAAAACGAACAAAATGTCAACACCCTACAATCCAAATCCTATGGAAATCATAAACAAAAAGGGGACATTGATTATAGCACGAAATGAAGACCGTGAAATTACTAGTCACTTGAAGGAAGTAAAACCTGAAGCAATAAACGATCGTGAAAATGACAATGCAGAAGATATGAGCGATGATATTCAAAGCAAACTCGATCCGCCATACGAGTTACGAAGGTCAAGAAAAGTGCCAAAACATCTGGAAGATTATATCTGTGATTAATGAAAATATACAAGCTGTGCAATGAGGCATAAAAATCCTCTAGCTCGTAATTTAGTTGTAAATATATATTGTCTATTTATTTATTATACATCTTCAATAATAAGATTTTAAATATGATTTCAGTTTCTAATTTGCAAATTTCATTAAGATTCCATCTATAAAGAAAAGGAGGGATGCAATGTTTTAACTTTTAAGTGTATTCCAATTCATCAGTCTGGATAATTGACTCCGACAAGGGAAACATTAACTCCGCACAGACTCAGATTAAATGAACATTGTTTATAGTTAAGGTCATGTATGCCAATTACACTACAATGCTATTAATCCAGAGCCTAGGAATTGTCTTAGCATCATTAATAGATTTGTAGTGCAAGTAAACACAAGTGCTGTTTTGGGGGGTTTTTATTTGTGTGAAAAAAGAAACATTATAGCTTATGACGATGAAAATCAACGAAATTCATCAAATATATTTATGAAAATATTGGACATCAAATGATCTTGATCAGCTTAATCAATTCTAAGCGTGCGAATGGATTTCAATTTATCATTATAACATCGAAAGAAAGGGGAATCAAAGATGTAAAAGAAATGACCATAATTCGAATGCTGAAATATTTAATTGTGTTAAATTTAAATACTTCATTGTACAGGCAATTGTATCGTTTGGGTTCGAATTTATTACTAAAGAGTAAAGGTATAGAACTCCAAATATAGGGTATCCGAGTTTGCCAATGAAAAATCAGATCACAAATAACCAGTATATATTACTGTCAATGTTGATCCCTAAATTCCCTATACTTCCCCAAATATGCAGAAATTAATTCCGAAAAATGCTGATTATTTTTTGGTCGAGGTTTAGCTGGGCCCTGACACTGTACAACTAAACAGAATGCTTATGCATTGCTACAAGCAATTACATAGAATATGCAACATTTGATATTATTTTTAAGTTGAATTCCTTACCTCAATTCATAAACTAAAGTCCGTAATAGCTCCAAGTGACAGAAAATTGTAAAAACGTCTGCACTTTCACTTATCACAGCCATTTTGATCGGTGTCACTATTTACCCAAAAAGGGTCCTAAGGATCCATAACGATTTAGAATCTCAAATATTAATTATTCATTATAGTACATAAATTATGCTAATAACATTTCTTTAGAAAGATACACAACTCTTATTATGTCTATTTTTATCCAAATCACATCAACAAAGGTGTTCAACGATTTATAATAATGACGTTAATTTGGGTATATAGTGGTGTTTAACATAGCTTGTGATTTTCCTTCCCCAAACATTTAACAGAGGAAGGGAAAGTCGCGTTTCTTTTGGAGGTCCTTTATCACGGAAGAACTAAGCGTCATGCATTGTTTAACATTTGACGCACTTCACTTATGTTTTGAGACGTCCATGTGTTAGTAATTTTCTTGAATGGGACGTAAAACAACAAGCAAAACAATTCAGGATTCGGAGATGAGAAATGCCCCGCTTTGCTCTGCTTAATTTCCAGGCATCACCCTTGACATATTTCTATTCCAATCTTTCTCAGTTGTCACAACTTCAAAGTAGAATACAGTATCGCACTGGGTTTTTCCTATAGATTATAAATAATCTATATCCAAAAACAAAACCGCAATAATAATAACTAGTTCGCTATATATAGTGCAGATGTTATTTCAGTGTAAGTTAATTCAGTAATTTGTCGTCATTACGTTGTTGATTTCGGTAAAAGCTTTTAATCACATTATCCATTATTATCTACATGTATGAATTCACTTAAATTGATAATAAAATGTTTGGATAAAATAACATGTTTTTCCTACCTACCTACCCGATTTTTTTTTCAAAGGCTGGAATAGGAAGTATTTATTTATTCATTTGTCTTAATTGTCTAAGAGGATGGGTGAAACAAATCATTTCCGAGAATGGTACCGCCACATATGAAACTATAATATTAGTATTAACTTCTTATACTTTTTTATTTGGTATTGATTTTCTGTTAACAAGCAATGTATTTGAAAATCGCTTTATTGATTTCTTTACATCTTGTTTGTACTTTAAGGGTTAGTCAGAATGTATAGACCTACTTCCATTCAGTATTACCTTAAATATAGGTTCTTCTAATCGGGTGAATTTTATTCTGTTATAAGAGTTTCTTTGCAAGACATATCAATTTTGATTAGCGAATGAAAATGCTCGTTAGCTGTATTTACCAACATTGATGACGAATTTGATAACAATTAGTAAACAAATTCATGATTTGATAGAAAAGTTTAAATGTAAAGGTGATGAAAATAACAAAACTTGCATGATCAAGATCATGAATCTTATAAAGAATACGATAATAGAATAGAGTAAGTGTTCGCGCACGTCTGGGAATACGGAAGTGGGATGGGGATCCCTAGAGAGGATAAGCATCCCCTGTTAACCGATCACACTAGCCTTGAGCCCTCTACCTTGATCAGGTAAACGGCTACAGATTAATTAGATAAAATCATGTCACCTGGGATCTCTTATTGCAAAAATACATCGTCATCTTAAGATACAGGCATTGACTGGGAGACTTGGATACATACACAGAAATATAATGGTAAAGTATTGAAAGTACTATTACGTGTTGGTGGCATTTATAAAACTACTCACAGAAATAGAGAAAATGAAATGTGAGTATTCTTCCTTGTAAATGAATACGAAGCATGCTTGTAGCATATAATATATTTAACTTTTTCTCACGTATGCAAACAATGTTCCTTAATGATTTTGCGAATTTTATTTTTATCTTCTGATGAAACAAGATTATTCGTGATATGCTGTAGTTGTTTAACTTATAGTTAAACTGGTCATTCGGTTTCTATGCCATCACGAGGGGCCTCCGTGGCCGAGTGGTTAGAGTATCGCGCTCAAAATCACAAGGTATCTCACCTCTAGTAGGCGCGGGTTCGAATCTTGTTCGCGCCGACATATGTGAGAAAGTTTGCCAGTTTACTTTCGGAAGGTCGGTGGTCTCTTCCCGGGTACATTGTATCAGGGTTCTCTCCTCCACCAACAAAAAGTGGACGCCACCAGATAACTGAAAAATTGTTGAGCGTGGCGGAAAACAACAATCAATCAACATATCCTTATCATGAAATTATATATAATTATTAATTATATAAGAGAGAAAACTATCACAACATGAACCCCTTCCTTTATTATTTCTGAATGCTGACGACTGTTTACGAAAGAAAACCGCATAGTGTACATGGATATGAAAAAGAGGGGAAAACTGTTTTTTCAGGGAATATCAATTTCTTTGCCCCTTTGTGTATATTGGTCTCTTCCTATATTTAATCGATTGATTGATTGATTGATTATTTATTGCTTTCCGCCACACTCAACAATTTTTCAGTTATCTGGTGGCGTCCAGTCTTTGTTGGTGGAGGAGAGAACCCAGATACAATGTACCTGGGAAGAGACCACCGACCTTCCGCAAGTAAACTGGCAAACTTGCTCACATAACGCCGCGGCCGAGATTCGAACACGCGCCGACAGAGGTGAGAGGCTATTTAATCGATATTTAGATTGGTTAACATATTGATGATGAAGTAGTACCGTGGATGCAAGTGGAAGGAATTTTTTTTGAGATATGATAAAAATAAATACGTGGTTGTTGGGCATTAGAATTTAAGATCATTCATTTTCAGAATCATATACATCTGCGGAACAATAAAAGGTCGTACTATTGTATTTTTTATGAGGACATTAGACATAATTTCTCAGATATCTATATAAATGTGCTGTTAATTTTATTTGGTTGACTGTTTTAGACCAAGGGGAGGTCATCATCAGAACTATATTTTAGACAAGTGTATATAAATCAGAAATTGGAAGGAGTATTTTCTTCACAAAACCTTTTCTCGAATTCACAACATTAAAAGGTATGATTTTACAACTCTTTACACGACCATACCTCACGATGAATTAAAGACTTCACTTTTTGACATCATAGACAGTTGTTTCGTGAACAAAAATAGTAAAAGGAAATATTCATATTTAGTGATTGGTCATTCCAAAAATTATTTTGTTAAACACCACTCAGACTCCACGCAGAAGTACTCTGAAGTTGATATTAAAAAGATGCTAGAGTTCCTCATTGACAATATATTCGTAGTCTTTGGTGATCAGGTCTTCCAACAGTCCGTTGGAATTCCCATGGGCACGAATTGTGCTCCTTTGTTAACTGACCTATTGTCATATTCTTACGAACCAGAACTCATTCAAAAACTTCTACATGAGAAGAAACAATCTCTTGCTGTGGCCTTCAATTTGACATATAGATAGATCGACAACGTTTTGTCTGTTAACAATGATCATTTTCATTCATATGTCGATTCGATATATCCCAGTGAGCTTGAAATAAAAGACACTTCTGCTTCGTACTTAGATATTTTACTGAAAATAGATGCCGACGGCAAACTAACAACTCAACTTCATGACAAACGGGATGATTTCAATACCTCCATCGTTAACTTCCCTTATTTATGTGGCAATATTCCATCATCACCTGCATATGATGTTTATATCTCCCAACTGATTCGATACGCAAGAGCTTGTTCTGCTTATCATCTGTTTTTGAATCGAGGCGGCTAGTGACAAAGACGTGGATGTTACAGGGTTTGTACAGTCTAAAGTCAGCATTTCGCAAATTTTATGGTCGTTATAACTATCTAGTTTGCCATTACAACTTACCATTAAGTCAAATGCTGTCTGATGTGTTTCATACCAATTGTTAGGCCGTTCTTGGCACACTGATTCTGACTATGGATTGCTCCGTTTACCTGATCGGAATATAGGGCTCACGGCGGGTGTGACAGGTCGACAGAGGATGTTTACCAGAGGCACCTGATCCTGCTTCTGGTATGACCAGGGGTCCGTGTTTGCCCATCTCTCTGATTTGTATTTTCTATAGGAATTACGAGATTGAATACTGTTAGTTATCTTAGCCTTTTCATTATATTTCCTATTAGGAATATGTTTACACGAAGAAATCGCGTAAATTTTTCATAGATGAAGTACATGTATCTTTTTCAAAACTTGTGACAACTATTAATGACGTGCTATTTAATCACAAGAAAGGAAATGAACTTACGTACGTGTAGAACGTGTATACTTCAGCGATAATAATGAATCGAAGCCGCTTTAAGCAATACTTGGTGAAGGTTTTCTTATTCGATCGTTTATTTCACTTTCTACTGAAGTTGTAGCAATGGACACTTATATATTGATATTATTTCAATATTTTTCTCTTCATCTTTAAACCTAGATTAATCTTTAAACCTAGATTAACTACTTCCAATCAACAACACATCCAGTTTCCCTTCTTTAAATTGTTTAAGGGCGGTAAATCAATAAGTCCTATAGAAAACCAAGCGTCCAACAGAACTTTCTGACGCCCATAAGTCATATATATCATTTTGTTGATAGTTTTCTTTTTCCCATCGTTCCATATTTATGCAGCAATATTCCATTATCTCCTACACATGGTGTTTATGCCTCTAACTGATTCGATTCTCTAGAGTTTGCTCTGCGTATGATCAGTTTTCAAATCGAGGCAGGCTACTGACAAATAAGTTTATGTTACAGGGGTTTCAGCGGTCTCATTTAAAATGAGCATTTAGCAAATTCTATAGTCATTATAATGATCTATTTTGCAAGTACAATCTGTCATTGGGTACAATGCTGTCTGCCATGTTTCATACCAATTGATGTCTTTCTTTGCATATTGATTTTGAATACGGCTTACTCCCTTTACCTGATCGAGATATAGGGCTCATGGCGGCTGTGACTGGTCGAAAGAGGATGCTTACTCCTCCTAGACACTTGATCCCACGTCTGGTATAACCATATGTCCGTGTTTGCCCTACTCTAAAGTTTGTATTCTTTTTAGGAATAGTGAGATTGATCAGTGTTCGTTATCTTCACTTTTACCTAACCTTAAGTTGTATTAACTACTTCAAATCAAAACTGCATCCAGTTTTAATTTGTGAAAAGACAGTGATCTAGTCAGTCCTGTGGTTTGATCTTTTATCACTTTAGAAATAAGGATCAGAAGTTTTTCTGACATGATCTTAAAAACGGAGGTCCCGTGTTGCTGAGGGCGTAGGCACATTAAGGAATCCCAACTGTTACGACCGTAAGCTCTAAACAACAAACAACCAAAGAGGTTTTCAATCACTTTTTGTATCTTCTTGAAACTGTCTTGCATCCTTTTCATATGATGTGCTGCTTCTCATGTTCGTAGTGTTACAGATGAAATAAATGAAGTAATTTATATTCAACATACAGACAGAATTAATGAATATATGAAGCTAGAATAACATATTTATTTACCAATATATATTCATGACATAAAGTAAACTAATTAATAAATTTTAATGAATTAATTTAAAAGATGAAACTTGTAATTTTGTGTAAATTACTGATAAAATCATAGCACGTATGGTAAAATACAAAAAAATATCCCATACAATTTATTATTATTATTCATTTTATAATAAAAAAAAATTGCACATTTTGAGATTGCCGCATGGAATGAAATTCATCAACACTTCTTAAAGATTTCAACCAAGGGCTGTTTCTGCCACTACGCACAGTTAATCTGGAGGAAAACAATCCTATGATAAACAGTGCGTTTTCCAGAAGAAGACAACTTAAATTATCTTGTGAAAAGAGTAGTTCTTCTCCCTTTGGGTTTTAGACTCTGTAAAGACCATGAAGATGATGGCCATGAAGTCCAATGTTTCAAGGATTATGGCATTGAAACTTGGGTAAACGGCCATCAGACAAACTGGATCCACTTTAATAATGATCGGTCTGGAACTACCAATACGGTAGAAGGGTAGTGGAGTGATCCGTCCACTAAAACGGAAGTACAGACAGTTGGACACCCGCATTCGGCTACTGACGGACAGACGAGATATTAAGGTGATGGACTACGCAGATGCTGCCTCTCATCTTCTTCATCTAGAGTGATGTGTCCCAATGCTTTAATGCTGAAGTGTACAAGTGTTTTGTTTTGTTTTTTACTTCAATTAACTTTATGACAGTGCTTATAATATATACATGTACATTATTTGTACATGTTTTAAAATATTTGTCTTATGAGGAAATGTATAATAGTTATCTATATATGAGAATGAAACCTTTTCCATACAATAAAATGTATTGCTTAATTTGTTACATGTCTGATTTCTTTTTCTTTTCACTCACAAATATAAAGGAGGAACAAAATTACTGTATTTACCTACCTGATCAAGATACAAGCTCGTGGATCGGTCAACAACAGCTGCTTACTCCCTCTAGACACACGATCTCACCTCTGGGGTTTACAGGGGTCCGTGTTTGCCCTACTCTTCATTTGATTTATGAGATTGATCACTGTTCGTTATCGTCACTTTTTCATTACTTGTTTCAATACATGCATTTTCTTTTGTTGGCTCATGCGGATCCTGAGGTTTCTAATTTTTTTAATCAGAAAAATGTTTTCTATCGAAAATATTATTCGATCTTGGGGGAAATCCATGAACGCTGACGCTGGATAACTTGGCAAAGTGACAATGACAAAAATGTATTCTCAAGAATTGCACGTACAGAAACATCAAACGATGATTTTACAAGTAAACAAATACATTACGTAGCATAAACGTGGTTTTAACCAGGAGTTACATGTATTTATAAATATTCATAAAGGTTGATCAATTGTTCTCCATTCATAATACCAAAGAGTTGTAAAACTTTAAAGGACTATATATAATATAGTCTCTACTTGACCATCAAAATGGACATTCGTGTTTTTGTTTCAAAATCAAGTACATTTCGTAACACGGATATCTTCCTCGATTTGATGAAAATGATGTAGAATTAGAATTATAACAGCAAAGACGTCGACTTTTCCCGCCATTTTTTCCCCACAAAGCTTCTATTTTTCACGCAATTTTTCTTCTGGAAAACATCGAACGCAGGCTTAAACAAACTTCATATTAATAGCATATACTTATCTTTTCAGTACACGTATGTGATAGTAAAATGTTGTTTGTCCAAAGTTTACAGAAAGAGAAAACGTTACGCAAAAATGTATTTAAACTGTATTTTGAGTGAAATTGAAAATTGCATCTCTTCTGATGCGTGTACTCCAAACAGCAAATTTATGAGCATTTAAATTAATTTTATACAAATATTGGTACTCATCACCGATATCATTATAGGGACATAAAATACAAATTCTGTGCTCTTGATACGCGTGCATGTATTTCATACCATGTCTTTGTATGAATGGAAAATTACATATTTCCAGTTTTGAATATTCGATAAATCTTGGAAATGTGTTTCTTTTGATAAGCTTCGCATTTGACTATCTATGTCATGTTCGGTTAAACTGGATTTACACTTATTTCAAAACAATACAAGAAGTATTAAAATGTTGATTGATTGTATATTGTTTAAGGTCCCGCTATAGAATGTTCACTCATGTGGAGACATCACCATTGTAGAGGAAGGGCCTATGCGGCCTTTAAGCAGGGAGTGATCTTTATCGTGTCAATCCCTCTGTGACAAGGGGCCTCTATTTTTGCATTTTCATTCGAAAGGCCGCCCCATTTAGTTGCCTATTACGACTGTAATAGGTATAAAAAAGAGGAAGAATTTTGTGTCACCTACAAATGCATGTACATTTATGTAGATAATGTTATGAATTCTCCCAGGCAACGATTTTACAAACATATTATCAGGGTAACTGGTGCAACAGTGTTCCAAGAGCCTATTACGACAAGCAAGAGGATCTTTTCTAACAACCCGGATCCCCACTAGAACATATTATAGTTTTGTTATCTACAACCATCATAATGATCTACATGTGATAGTGAACAGGAAAGGAAAAATCAATATACTATCATGCCAATAACCTATAAATAAATGACGTAATTCCAAATATGAGTAAAAAATAATGAAATTATTTTATAATGCGCATAGGTAAGCCTTTTTACGAATAAACAAGCAGAAATTCTATCGACTGCACGCTAACACCAATGGTCGATATCAGAAATTAAGGCTCGGTACAGTTTGAATCGTTGCCCCAAGAACTGCACACTGTCTATCATCAATCTTGGAACACTGTTGCACCAGTTACCCTGATAATATGTTTGTAAAATCGTTGCCTGGGAGAATTCATAACATTATCTACATAAATGTACATGCATTTGTAGGTGACACAAAATTCTTCCTCTTTTTTTATACCTATTACAGTACATTGTTTTGGTATCGGAACAGATTAGGGGAGAAATTCTAAGCTAATCAATATATGCTCAATATGAAAACCTGAAAAGTGTTGTTCTAAGTACCGTAAATGATTTCTTTTCTGTATGATCTCCATCCTATGATGATCAATGAAACAACGGATTGATTATTCATTTCACGCGAGATAAAATCTTTTCAGTCTTTGTAAAGCATTAAAATTGTCGTGGAAAATTGATAGGTATTATTATGAAAAGGTATCTCAATATTGTTCACCAAAGGAAAGTTGTCTTTCTCATCAAAAAGGTTTTTGACAGGCTGTACTGATTGTGCGTTAGAGAACATTAGAGGCGCTTTTGTGCGTTAGCTGAACTGCTGTATTTCAATATCATGACAACGTCAAGCTAAACTGAATCAGAACGAACTCCGCAACGACAAAATGTCAATAGATGCTTATTCATTTATTGTTTTACGTCTCGTTCGAGAATTTTTCAGTCATGTAGACGTCAACAGATGTTCATGATTTCACTGTTTCATGCAAGATAAGACCAGCGTACAATTTGTACATTTTGAGGAAGATACTTCAAAAACTTTATTACCGTGGGATAGCTCAGTGGTGGAGAGCTTGCTTCGTAACCGGAGGTCATGAGATCGAATCCCGCTCGTGCCATGGCCGCGTCAAACCTACGACGTAAACATGGGTAGTGATTGCTCCTTCGCCAAACTCTCGGCATTTAGAAGTGAGAATCACGAGTCTTTCGGATATGACCTTAAAAACGGAGGTCTCGTGTCGCGGCAGGCGTTGGCACGTTAAAGAACCCTCACTGATACGGCCCTAAGCTCTAGGCATAGGTCTAAATTTGTGGTACTTCACATACGACATATGAGTGAAAAATTCTCGACAGGAAGTAAAACAAACAAACAATCAAACAACTAAAGTTTTCAAGTAAATGTTAAAAAAAATTAAACAGATTATGAATTATTTGGTATGTGCAATGTAAGCATTATTTATGTAAGGCATCCCACATGCAGGCGTTTGGAATGGATTATTTTGCAGAACTGACAACAACGATTTCCATTACTAGCATCAGAAAGCTACACCATTAGAATTTAATGAAACGGATTCTTATGTCGATGAATCAATTTTTACAAAACAAGTAAAGTAATTGAGAAAGGTAATTTAAATAAGTATCCTCCGGTGATACGCAAGCATATATGATTGACTTTCCTGCGACAGAATTAAGGGCACTTTATGCATTCCCACATGACAGAAAACGACTATGAAGCTATAAGCACCGTCTGATCGATGAAACACCTTACAAACAAAATAAGCTGCTTATTTTTGCTAGTTCAGTGTTTGCAGCGGATGTAGCTTTGACGTTTACGGTAAGAGATATAGGACATGTTAGTATACACTATCGTAATCCAATAGATCAAGTCTGTTAATTTTTTTTCGGGGGGGGGGGGATCAAATTCTGGTAAAATTATCAAAAGTTGTGCGGATTTTTTCCCTTGTTGATATTTCCACAGCTATCAAGGGGTGTTATGACCGGTGATTATTGAATGCTAATTTTTCTATTAAAAAATCGAACAAATTGTTTACGTAGTGCATTACATTGATGAACTATACTGTACATTTAGAAGCATTATTATATTTTTCACTATGAAACTATCCATGAATTATTCACTGTTTTACTGCACCCAATATGACTTTTTGTCTCTGTTAAATGACACGTAACTTTACAAAGAATGATTTTGGGGTTAACTTCCAGCAACATCGACCGATAGATCGAAGACTGAACAGAACACAAATAACTGTCATAATAGACAGAGATGCTCTATCCCGAAAAATCATATGATTCATTCTAATATCCAAAAAATACCAGAGTGTGGGCTTGGGATGCCTTGATCAATCATCATGGTTTTAAATATAGTGTAAAATGGAATTTGTTTTAGATTAGCGTAGTGTTAATTGTGGATTTACCTTAGGTAAGATTACTATAAGTTTCATTGATATGCCCAGTATTTTCTAATTAAATTTAATATCAAAATCACTGAGTATAGTTTTGTCCGGTTTTCATGCAAGACGGTAGACAGTATCTGTTCATCAGTTATGATTAGAATAATCATTCGTAATAACTATTTTTTTTTTATCTTTTATCAAAATGATTATTTTGAATAAAAAAGAATATTGTATTTACACGTAGGAATTAACCATGTGTTCTCAAATATTCCTAGTTTTTACCAAAATGGTCCCCCATATACTTAACTGGGGTATTTTACTGTAGAACAGATGTTCCTTGTGGTGGTGGTGGAGATAATTTAGTTATAACGGGGAAGTGGGGAATTTCATTATACACCTAGTTTAGTGTTTGAATAATCCTGCTACATACCTGGCTTTCCTGGAAGAAAACTGCTATATAACCTTTTTTTTTTTTAGGGGGGAGGGGGCTAGGGTGAACGTTTATTATTATGCACAGATGACCGCGGTAACCTAGTGGTTAGGACTTTCACTTGACAAACAGAAGGCCCGGATCCTATTTACTTGAACTTAAATAGGTAATGAGTGTTCCGTCGCTGAGCGCTTAACATTGAATACCACGGGTGTTTCGGATATGACGTTGGTACGATAAACTAAAACCTCACTGCTGCGGCCTTAAGCGCTCTGCATACAGATGTAGGTCAAATTTGGGGCACTTCATCCGAAGCTGATGACATCTCTATATGAGTGGAAAATCCTTGAATTTTCGTATCGAATTCAGTATATAAAACATTGTCTGCTGTGTATATCTTGCGTATAATCTCTTATAATGGAAAACAATTAACAGTATTGTTTACAATAGAGTCAAATGTTACCTGTATGACTGTGAAATCAACCCATTGCTGGTTATTCTGTTCAGTTTTATATACATTCATTGAAAGATGCATAATTTTCCGTAAACGATTCGAATTTTGTTGCTGTGTTATATTCATGTTTTCTATGAAGTAACTTTTAATTCTGATTTACCCCGTGGGGATCCGGGTTGTTAGAATAGTTCCTCAGTACCCCTTGCTTGTCGTAAGAGGCGACTAAGTGGGGCGGTCCTTCAGATGAGACCGTAAAAACCGAGGCCCCGTGTCACAGCAGGTGTGGCACCTTAAAGATCCCTCTCTGCTCAAAGGCCATAAGCGCCGAGCACAGATCTTACAGTCCTTCACCAGCAATGGTAACGTATCCATTTGAAAGATCCCAAGCGGGACGTTAAACAATATATAATCAATCAATCAATCTAATTCTGATTTATGGCCGATTTTTAAATGCAGAATAATCGCAAGAACGTATGGAAGATACGAGTAAAAAAAAAAGTTCAGGATATGCGTAAGAAAAGTTTTTCATGATATGTTTTTGTCTTGTGGCAAAAACGCCTCCGAAATATTGCTTATATGGCGCGAAAATTGAGATCTAAATATTTCCACAGATGTCCCTTGAATATCTTACAAATATAAAACAAATTCTGAAAGAGTAGAAAAAAAGTTCAAGTTCTTTAGATTGTAGATAAAAATGAAATGACTCTCTCAATCAATCGTGGGATATACTTCTCTTTTAGGCACCTCTATAAAAAAAAAAGCAAGTAAGTTGCATTGCTTGAATAAAACTTCCAAATATTTTATAAAATACATGAATTGGTGACATTGACATTCAGCCTTTTCAACTCAAAATAACGGTCTTTTTCTTATGTTCTGAGATTTTCCACAATAATATAATTTGTTACCTTGGACTTTAACTTATTGCATTATATGAGTCATAAGAATTCAGGGTTCATCATGTAAAATTTCATTGCAAGGCTCAAGGATTTTTAGAGATATCATCCGTGATTAAATATTACAGACAGATGGACGAACGCTATCAGACACCAAGGCCGACAGACTCAAATAAACACCTTCTTTTCGCTAAATGTGGATTAATTAAAAATCTTCTTTTTTTTTTTTTTTTTTTTTTTTAATTGAATTCGGCAATACACTCTTATGTATGCATTATATATTTAACTACGGTATTACATATCTACTTGATTTGAAGCCTGGTTGGATCATTTTTTCTAAACTTTAAACCAAACAACAGGAGATAGAAACGCTACAATAGGGACAATTCAGTGGGCAGGCATAACCTACATCCACTTCTCTTCGCAAGCCTTCGTATATTGATTCTGGAAAACGTGTAAATACCGGAACCGGTGACGGTTTACACTTCGACAGACGTTTCGACTCAAATTTGCCTCGACTTACGTAGTGGACACTTATTTCCTTCATTCTAACATTAATATATACTTCTTTCGTAAGGAAATCAGCATTTACTCACTGTTGACCCGTTTCTACACGATCCAAGTCCCGGATTTCAATTATAAATTTTCCGCACATTACCGGTAAAAAGAATACGAAAATTCAAAGTCGGATAATTTGGAAAAATTGTAAACACGCATTTTGTTTGTCGAAGAACTTTTTTACATAGTTATAAAGATTGTTTTCTTGTTGATATCAATAGAAAAATATGTTTGAATAAAATGAAATGTCATAAAGCTTTCCGAAAAGCAACTGTGTATTCATTTTTCAAAATTTTCCGACTTCGGCTTTTTTATTTTTTTTTTCCGTAAAAAATACTTCATACTTTTCAAATGTTGTTGTCCAGTTACGTAGTAATTTTATATTGGTAAAAATGATTAGTGTATGGATGATTCTATAAACCTGAATCTGAAATTTTCTTTCCTTGGGCAAATCGATTGCTGTATCTTTTTTTCCTTTTCTTTGGTCTTTCTTTATGCTTCCAGAAGTATATGTACAGTTATATAAAAATAAACTATTGTAAAGCGTGTTTGCGATAAATGTATTTATTTGGACATTTCTGTTGATTTTACAGAGCAATTATTTACAGAGTCTTGGTCGAGAAAAAATGAAGTATTTAAGTTTTGGGTCGGTACCAAAAATTCCATAATGCCAAATGGCAAATACACTCTATCGTAATTTGATATTGAAGCCAAATTGTATAGTCTGCTGTGATGATAGTACTCAGTTTTTGCACAATAAGGACTATTAAACTATTATGAATGTATACCTCTTGTGTCAAAATGACGAGTTCTTAGATTCGATCGTGACAAGAGTGCATTTCATATCCTAGTGCTTATACATGTGTTTACATATCTGGGCGTATGTTTATTTATATTTCGTACTCGCTACGTCGATACACTACACACTCTTCAGTGTTAGTACTCTTAAGTTGCGAATGATTGATTGATTGATTGTTTGTTTGTTTTACGTCCCGTCGAGAATTTTTCACTCATATTGAGACGTCACCAGCTGTAGGTGAAGTACCACAAATTTAGACCTATGCTTAGCGCTCAGGGCCGTAGCAGTGAGGGTTCTTTAACGTGCCAACGCCTGCCGCGACACGGGACCTCCGTTTTTAAGGTCATATCCGAAAGACCCATGATTCTCACTTCTAAATGCCGAGCGTTTGGCGAAGGAGCAATCACTACCTATGTTTACGTCTTAGGTATGACGCGGCCATGGCACGAGCGGGGCTCGAACTCACGACCTCCCGGTTACGAAACGAACACTCTAACCACTGAGCTACCGCGACCGCTCAGTTGCGAATGAAACACCAGCTCTGGAAGGAATACATTTATAATCATGTACACACTGATTTCAAGTAATTTTCAGTCTGTTTACAATTCTATATTGTGTATTTATAATGTACAAATGTTTAGCGTACTTATGGTATATTTTAACTTTCCAATCGATTTTGGACAATAGCTGTGTAGTATAGTATATTTTTTTTTAACTTGTTTGAAGTTAGAAATAAGGAGTACATGTTAAATAAAATCTGATAAAACGTAGTGAAATTTATAAGATATGCGCAAGTCATCAGGCAAATCTTCTAGGAGAGTAAATCTTTAAGGAACGGGATCGCATGACAACTCACATTTTCTACTATTAAGCTCATCAACCTTTCCCAGACCGGTTTTCAATCTGAAGTACTAAATAGTAGATATTCAAATTCTTTACTTACACACGTTTACAGACAGCCGAAACTACTTGGGATTTTCCAGAAGGGTGCAACATTCTAGACCACAGAAATTTTAATCAACAGATTTATGAAACTTGATTTCAAAAACAGTTTATGGGTCTAAAATAAAAAGGGGTCATTCAAATATATAGCATATATATGATAAATATCGGGGGGGGGGGGGGGGGGGGGTCAGTAATGCTTTCTAGTAATGTTTGGCTTTGTTAGTGTTTTGGATTGGTATAAACAAAGTATGTTGTTAAGCATCTGCATTCATTTCCGTCGTCTATGATATCGTCATGAATTCGATACTTCTGTCAAAATACAATGCGATTTACGCAAATCCATTGAGGTACTTTTATTAAAGATTTAATGTTTGTGTTTGTCGCTCGTCTTACAATCTGTGTATTGAAACTGGAAGATATTTAAATGAACAAAAGCATAACAGGTTGTGTAAACTTTGTATAGCAATTAAATGATAGTGAAGGCGAATTTTATTCTATACTCAAATTTCCATTGTATAATGATGTGAGAATCCAGTATCTGAAAGAATTCATCATTAGTTTAAAAAAAGAATGCGTAAAAATTGGTACATTGCTCAAGTGTTTCAAATGTGAAGGAACATTGTAAATCAGGAAAATTTAGGTTCCAAAACCAGTGCTAGTTAGTACCCCCTCCCTTTTAAATTCGAGTTTTTTAAATTTTATTAAATTTTCAAAAGACAACAAGAGACAGTGACATTTAAATTCTATAAGAATACAAATTTGAGAGTAGAGCAAACATAGAACTCCTTGACATGTCAGAGGTGGAATCAGGCTATACGTGATTCTACCTGGTAGACATATGTAAATGAAGGCCCGGTAGGCGGGCAGCATTGTTCTGACGTTGAACATACGTTAAACTATGGCTGAAACATTGAAAAACCAGAATATTGATCAAAAGTTGAAATATAGGCCTTCTCATTTCAACAAATTCAATCAATTTGTATGACTTCTCTTTAAATTTGAAATAAATAAATCAATAAAATTAAACTATAATCAATGTGGTAATTCTTTCGATATCAAAATGCTGATTCTATGTTGATGTAGACGATTCTTGGACTTAAATATCTAAATCTGATGTCTATCACTATTAAGTGCTAAAGACGTAACGAGTGTCAGAAGCACGTGCACGTTGACTGTTTCATTTGTCAAAGCATCCATCCCTGTTCAATATAAATTCAACGTTTATTTAACGTCAGAGCTGATTTAACATCAGGATAATTATAAGAAATTACTTTAACCACCCCCCCCCCTTCGATAATCAAGGTATAAACAGAAAAACTATACGGAAAACTGCATCAATTGATGTAACGTGTTGATGCACACGAGTGTTCAGTCCAATATTTGGCTGATCCAGCGATTTCTTTTTGAAGGAGTTTCTGTCAGAGCAGTGACATCGAATTTGAATTTGTCTTTTAAAGGAATTACTTTTGTTCATATTTTAATTTGTCTCAAAGATGTTTTTTCCAAACAGATTTTTGTGTAAGAAAAATATTTCAAAGAATATTTTGTAACTTTCCTCAAAACTTATTTTAGAGATCCTATGTTTGCACTGTTTTGCAGTTTAGAAATATCCAGTCTTCCCTGACCGTGAAACAGACCAGACTTCACTCGATCCTCAAAAACATAAAAATCTATGTTTTCATGTTGTGTCGTTAAAATATCCCATTTACAAAAATGTACACCAATTTTTACAAAAAGAGTACATTTACCTGTAGCTCTAATTCTTTGGTAAAACAAAGTGCATACATGCGTTTTAGTGTATTAGCTGATGGCTAGTTCAGTTTATAAGGATTTAGAATTCTTATCTACCCCTTGTAGATTATTTTTTTTTTTAAAAATGAAATATTTGGCGACCTATACTTTCTCTTGCAAATTTTGAAATGCCGTGGTAATATGAACCTTTTCACAATATTGGGTATTGCGGGTGGGTTACCTTAAATCCTAGGATCATGAGGCTTTTGGAGATGTTCTGGTATTCATTAAAAAGATGTTACTAATTAAAGTGTGCAAAAAAATGCCAAAAAGAATATGCTGGACTAAGAACAAACTAGAAGATTTTTATATCATCGCCATGTATGTTTATTGTGATGAATTTATATTTCGAAAATGACATTTAGTTTCACAATCATAATTGTGTTTTCTATTTCTACTTTTTGCAAATTGTTGTTTTTACGTTTGACAAAACTGAATATGCAATTACTATTGAAAAGGAGCTGTAAATTTTATCTTTATTTTTCCCAACAATGGATGATTTGCTATTCCCCCAACATTAAACGCATATTCTACACAATATTCGAAAGTTTTTATTTGAATTGTTGACTAGACCAATATTTTTCCCTTCTAAACCAATATCCGTATCTTACGCTAAATCGTTAACTTTAAATATGGTTTGCACACTGTACTAAAGCAGCGGATTTAGAACTTCCGGTTTGAAGGATTACACATTCCCTCTATCGGACACAACCAATCTATAATTATTGTTCTAGCGTCATAGCAACGTTATACACCCTGGTTCTTTTCTAAGGATTGTATCTTTTTTTTCAGCTTCACCGCTTGTTAAATGATTTGAATTATATTCAACATAAGGCATTCCATTACGGCAATTTTCTTGATCAGTTTCAAGACCAAAGAGTTTATATGATCAATGATATTTTAATCATTTGCCAACAACATCACTTTGAAGTCGTCTATCAATTGAAAAAGCGGGCTTAAGGAGCATAGCAAAAATCTATATCTCTCGTTGATTTAAAACACAAAATGCTAATGTATTATTGCTTTATTTTAAAAGCAACAAGGTCGTTTGGAATAACAGTATTTCAAGAAATGTGAGAAAGGCCTCAATTATTATATAAAGTAAAATAAGCTGTTTTAAACATTGTAATATACATAGGAAATATAATTGGTATGTATTGTAACTGATGAAAAAAATCCATACTGGTAGTTATATGTCCGGAACATTAGCTCGACCGAGGTCTATGATCTGTAGTATTTTAATTGAGAATGGTAAGGCTTTTTGAAATATATATTAATCTTAATTATTTGAATTTGAAGTTTCTATATATTACGAAGGAACAAGAAAAAACGAGTCCGAGATTTTGAAGTCGGCCATCAACGAAGCTTACGGGATGGATTTTGTTAACGCCAAGGCAGTTCTAAAAACTAAATTCAAACGCAAGACCAAGGATGGACTGACCCTGGCGGATCGGATCAGGATGAACCGCTATGGGAGCGGGGTAAGACTATTAGCGACTCATCTTCTCTTCTCGTGCCTCTCCCCATTTTCACGAGCACTTCTAATACATACAACTGGTGATGTGGACTTGTAGGTAGAGACATGTATTTGTGCATATTTGTAACATTCATTTTCATACTTTACAACTAAGATTGTGCTGCATATCTGCATACAAACTCTATATACGAGTATATATACAAACCCTTTTGCCCTGTTTCCAAAGTGAATGACCAAGTTTGATATCAATATTATATTTTCTTATTAAGTGTTTAATTATGGTTTAATGGGAGAATCATGCTTATTAAATGAAGCCAGTAAAATAAAATAATATAAAGATACCGTAAAATATGTAAATGCAGAAGATTTGGAAAAGTTTCATTTAAAAGTGTTTGTTTGTTTGTTTGTTTTTTATTTATAGTCGCCTGAGCAATTTTTCAGCTATCCGGCGACTGTCATTTAAAAGTGAATAATTACATGTAATTATACCATATATATTGCTTTTTAAAAAGAAAATATACAACACATTTCTTAAGTTTCTGATTAGATATGCTGTATAATTAATCTAGTCTAGGTGGATTTTATTTTCAAATAGGGGAAATAACCTAAACTATTTGAACTTCTAATACATGTAATTCGCTGATAATTATCATAGTATGTTTGTTTAATGCTCAAGCGAAAATTTTTCATTTATATATTGATATATAAAAAAAATGCAGACCTATGCACTGTGTAGGGGCGAGTTCAGAAGTGTACAAGTGGGAAGGGGTTTCCATTAGAGTTCTTGACAAGCAAAGAAAGGATAATCAAATCATTGGAAAATAAATATAATACAGTTTGGAATGTTTAAACTGAAGGCCCATAAGCAAAAGGATTTCGCAAATTTGATACTGTAAGCTTAAAGAGAGCTCGGGTCAAATGAGAGATGTCCCCTAGATTCCGCCCCGAAATCCGCTTATCCTATAGACTCTTTTTTTCAGCCAATGCCTACTGTGACATTTCAGACATTATCCCAAAAATACCATGTCGAACTCTTGTCGAATGAACAAAAACTTCATGTTTAACTACTTATGTCTGAGACGGCCAATACGGTTACGAATTTAAGTCAACACTCGAATGATTTGAATCTTAGGACACCGGAATCACTCAGTTGACTTACTGCAGATGGCTTCGTCGTCGTCCGTCGTGCGTCAACAACTGAATATTTTTAGCTTCTTGAGAGCTATGATTCCAATTCTTTTAAAACCTGTGAAGTATCTTTGGGATGCGGGAGACATAAATTGTAAATTTCACAGTTCTTGGTGTAGAGGTTCTGACTCCAGTTTTGTTTATGTTTATAACATTTAATAACATAATCTTTAATGCTATTGATACTAAATTGAAAGTGGGTATTTAAAAGGAGCAGGTATAGTCCTTCACCTAAAGTTTTAAATTTCATGATCCCAGGAGTTGGAGTTTTGGTACATGTATTAGGGTGGGGTCATAATGGTCATACTGATTAAATATGTTTACATTTTAACATTTTTAACTTTTTCTTGGTAACTACCATTCCAATTCTTTTCAAATTTGGTATAAAGAATCTTTGGGAAAGGGACATAAATTGTAGATTTCAAGACTACTGCACCACTGGGGCCTTAGGAACAGGGTAAAAACTGACAAATTTTCACAAATCTTTGCCTCTACCAAAATTATAAATTTCACGATCCCCAGGGTAGAGGTTTTGACTCCTGGGTAGCGCCAAACTTGGTATAGAGTGTTTATGTGTAAAACATTTAAAACGTCTTTAATTCTATTGATATAAAATTGAAAGAAAATGGATATTTAGAAGGAGCAGGTAGTCCTTTACCAAAATTGTAAATTGAATGATCCAAGGGGTAGAGGTTTGGTTCGAGGGAGAGGCCAAAACTGTTTAAGAACTAAGTGCATATTAGGAAAAGCAGAAAGGAATATATCAAAATTTATAAATTTCTAAAATAGTCATAGTGTTAATATATATTATGCAAAGTATTTCATTCCTATGAACATTTTCGAAGAAGGGGGCGTTTAGGTTTTAAGAACATATCCTGCCGTATACTCCTGTTGAATATCAAAATTTAGCTTAGATGTGTAAAACAGGACATTTAATATCGATTTCATACCCTCGAGGTTAGTGATACTTGTAACCAATGCTCCAGGTGACAGATAAGACCTGTAGGCCTCCTGTTTGTTTGTTTGTCTCGTTTTTTTTCTTGTTGTTTCACGCCCATTCAAGAATCTTTCATTCATATCGAGGCGTCATCAGCTGCAGGCGAAATACCACGAATTTAACCCGGAGAAAAGTGTCCATGGATTTTTTGGGGTATCATTATAGTCACATCATGGTTCTTTTATTTTTTTTCATTGGGGGTGTTTGTTTGTTTGTTTTTATTTTACTTTGCTTATCCTTGGTTTATCTTTTATTTATCAAAAATGCACTCAATGTTATTTCAACTTAAGTGAAAGGTGAGAAAAACGTGAATTATATATATGACCCATGGGCCTTTTTTAAATTACTTATGCATTATATAGATTTTTTAATAAATATCATTTGATGTGTGCCTGAAACTTTACGAAATGCTGCTCCTTGCGTCAAATTTGTGTAAATTTAAATTCTGAAAATCGATTTTTCTGCGAATCGAAGATACAGAGTCTCTTGTTAATCGGTATGTTATCCCAGCAGCGCTGTACGAATCAATAGTGATAAAAATGACTGCACGATCTGAACTTTTAGCTCAGACTATGCAACCAAAAGACTCCTGCGTGCTGTTTATGTTTTATCATTGATATATCCAAAATAACATCTTTATCAATCAAATCTACAATATCTTTAAATTTAGAATTAAACAGTAGTTTTATCATGTATTATAGATGGCAATTTTCATAATTACAATGAAGTTAACGCATTTAAAGCTATAATATCTTTCTCTTAAACTTTTGCAGCAGTTCCATTATTGAGATTCTAACAAATATTGATACTTAGCCACCGACAAATCGATGCCGTTTTCAGTCATAGTAGATATACTGATTATCGATGTAAACAAAGAGAAAAATCTCTATTTATTATTAATAAAACTTTCTATTGATTTTATATAAAGTTTAAAGCTCTTCTGTAAATGGCATATTGATAATTTGGATGAGACCTTGATTTAGGTAAGGCAGTTTTAGTGTTTAAATCACAGACTGAAAATATTACAACTAATTTTGATTTGACTTATCACGGATGATATTTCGTCATAACGTAAGATTGTATAGTCTTATTAGTTGGTAGATTTTAGATATAATTTACGGATTATCTATGTCTAATGACCTATCCATGCATGGTATGTCCCCGAGAAATACTTAATTATATAGAGTACTAAAACTAATTCATTTTATTGGGGTTTTTTCCTTAAAAATCTCCAGGTTAACCAATTCTCGTAATTCTGGCAGAATCGCATGCCGAGTTTTTGTTATTCAAATGTTTGTTACATACTGGAGCAGATTTTGCACACTTGTATCTATTTTTATGTTTTTGAATAATTATAAGACAATTGAACTGCTGCAAAAACGTCAGGGTTAGGGTTCGTGTTGACGCGTGTGATAGTAGTGGAATATATTAGAAATTCTTTGTTATTACCAGAAAATAATAATAATAATCTTGTGGCGACAATATAGAAATTCGAAGACATTACACTCGAATTGTTTTTATTACAAAACTAATCTTGAGACGACAGTGCAGACATTTGAAGATATTACACTCACATTGTGCGCAAAAATTATGATAGATATATATATATATATATATATATATATATATATATATATATATAGGGGTGGTGGATCTATAACTCTTTCTTCTATCCCATTTTTCCCAGAGAGCTAGGATTTCACACGTTTTTTATTCACTCATAGTGTTATATGCTATATTAGTTACCTCTGTGTACTTAAATTAATTTCTAGCGAAACATTTTGATATAAAAAGAAAGACCCGAATCATCAAAGAGACTTGATTTTAGATAATTTCAAATTCAATAATTAGTGACAATACTGGAGTTTTTGGAGGGGCTTTGGATATTCTTATTGACTAGATTATGAGTTTTCAGTAAGGACTTTGGATATTCGTTTTAACTTCATTACGAGTTTTCTGGAAGGGCTTTAGGTATTCATATTAACTAGATTACGTGTATTCTTACTTTGCTTTGGTAAATGCTCTGGAAGGACAAATGTTGTGGTTGGTATTTTTCACCTATACTCTTAATTATAGATTTTCTGTTGTTCGTTGTGCACGTTGGTTGGTATTTTTCACATATACACTTAACTATAGATTTTCTGTTGTTCATTGTGCACGTTGGTTGGTATATTTCCCATATACACTTAATTATAGATTTTCTGTTGTTCATTGTGCACGTTGGTTGGTATTTTTCCCATATACACTTAATTATAGATTTTCTGTTGTTCATTGTGCACGTTGGTTGGTATTTTTCACCTATACTCTTAATTATAGATTTTCTGTTGTTCATTGTGCACGTTGGTTGGTATTTTTCACCTATACACTTAACTATAGATTTTCTGTTGTTCATTGTGCACGTTGAGAGATGACACTAACACACACAAATTAGGGAATATATACATCTTGTGGCGGATAAAACAAATTTTTTGGTGCTGCGGTCTTTGTTTTGTGCTTTGTTCAACATATTTTTCATACCAGAGCACCTTAAAATTCTATTATCTATAATGCATGAATATATTTCTGAGTTTTTGCAAAATATTACTTTTTTTTTTTTTTTCCTTTTTCTTTTTTTTTTATTTCTCATTCATACATTTAATACATATCTATAAATCTTGCAGTCAGATATAATTGTCACTTTTCTTACATTGTAAATAATATATTTTCATAAGAATAGATGCGAAAGTTTTTATTAGTAAGAAAGAAAGTAAAGAGAGAATGGGGAGGGGGTTCAGCACAAATATAGGGAAAAACCAACACTGTTATATTGTAGGTGATAATTCTACATTGTAAAATTGAATTAAACTTTTATATGATATATCATTATGGCTTTTACAGTGCATCACATATGTTTTGCCAAAACCTTTCGTATTCCGCATATCTACAATTTTGTAGCAATATAAACTTTTCTACAAAAATTCTATCAGTGATAACCTTGATAAGAGCATCAACATGTAATTTAGGAACATTTTTATATTTGCTAGCAAAAATGAATTGTTTTACTACCAGTATTAATATGTTTTGTAATGTATATATATTTTTGTTTTCATATTTACCAAATAGAATTCCTTGTTTATCGAAGCTACAATAAATATTAAACTTTTTGAAGATCCAATCTTCGATGTTACACCAAAGTTTCTTTACATGGAAACATTCAAAAAATAGACGATTGGTTGTTTCAATGTCACATTTACAGAAAGTACATATTGGGGAGTCGATTATCTTCGGTTTAAATAGATAAGAGTTCGTAGGGATAATTCTGTGTAATATTTGGAATTACTTCTTATTACTGCCAAATTCAATCAGATATAAGATATCCCGAATTTCGTCTCGCTGATAATGTTGGATTTTTGCACAATGATATATATTGCTTAGTTGTTTTGATTTTACTTTTTACGTAATAAAAATGGTGTAATGAGGTCCGGTATATAATACTGACATAAAGTAAAGTAGTGACATTGCAGAAAAAGTATCAATTTTGTATTGCAAAAATGATGGGGAAGTGTGTCTGCTATATAGCCTTAGGAGTGGTAACAAGTGCAAAACATCATGTCGAGTTTCTAAACACTGTTACTTTTGAAAATGAAGACTTATTCCCAGTTTTGAAAGAAAAATTCTTGTTGTGACACTGTCTACTACAGGAAACGAAAGTAATTACTTTCACTTTGATATTTTGATAGAGTGATATTTTGCTACTCCGCTGATTCCACAGAAAATATAGTTCCCTACTATCCAAGTCCTCCCTACCTCAATTTAGCACTAAATATTACAAGTGAATGCATATCAAGAAAATACATGCTCATACACATCTATGGTACGTCTTTTCTATGTTCGCATTGCGACAAGAGTTGCTAATATTTACATTCACTTCCAATGTTATGACAGATCTGAATGTAAAAGCTTCTATTTTCGGAATTTTAGTACGACATGTTTTTGTAATGATCAATAATTGGCATTTACTTAACTAACATTTGAAACAGTACTAGCAAGCAATGCTTTTCAAAATCATTAAAAAGAGCTTTAAGAATTTGAATATAATTCACCATATACCATTTTAAATGATTTTTAGATATGCATAACTAATAAAAACATTCTTTTATTACGATTACGTGTTTACATGCTAAACAATTAACTGTTTTTCCTTTCCAATTGGAAAAAATTATTTAATGAAATTTCATAATTTTTATGAATCTGCGACACTGTATTTTATATCCAACATGTCTTATATGAATAAAATCTGTAACGCGTCTATCGTACTAGGTGACACAACAGCACAGAAATAAATGTTTCCCTTTATATAGAAATACACGAAATGTTTGTAGCTTCCTTTGTATGTTCTTTGTCACTTAAGTAAAGACGTCACCATTTTTAGGTGAAGTGCCACAAATTTCGACTGTGTAGTGTTCTGTATCGTGCAAAGTAATGTTCTGTACCGTGCAAAGTTGTGTTCTATATCGTGCAAACGTGTACCGTGATATGGGACATTGTTAAGGTCAAATCTAAAACATCTTTTACTTTCACTTGAAATACCGGGCACTTGGCGAAGGCACAGTCACTCCTTATGTCAAGGTAGATCGCTACACCAAAATCGTATTTGATTGCTCGTTAAAGCATTTCATACGAAGTATGAATTCACCACAAGGAGTGATACAAGCCCTCAGTATATCTTTTTTGAGTGTGGATGTGGGATTTTTTTCGGAATAATAATAAGGCGTTTAATATTATGATATTGTTCTAATATCCTTCAACAAGGTTTATATTACTTGAGAGGCTTTATTATAAATCAGAGAAAATTCGGATTACTTTACGGACCTCCTGTTAAAGCCAGCGACAAACCAATGTCATGTCAACGTCATTTAATATTTGTATTATTTCAGTCTGTAGATGGAGCAAATGGTGAGAGGAACGATAGTGCGTTTGCAAGTGTGGATATAGCCGACTTCGCGAGTCTGGATGAAAACGAAAGACGTTCACCAACTCCTGAGCCTACCATTTCAAGAGAGGCTGCCCAAAATCACCGCCAATCCCCACCTAAAGTAAAATTGATTTCCACAGTTAAAGAATGTGTGCATAATAGTATATGATACTATAGAGTTGATGGATTGCCAATACATTTGTGAGATAAAGTTACCACGAAACCTGAGCCACCACAAAATATCATGATTCTACAGTAACTCTCGTATCTCCAATCTAGAACAAACCACCAGCTATGTACTGTATCCTATTTCTTACATGAATTATCACATGTTATTTTTTACTCTATATTAAAACTCAAAGCTGAGATATATTCCATTTTTCAGAAACAGTCACCATCTCATCCCGACATGGAAGACTCGCCAAGTAGTAGAGTAAGTACTTCTTATTCCTTCAGGACACAGTTCATACAAATACGTAACTATATTTAGTACATGTACATTATGCAAATACTTTTCTAACTCACGTTTCTCTCCACAGAAGAGAATAACGAAACAAGGATCTGTTCATTCGCTGTCGGCAACACCACCTCTTCCGCCTATAAAATCGAATTATCAAAGGACAGACTCAAGAAACCGTCACGAATCACCGTTACAGGAAAGCCATGGAAGACAACGTGATCCCCTGCCTCCCATCCAGCGATCACGTGATTCTCACTATGAGAACGACGAAGAAGGGGATGACGATCCCTCTCGACGACTGGTCCATCCTCCAAGAGATTCGCGGCACTTTGACCCCGATATTGGTGTGGGAGTTCCTGTTGTTGGAATGGAACGACCACGAGAACGATCTCGTAGTGCTTCACCAAGGAGAAACAATCGAGGCAGGTCGCACACCCCAAGACATAGGCGACAGAGATCAAAATCCAGGTCGCCAAAGCGTGAGTCCGTAGCAGTTGTTGTGCACGCTAATCGAGATGACAGACGACGAAGTCGGTCAGATTCAAGAAGACGAAGAAGTCGATCGGGTTCTAGAAAGAGACAAAAAAGCCGGTCAAGTTCTGGGAAACGAAGACGAAGTCGTTCAGACTCAAGACACAGACGAAAAAGTCGATCCGACTCCAGAAAAAGACATGTTGTAGTGGTTAATCATGTTCATTCCGACAAACATCGAAGTAGATCGGATTCAAGGAAGAGACAGCGAAGTCGTTCAGATTCCCGTAAACGAAAAAGTACAGAAATGCGCAGAGGCCGTTCTGAATCGCGTGGAAAACGAAGAAGTCGAAGTCGATCAGATTCTAGAAGGCGGCATAAATCCCGTTCACGTTCCAAGGACAGAACAATTGTCGTGAATGTTTCACCATCTCGCAGATCGCGATCGAAATCACGAAAAAGAAAATCTCGGTCTCCATCACGAAATCGTAAACATAGAAATTCTCTTTCCCGTTCTAAGTCACCAAAGCGCAACCATTCAAGGTCGTCGTCGAGATCTCGTAAAAGATCCCCCTCTCGTCGATCTAGGTCATCTTCGCCTGAATTAGATGTTAACATAAATCATAGTGGAAGCAGAGGTCGATCTAGAAGTAGGAAGAAAAACAGATCCAAGTCTAAAACTCCATCGAGGAAAAGAAAGGAATCGAAACGTAGAAAGGAGTCTACTGAATCGGAATCACGGTCACGATCGAGAAGTCCAAAGAAAAAAGAAAAACCAACAGAAAAGTCCAAACGAAACAAGAAAAGTCCAAGTCCCGAACCATCTGATGATGAGGATGATAATTCCACTCCGCCAAGTCCAAAACGAAAAGACAAGAAAGTACCTACAAAGAAATCGAAGTCAAAGAAAGCGAAGCCTCCTCCGGAACCTTCTGATAAAGAAGATAGTGATGAACAAGCAGAAACTCCAGAACCTCCACCTGAGAAACAGAAAAAGAAAAAGAAGAAATCCGTAAAACCTAAAGAGATTAAATGGGATGATACGGAGGAATCAGAAAAAGAAAATGTTGGAGAGAATGAGAAAAAGAAGACAATTAAAGTTCCTAAAGCAGCAGTTCCAACTAAGAGTAAATCACTTGCGCAGCAAGCAGAAAGTTCATCAAATGTAGCTGTTAAGGCCGGAAACAAGCCAAGGCCGGCAGTTTCTGAAAATAGCGACGACAGTGATGATATTCCCGATGTTCTCTCCAGTCCTTTGGAAACTAAGGTAGCACCTCCGCCTATCACTACGGCTGCACCTCCGAAAAGAGAGCCCAAACCGGAAACACCGGCGCCATATTTTGATAACCCACCACCAAGGGCCCCGTCCCAAGAGGATCAGGAAATGCTCAGTGCTATAGAACAGCTAGATAAACTCTCGGACTTTGACCTGAAAAATTTGTCGGGAAAGGGCGATAACTCACCAGCTCCTCCAGTGGACAAAAGTATTATGAAAAAGATTATGGGTAATGAATTTCAGGAAAATCTGGATAAATTTTTATCAAGTTAATTGTTAGTAGACGTGTAATTAGAATCATACGATGATTAAAGAGATTTATTTTCGATCTTACAGTCAAGGTTATCAAACAGTTTGTGCAATAATCCTCTCTTCCTTTCTCTCTATCCCTCTTCACAATATCACAAGGAAATCTGCACGCCGCGCGGTAATATATACCACCTGAAGATACCGGTAAAACTTTTACATCGTATTAAACTCGACAAAGCTATTTAATGTTCCGTCCAAATCAAACTGGCATGATTCTTCTAGACTAATTCTCAAAATATATAATGAAATATTAACCCAGTGATATCTGATTGTGTTGCATTTAATGAAGGAAAAGTTCCCAAGAAATAGAACAGGGTTGATATGTGTCCCTATCTCCCTTGTACATTTTTCTTTACTCATAATTATTATGATAATGAATTTGTTTAAGCTAAAATAACAATTATAACTTTTCTCCTAGATTCTTCAAGAGAGAAATCATGTTTGAATAACTTTCAATGAAGCAACAAATTCATTTATTGAAGGACAAATGTGTATTGAAAGAGGCTAATATAGAGAGACCTCGTTATCTTGAACTCGATAGGGCCATGAACAAACTTTTGAACTTTCAGGAGTTTGAAATACTGGGGCTGAAAATACATAAAGAAAATGTAGTTGGGACTTCCAACTTACTTCGACATATCCATGGTATTCGAGATATCGATGTTCGAGATACCAAAGTTCAACAGTATTTTCAGTTGCTTTCACATTTTTGCTTGAATAAGCATTTATGATCCTTGTTGTAAGAAAAACAGGTCTGGTACACCCTCCATAGGTTAGGGTTAGAGGTCAGGTAGACCTTTCATGGGTTAGGGTTAGAGGTATGGTACACCCTCCATGGGTTAGGGGTAATGGTCTGGTACACGCCCCATGGGTTACGGTTAGAAGTTTGATACACCCTCCATGGGTTAGGGTTAGGGGCCTGGCACACCCTCCATTAATGCATTTAAAATTCCTGGAAAATGTAGCATTGCTTTATTAATATCATTTTTATTATTTTATCCTTCATAAAATGGAGATGAACATTCTTATGCATTATATATGAAAATGATATGTTGCACAGAGTTGGAAACTGAGCTAAAACATGGAGGAGGGAATCAAGCTTGTCTGACTTAATCGGAGCCTTAAGATCGTTGTAAACCATCCTTGCCATGATATTAAATCGATATGTATCCCGAACATGACAGTGGTCACACTCCCCATTCTAAAATTCGGGGCGGGAGTGGAAGAGGGGGGAGGGGTACTGACCCTCGATTGCGTTCAAAACGGCAGTGTCCTACACTGCGGAATGTAAACCATGGGAAGCACGAGATACCTATGACACTCTTACGTATATCCTGATAGGAATTTTCTAGTTTTTCGTTACATACGGACACAATGTCCAAAATCAGTAATCCCTTGATCTAAATTAAACATCGTATATCTATATTCCTTATAGCTTTTATTATTAGAGTACATGAATATCATTTATATATTATTTATATTTATTAATGTTTTGTCAGTAAAAGCTTAATAAGCTATTTCAAGTACTTCATTTTTGATAAGTGATAAAATTTCAACTTTACATAAACGTATACACGTATACAGTCAAAACTGTCTTAACGGCCGCCAGAAACCAATGGTAACTCTCGAACAACGGCCACTTTCAAATCCCTCTCCCTCTCGATATATTTTCCTGTATATATTTGTACTCAAATAAGCGGCTACTCCCGTAACGCGTCCACTAAAATTCTATCCCATCACCTTTTACCCTCGTCCAATGGGAAATTGAGCTAGAATAGGTCCTCAGTACCCCTTGCTTGTTGTAAGAGGCGCCTCGGTCCTTCGGATGAGACCGCAAAAACTGAGGCCCCGTGTCACAGCAGGTCTGGCACGAAAAAGATCCCTCCCTCCTCAAAGGCCGTAACCGCCGAGCATAGGCCTAATTTTTGCATCCCTTCACCGGCAATAATGATGTCTCCATATGAGTGAAAGATTATCAAGCGGGACGTTAAACAATATACAAATAAAACACTTTTACCCTCTATTAATCGGCCACTTTGTTCATTAATGCGATATTAGCAAGTGAGATCTCACTAGAGTCAGCTGTGATGGTGGTATCATATGAACACATTTGCTTGGGTAGCCTAATTACATCATTTACTAGTCTAAACAACATTATGTTAAAATCTAATTCCAGTACCTTGCACCTGGTTTTAATTACTTTATTTTTTATTCACTAAATATCAAGCATGCCATGGCTTCGCCGAGTGTAAATAGGACCAAACCTGGATAGAAATCATATAACGGCTATCTTAGTAGACAAAAAGATGTATCTTCCTGTAAGACTGTAGAAGAATTACAATTTGTCAAAGCACAGATTAATATTATTTTAAAACAAAAATCGGAATATCTAAACGATTTTGATAATAATTTTACCAGATAGAAATGGCGACGACTAGAATTGTTTACATGGAAACAATTAAATTTACTAATTATTGGAGATTGCATTAATAGAACTAAAAATATGAATATAAAAGATATGAATGTCTAATTTGCATGTACATGTATTATAGGTGATAAAAACAATGGTAATTTTTGCTTCGCTGATTATACAAATGGCCTCATCTCACCATTCTTTTATACCACCAACAATATTAACGACTTTAACATTTATTCCTCAGTTAATGTATTTATAGACAATTGTTGTATTTTACGTTAGTGCATTGTTCATATATAGAAAATTTACGCATGCAAATGGCCAAGTAAGCCTTCTGTGATATTTTACGCTACGTACCGTATATATTGTAATTTTAGCGTCGGAAATATTTGGCAATTCTATCCCGAAAAAGTAATTTAAAATGTGATCGATATATTTATGCAAATTCATAATCTATTTTATGCAAATATGCTTCATATAATTGAATTCTCGTCATCCGCCAAAAAAGCAAATATTTCCATCGCGCAAATATTATCCGATATATGGGTATATATACAATATGTACATTTAAACCATACTAAATGAAACCTGTAACAGCAGCAAAGTCTTGTTTGGATCATGCCAAAGGATATTTACGTTTTGAGAATTTTGGATGATCTTTCAACAAAGGCAACTGAGGAAATATATCAATTATATGTCATATATGGGTCAGTATTTTTATCTATTGACAAGCATTACAATATCTAGCGTCAGGATTTGAGACTGTTGTGTAAAGGAAGAATTCATTGTTTGGAGCTACATATTTCAAACTTAAAAACTAAACTCCAAAACATGGACGAAGTATTACATGTCTGAATACAAACTTTACCTTATTAAAGTTTTATACAATTTTATTAACTGTCAAACTGAACACATATATTCTTTTTCCAAATCTGTATATGGGTGTGTTACGGAGGAGAAATGTGGTGGCATTTTTCTGCCACCTATTGTCAGATATATTTATGTGTCGACCTGTCAGCTCTATATGTTGACTATCTGGACTTCATTATTTTGCAAGAAAAAAAAAAGCATGTGTTTGAAAATTCTATCCACTTGTCAACATGAATTTCTGACAAAAAGGTCAACATGATTATCTGATAAGTCAACTTGATTTTTTGGCAAATGAACAAGTCGATATGATAGTTATCTGACAAGTGATTGGTTGATGCCACCGATAAAGGGAATTAAGTACGTTCTATCGCCATGGAGTCGGCAAAGTATTAGCTGTGAGTGCTGTGTTGCGAGAAGATGGCTTGATTATGTTGATTTGCGGTACCTTGGTTACCCTTGATTGTGATAATTATCATTACTTTATCTATGAAACATGTTTTATTGACCATGCTGTAATTTTGTTGTTATGTATTTGATGTTTAAGTTACAATAAATTGAGCATGTAGCATTGTAATATTGTTTTGACGGCAAAGGCCATTCCCAATAAGCAGGTCTATTTGTCACTTGTTCTTCAGTCACTTCGTATGTAGTCTATTCGTACATTTACAGTTACATTTTTCAGAGTTTTATTAGTAATTACGTCTATGTTTTTTCCATAAGAGCACTTTGCATCAAACAAAAAAGTTAGATTACGAAAACATAAATGTATAATACAGAAATGTTAAATGTGTGTCACAGTAACGTGATGGTTGTGGAATATCGATTACATTATGTATACGTCAAAAGTACAAAGCGCCCTGTTGCGTAATCATAGTAGCTATAATTAAACTTTTTAAAAATTCATTCTTTTTCTGAATGAATATTTCAGTTGTCCTTTGATGTAAGTCCTCCTGGACGTTCAATCAATACAATACACAAGAAATAACAGCTGTATACAGCGTGGTTGACATAAGGTCGTTAGCAAAATTTAAATGGGAAAGTTTTCGCTCGATCGTTTTGAATTTGCAGCTTTTCATTTTTATTTTTTTTTTATTTTTGTTTTCTTTTTGTTTTGTTTTGTTTGTTTGTTTTGGGGGAGGTGTCCCCATCCCCGCTAAAAATTTAACACTGGACATTCGTGTATAGAATAAGCATTAGAAGTCATAACAGTAAAGTATTGAAAAATGTAAATACAAGATTCTACTGTGCAAAAATACCATAACAATAACATTGTGAAAATTACTCTGCATATGTACTTATATGTATTTTAGTGGATTTAAAATTTGGTGCATCTGGTGCGAATGCACATGGTTTAGGGCTTCTCCTTTGTATGATAATGGATAAATAATTTCATATTTCAGCGCAACATCTTGCTTCACCACCAAAGCTGCTAAAATTTGAACCCCATTAAAATAAGTATACGTACAATATCTTAACACGCGTTACTGCATTTACTTGCACGCCTTTTTAGCTCACCTGACGTGAAAGTTCAATGAGCATTGCTGATCACCTTTTGTCTGTTGTGTGTCTGTCCGTAAACTTTTCACACTTTCACCTTTTTCTCAAGAACCATGTGAACAATTTCGCTGAACCAATCAAACTTGGTGCAAATCATCCATGGGTGAAGGGGAGTCAAGTTCTTTTCAAATGAAGGGCCACGCCCCCTCCAAAGGGGAGATAATCACGAAAAGGTAAATATAGAGTGGAGTCATTGAAAAAATCTTTTCAAGAACCACTGAAAATGTGGCCGAGTGGTTAGAGCATCGGGCTCAAAATCACAAAGCCTCTCACCTCTAGTCGGTGAGTGTTCGAATCTCGGCCGCGGCGTTATGTGAGCAAGTTTGCTAGTTTACTTGCGGAAGGTCGGTGGTCTCTTCCCAGGTACATTGTATCTGGGTTCTTTCCTCCACTAACAAAAACTGGACGCCACCAGATAACTGAAAAATTGTTGAGTGTGGCGGAAAGCAATAATCAATCAATCATCAAGAACCACTGAGCCAGAAGTGGAAATTTTCATGAAAGCTTCTTGACATAGAGTAGATCCAAGTTTGTTAAAATCATGGTTCCCGGGGGTAAGATGGGGCTATAATTGGGGATCAAAGTTTTATATGTTGATATGTAGGAAAAATCTTTAAAAATATCTCTTGAACTATTTAAGCTATGGTTTTCATGTTTTGTGTATACATTATTTACGGAAAGACTTTTCATGTGATCCAATGGTATGTGATCTTATAACCTTGACCTGGAAGTTTGACCTACTTCAAATAAAAATCTGACCTATTCAGTTAAGAAATGATTATCAATTTTCAAGTTTACCAAAGATTGAATTGATGTTGCCGATTTGCAATCTGTAGCATAGCGGATTATATCTCCGGTAAAATTGAAAATTAAAACAGTCATTTCTTAATAATCAAATTTCCAATGACAATTTTACACTGTTGAAATTATAAACTTTATTTCTGAACTATTTGTACAGAAGTGGAAAAAATGTGTAAGTTCATATTCATCGTAAAATTAATATGTGACTTCATAGTTGAAAACATGGATTGATTTTTTTTTGGATTTTTTTTGTGTCTGTGACGTCAAATATTAAAGTACATACGATATGTACTTTAAATTTAAAGTTTATACAGATATGAACTCTGAAAACCTCGTAGAACAGATAGGGAGAAAGTGTGCAAATTTAATTACTATATCATCAACAATTCAAAATAGATCTGTCATTCTTGTATATTTTTATGGCAAGACCTTTCGTATCATGTCATTTCCTTTGACCTTGAACTTGGAGTTTAACCTACTTTTCAGAAAGCATACTCTATCAAATATGTCCTGAACTATTTTATGTAGGGCTTTCATATTTTATATATCGATTCCTTATGGCAAGACCTTGTGACACAGTGGTGTTTGATCTATTGATCTCGGAGTTTGACTTATTAAAACAAGATTTATTCAATATCTCCTGAACTATTTATAGGAGGGCTTTCAAATTTTCTATAAATTATTTATGGCACGCCCTCATTATTCCGTGAACAATGATCTTGTGCCTTGGAGTTTGACTTATTTTTTAATACTCTGACCTATTCAATATCTCAAGAACTACAAAAGGTAGAGGTTTCATAATTTGTATATAGATTTATGACAATACTTTGGTGTTTGATCTTGACCTGTCTGACCTATTCAATATCTCTTGAACTGTTTAAGATTGAGCTTTCACATTTTGTACAAAGATTTCTTATGACAAGATCTTTCATATCACACGGGGGGGCCTCCGTGGCTGAGTGGTTAGAGCATCGGGCTCAAAATCACAAAGCCTCTCACCTCTGTCGGCGCGTGTTCGAATCTCGGCCGCGGCGTTATGTGAGCAAGTTTGCCAGTTTACTTGCGGAAGGTCGGTGGTCTCTTCCCGGGTACATTGTATCTGGTTTCTCTCCTCCACCAACAAAAACTGGACGCCACCAGATAACTGAAAAATTGTTGAGTGTGGCGGAAAGCAATAAATAATCAATCAATCAATCAATTTCATATCACACCGTTATCTCTGACCTTGTGACGTTTGAGGCATCTATTTTATTACGCGAATTTATTTTCAGTTATGTTGTGATCCTTTGTGGTTAAGTTGGAGCCACAATATGGGGTCCAAATTGATAAAAAAAAAAATCTTTTAAAAATCACAACACCTGAACAACGGCAGGACGAAGGTAACTCGGTGAGTGCTTTGGGCCTCTTGTTAACTTTTAGCTCATGTGAACCAACGGATTAAATGAGATTTGTCCGGCGTCTGTTCTCGTTAACTTTTCACATTTTCAGAACCGGGGCCTCCGTGGCCGAGTGGTTAAAGCGTTGCGCTCAAAAATCACAAGGCCTCTCACCTCTAGTCGGCGCGGGTTCGAATCCCGCTCGAGCCGATATATATGAAAAGTTTGCTAGTTTACTTTCGGAAGATCGGTGGTCTCTTCCCGGATACATTGTATCTGGGTTCTCTCCTCCACCTACAAAAACATGGACACCACCAGATAACTGAAAAATTGTCGAGTGTGGCGGAAAACAAACGAACAATCAATCAATCTTCAGAACCACTGGGAAAATTTCAATCAAACCTGGCACAAACCATCCTTTGATACGCGGAATTCAGGTTTGTTCAAATGAAGGGTCATACGTCCTTCAAAGGGGCCACCATAGGGGATCAAATGTTTAAATGGGAATATATTGGGGGAATGTTAGATATCTCCTAAAGAACGGCAGGGTCATGCTGAGTACAAACATCTGGTAGTGCAGATTCAAGTTTGAACAAATTATGGACCCCGGGGTGGGGAGGGGCCACAAAGGAGGATAATACTTTACATGAGAATATATAGGAATTTTTTTAAACCTTGACTCTTCTCAAAAGCAGCTAGACAAAGATTACTCAAGCTAATATGCAAGCTTCCCCGGCTAGTTCAGATTCCCAGGGGTAAGGTGGGACCACAAAAGGGGATCAAAATTTTTACGTGGGAATTTGTAAAGAAAAAATGTTTAAAACCTTCATCTCAACAATAACAGGGCCATTATTAGTCATACAAACATCCACAGGCAATGCATATTCAAGTTTGTTCAAGGCATGACCCCAGGGGGGTAGAGTGGGGCCACAATGGAGAATATATTGTGAAACATCTTTAAAGAAAAGCGAGGTCATGATTAGTTATCTTAATATGCAATCAGTGCAATTCAAGTCTTTTTTTAATTCAGGGCCCCCCCCCCCCCGGGAGAGGTGGGGTGGGGTTGGGGGTTAGAGTGGAGCCATAACTAGAGTTCAAAGTTTTATGTGGGAACATACAGAAAATTAATCAAAACACACTTTTTTCAAGATTAGCAGGGGCCACAATACATAAATCATATCAAAACACAAGCATTTCTTAGTTGTGTAAATTTAAGATTTTTTTTATGTCCCTGCGTCTCAAATCGGGGGACGTAATGTATATTAACCTCCATGTCTGCCCAAAACCTTAACTTTGCTCATAACTGTTGAATGGTGCTTGATAGGGCTCTCATATTTCATATACACACTTCGTGTGACAAGAACTTTTCTGGTACAAAAAATTTTTAGCTTTGTAATCTTGACCTTGAAGTTTGACTTACTTTAAAGAAAACCTAACACCTGAACTACTGAAGGCAGGGCTGTCATATTTTGTACATAGATTCTTTATTCCTAACGACAATAAATTGCGTTTTATGACATGATGTTTGGCTTGTGACCATGATGTTGGAGTGCGTGATATGCCTTACATACTTTATATGTGCATTCCTTGTGACAAGACAAGTGAGTTCGTCACCCCCGACACCCTTCCCTGTTACATGATCGTAACACAATAAAAAGACTATATACACCCTGGTCCTTTGGCAATACTGAATAGGGTCAACTTCAGGTCTATAGATACAATAGTGAAAATGTGTCGCAGTTCATAATATCAAGTATTTTCAAAAATGATATTTATTTCTTAATAAAATGAAATTGATTTCGTATTAAATGAAATATTCAGAACAGCATTTGGCCTTTTCCAACAAAAGGCATTTAATGTCTCCATGTTTACCGCAATTCACCTGTGAATTAGAACGCTCTGCCCGATACAGTATTACGTCAAGTGACAACACATTTGAATGACACAAATGAACAAATTGAATAAAGAGATTTCATTGGCCGGTTCCAACCCGTCTACTTTCTCGCTTTTGAGACAGACAGATAATTAGGAAGATCAGAATATTAGGAAGAGTTTGCAATTTTTAGCCATCAAGAATAACCCTACATTGAAATATTTGTTGTCGTATACTGTTGGTAGCTGAGGATACTTCCTGAGGTGCACTTGGGCCGTTTGCGAAAAACATGTGAATACTAGAGATTTGTTTGCGTATATAAAAAAAGAGAATGCCGTGTACTGCGTTGTTTCTTCATTGTCGGCAATGTTAAAATTAAAAATTAACTGTTTTCAATCAGCAACCGCTTCTCAAAGATTCACTGCTGCCACATATTGGTTAGGTTACATCGTAGCAACATTGGAGACAGGGCGAAAAAAAAGTACACGTTTTATAATGCTTGTGTCATCGACGATTGTCAATCCAGATCGTTGATTTTTTTTTAAATAAGTATACATTTTTTCAATAATTACCTTAATCCACCCTAACCCCGGTGATTTTGAGGACATTTACTGATTTAGCCTTGACATAGGGCAATCCACGCACACACTTCTGCAAATATGTCTGGTTAATGGAAATGATATAAATTTGGCTGCATTATAAGTATGTCTGGATACCTACTGTCTGATTTGTTGATTCCATAGCAAAATATTTAATCATCCCTCATACAAAAATATCTCTGCATGCTGTAGTATTAACGCATGATAGGCCAATACATACTGCGTTTACTATACAAAACAATGGCGGATGTCCGATATTTGTTCGAGGTTCGTGGTGGTGGGCGGAGCTTACTTTCTAGTGCATTTCATTGGTCAAAATATAAGGTCACGAACTTCTGTTGATCGGTGTATTGCATTTATCAAATACGCGACTACTGCCGTAAAAGGGAATTTGGGCGGACTTATACAGTATTGCAAACAGACTCAATTGTGTTGTTACACAACGCACTACTGTATCGGCCAAAACGTTCTAATTCAAGGGTGAATTGCGATAAGGGTCGCAAACATCCGTTTTACCGGCTTCACTGACGCATCGCCGGTTAAATTCGGTTTGAACCATTGAACAGCATGTAATAACACATCTAGTTATTCCTTAATGACTTAGAATTGTTATTTTGCTAGTGACTGTTAAGACCTTACTTTCCTATCGCTTTGACATTTTTTCCACTTCTGTACAAATAACGAAAATGAAACCTGATTCAATATGTATACCATTAAACATTCCCCAGTTCTCGTAGTCAAACGACTTTCACAAAACATGCATGGATATCAGGCATGAGTATTGTGGATATCAGGCATGAGTACTGTGGATATCAGGCATGAGTACTGTGGATATCAGGCATGAATACTGTGGATATCAGGCAGACGTACTGTGGATATCAGGCATGAGTACTGTGGATATCAGGCACGAGTACTGTGGATATACAGGTATATACACTAGTATATATATTTCAATTCCTGCTGACAACCCATGTCGACCATGCATCAGTGAAGTTATAACTGAGATGACACAGAACATAAAATACTTATGGAAACAACGTTTATACAAAGAAACAACGATGAATAATTAGAAAAAAAATAATAATTAAATGTTACATACAAATGTATGAGACTGCAAACAACATCTCAATCGAAATTTTAATGTTTTGTTGTTTCAAGCTAAATCACAGTTGATAATTTACATTGCATTCCATTGTCTTTTAATTCAACAATTCTTCATTCATTGACATCTGTCCATTCTGCATCCGTTATAATCGTTCTGTAAGAAAATGAAACCAGAATAAATCGGTTTTGTGGCCGATTTTATTAACATATCGTGTATAGTTCCTTGAGAAAAGGATACACCGTCAAACTTTTTTGTTTAATCGTATGTTAAGTTACTCTCATTTGCGAATTTTTCACTCATAGAGACGTCAAGTAGTGCCACAAATTCTGACCTGTACATGGCGGTTTACGATCGTAGTACATTGAGGGTTCTTCACCAAGCCGACGTGACAGGGAACCACTATTATTGATATCGTATTTACTGCCACCCGGTAAATTAAAAATTACACCACATGACAAACCGCTGTCTCTTCCTACTAATCCAGGGTCTTTGGATCCTATGGGGATCCGGGTTTGAATAGGTCCCCAATATCCCTTGCTTGTCGTAAGAGGCGACTACCGGTAAATGGTGCGATCCTTCTGACGTGACCGCAAAAAACCAACAGCCCGTGTCACAGCAGGTGTGGGACAATAAAGATCCCTCCATGCTCAAAGGCCGTAAGCGCCGAGCATAGACCCAAATTTTGCACCCTTCACCGGCAACGGCGACGTCTCCATCAAATAACAAAATTTCCATCCATCTACGATCCTACTACATAGAGAACTTCAGAGAACCCTGGGGATTTTTTAATAATTACAACTGTGTTTAAACTGCTTGAATACATTGATAATAATACAACAACTAATGGGGGAAAAAAACCGAATTTTCATTCATCTTTACAGAAAAATAGTCTCCTTTCTCCGCTCGTTAATTTCTGTAATATTGATCTCGATATGTAATCATTATGAAGAACTCAAAAGTTCGGTGATGACTCATATTTACTACAATTTCGTCCAATTTGTTTATTTTGAACACATGAAAAAAAAAATTAGCATCTTGACATACCGCGACGTTCGATGCTGATAGATCCCAATACAGAAAATAATGAGAGGCGAAGGGTGTCGCAGAGCGTATTTCTGGTATTCAATATAGTATCAGGTTCAAAATTTGTACAAGCTGGTGTTCCTCAAGGTTCGGTATTAGGTCCCCTATTATTTCTGATATATGTCAATGATGTAGCAGAAAACATGTCAGGTTTATGTAGGCTATATGCCGATGATAATTCTTTACAGCACTGTTCATCAAATACCCAAACTATCCAACTACAGTTGAATAATGACTTAGAAAAACTTAATGCGTGGTCCAAGCAATGGTTATTGAAGTTTAATCCATCAAAAACAAAAGCTGTCTTTTTTAGTACTAAAAAAAATGTAGATTTACCTTCTTTAGAATTTCAAAACTGTAGCTTAGATTTTGTGTCAACACAAAAACATTTAGGAATTATTTTTTCACATGATTTCAGCTGGTCAACATACATTGATTCGCTATTAGCCAGTGCGAATAAGAAACTGGGTTTGCTTAAAAAATTAAAATTTAAGGTCAGCGCTAAGACTTTATCCCTTTTATACACTACTTTTATAAGACCATCTCTGGAATATGCATCTGAAGTATGGGGTGGGTGTTCAAATCAAGACTCTGAAAAGCTAGAAAAATTACAGCTAGCAGCTGCAAGGATAGTCACAGGTCTTACTTCGTTGGCATCACGTGACTCACTCTATTTCGAAACTGGGTGGGAACCACTTATTGTCAGAAGAAGGGTCAAATTAAAAACAATTATGTATAAAATTTATCATAATATGGTACCAGATTATCTTCAAAATATTTTACCAAGCATACGGTCACACGAATCAAATTATGTCACAAGACAATCGCAAAATTATAGTATTCCCAAGTGTAGATTAAATATTTATAAGTCATCCTTTGTACCTTTAGCGATAGACGAATGGAATTCAGTACCGATGGAAATAAGACAATCAAGTTCTATAAATTCTTTTAAACAAAGTCTACATGTACCAATAAAACCTCGACCCTCTTATTTTTCGCATGGAGAACGCTATTGGAATATAATCCATACAAGGTTAAGGCATAAATGTGCATTGAATAATGATTTATTCAGATGTAATATTATAGATAGTCCTCTATGTTCATGTGGAAAAACAGAGGACGCCTACCACTTCTTTTTTTCTTGTACTAAATATTCTGCTGCAAGAAACGATTTATTCAATGCTGTTTTTAAAATGGATAATTTGCATATTGTGGATACACATGTGTTACTATGGGGAGACAACTCTATTAGTATTGATGACAATGAAAAACTATCTTTTAATGTACAATTGTTTATAAAACGATCTGGTAGATTTTGATGTCAAATCTGTTTTACATTTCATATAAACAATATGGTAACTTTTGAATAAGTATATCTACTGTAAGAACTTTCATTGTAGCTTTATATTGAAATGACCTTTGATACCATTGCATGTAATTAGTTATAAAACTTTATGTTTGTCATTAATTGTTACATAGGAGAAGGTGTTCTAAGTTTTAAGAACTTGTACCTGATCCTTTTGTTATTAACATCTTGACAATAAAATATGTTCAAATCAAATCAATATATTGAATCAAACGAGTTAATAATGGTGGGATTTTGTTAGTTTGATTATTATTTGCACAATAGTTAATAATTAAACAGTCTACAAACTTGTAATAATTAAACATCCCCAGAGTTCTCTAGTGGTCTCTGTTTAGTACGACCGTCTCAAGCACGATCTAATTAATATAAAGAACTCAAAAGTTCCGTGATAATTCAAAACCAGAATTATTCATTTATTTTGGACATATAAAGGTTTCGTTTCTTGACAAATTGCACTGGTCGACAGATCACTATCATATATTTATAGGAATACAGAAGATTACAGAAATTAAAGAGTGTGGCAAAGGGAAAGAGTCTATTTTAACAAATTAAATAAAACAGGTTATCATCATCGTCCTTTACACCCGGTGGTGCATAGGGCAGCAACAGACTTCCTCCACTCCTGCCTATCCTGGGCCAGCTTCGTTAATGATCCCTAGGTCTGCTGCATAGTTATAGACCGATGAAAATTATTATTTGTTAGTTTGATTATCAGTTGCACTATCATCAATAATTAATATTGGCAAACACTCTACACACTTGTCATAATTAAAAATCTTCATGGTTCTCTAGAGCTCTCGAAAGTTCTCTGTTTAGTAGGATCAGTCATCACCTGTTAGGCTTCATGAGGCATCAAGGATTTCAAATCGAATCTGAGGGGTAGCAAAATCGAATACCAGGAGGGGTAGCAAAGCAAGCGCCTAACTATTTAGCTACCGCGACCGGTTCAGAGATGACGATTGCCACAGAAACTAATCATCTATGGATGGCTATTTTTCAATAAATAATTCTTTTCAATAATACTATATTTAATTGCTACTGTAACACTATTAACTTTTGTTACTAACTGTGCTAGTGCTGTTCACATTAGACATGAGGAAGAACGCTGTATTCTGCGCGACCTGTATAGGATGAAGGTAAATATTCCTAGCCCACCATCCCGTCATGTCTCCTGTTGACTGGCAACCTATATATCATCTACCTTTTATATTATTCATTAACAACGTGTATTCCAACCTTGCACTATTGTTAATTCATTATCATCATACAGTTGAATTGCTAATATACATTAGGTATGAGGAGGAATGGTATTCAGGCAGCTTCCAGCAGGTAAAACATGTGACATCACATGATATCTTATGCAGATTGACTTGTAATATGTATTATGCTTGCTACATTCTGTAGCCACCTCTGTAAAAAGGGAGATAATTCAATTTATCACCTCTGCCTCGGTTGGCCACCAGGATTATCAGTAATATATATTATCAGTAATATATATATATATATATATATATATATATATATATATATATATATCTCTTGAACATGTTGCTCTGGGTTTTGTGTATATCTAATACATCATAAATCATGTTTGCAATATTTATATGTTACTTCCCTAGTGGAACAAATAAATCTTCTAAATCACAACCTGATCAACTATTATATTCTCTGTATAATCTATTCAAAGCAATACATACATCATTGCCTACAACTACTTCAACAATGTTGTGTTATTTTAAGATAAAAAGAATTCAGATTTAATGGATATCAAGAAAATGCTATTAAATCTTGTTAAACAATTATTCAAATAGTCTTCTAATACAATTCTGAAGAAATATATTTGACACAATAATATAGTTATTCAAAGCTTTTAATTCTTGATGTCAAGAAATCTAATTTTTTTTAAAAATCTTATTTATTGATTTTAAAAAACAAAATATGAATGCATTGAGTTTCAACTTTGAAAGCAGGTATTGCAATGCTTAAGTTAAGGAAATTTTGCTATCTATCGAGGTGGTTCTAGCTAGGTAGATTTAAAATAGTTGATTTAGTGAGCCATTATTAAAATTAGGTAATAAAATTATCCAAAATATCCTGGGGGCAATTTGAACACATCACATCTCGCATATAGGTCCATATTGTTTACATTTCTCGAATTGTTTGCGAAAAGGCAAGGAAGCAGACATGAAAACATATCAAAACATTGTTCATTGTAACAAAATATTATAACCTAAACATAAGTTATATAAGATTTCATCACACTTACGCATATGGCAGGTTATTTTTTATTATGCTCGGGCTCCTTTTCCGATTTGTGCGCGCTATTCATAAGCTGTCCGGCGATTTTGCGCGTGTGTTCTCCCTGGTTTTTATTTTGCTCAGTCTCCAACTTGCTGCGCCCCTTTCCACTTTTACCAGAGTGGGCATATTTGTCCTGTTCGATGTTGTATTTGTCAAATTCGTCCATATATTTCTCGTCTTCTTGCGACATGTTTACTTTCTGTGCAGCTCACACGTGGCAAAATCCAAATACTAGAGTTATCTTTCTTTGAATGCTCTTGCGAGGTCAAGAACCATTCGATCTAACGTGCATACTATTAAAGAGGGCAATGAACTAATTTGCTCGATTAGGTCTCTCTCTCTCTCTCCCTCTCTCTCTCTCTCTCAGGGTAAACAGCCGTCCATAAGCCCTTTAATGGTCTTCAATTCAATATAGAACTAATATCAATTCTTTATTGACACAAAGCAGGTGTAAATGTTGTTAGCCATAAAAATGAGATGCATGTCCACTATATTACATGGTATTATAGTTGCAAGAATCCTTTGTTTCTAAGGTATAAACAATCTTTGATATATATACAATTTTTTTTAAAAAGACGGATTGGATTTAGTAAATATGATACCGGATTATTATATGATATTTTTGAATACTTTTTTAATAATGTATAGAAGACAATCAAGTAAAAAATGTTTTTCATCTTCAACACTGGTCTTACAATGGAGTAATTAACATTTGTGATATCGTCTACCCTCTTAATATATTAACTAGGCCTAGAATGCTTTCTTATTGTATATCAGAATACTTTATTTCTAAATCAGGGTCCAAAATAGACAAACATGAGATAATTACAACAAATAGAAGATATGCCAATCAATACCATACATACATTTATACTGCTACTACATGGTCTACTACTACTAATAATGATATAGTGCTTTATTTAAAAAAGGTAGCCCGATTAGTACAAGGTACTATTCTTTCTCGGGGCCTTATAAAATACAAACGATATAGACAGTGATACGTGCAATCAAAGCCAAGCATGTACTGATGATATATCCGTCATTATATACAATGTATATCGAAATGGTATGTAAGACAATTATGGAGGGAAATACTCAAAGTAAAGAAAAGGTACATCTAGTACACACACACACACACACACATACACACACAAACACACACACACACAAAGGGGTGTATGAAAATGAACATTCATTTCAAATTAACGACGACCAATTCCACATTTCTTCTAAAGCTGGAAGAAACGCAATATTTTTACATTTAATGGCAGCTCATCCTTTACACGTACGCCTGAGTATTGACTGAAAATTGTTCGATGTTTTGGTACACGATTATGCATAAGCTTAAAAAACAAAAAGATCAGATCCCGTCGATATTAAGGGCTAATACCATTTAAAAGTCTTTTACAATAAAATGCACTTATGTAACGTAATTAATTCAAACACAGTTAACCATCCTAATTTTTTTAACAAGTGTTTTGATGGTTCATCGGGTGCTGCGCCAAGAATAATTCTAGCAGCCCGTTTCTGGACTTTTCAGTATTGGCTTCAGATGCAATGCTCCAACCCGTGAGACAATACATGTATATAGTTAATCAAGGGCAAAATATACGCATTATAGGAGAGTTTTCTCGTGCTGAATGAAAGAAATTTCCCAATTTCACGCAGCGTAGGTAACTTATAATTATTTTAAGGACTTAACAAAAATAATCGATATGACAATCCTGCTGAAGAGATTTATTTATCTGAACATTTAAGAGTTTTTTCAACTTCAGTGTATTCTAATTTCTCGCCACAGATTTTTGCATTAAGCACTGAGTTTTCTAATCTAGACCTTTTAGTTGTGTACACATGAGCATGTACTTTGATTTGTCTGCACCTGTTCAGAATAGATAACAATAGCCGACAAGGCCTATTCAAGCACACATAATTCTATTACAATATGCCATATGCCGACAAGAACAAGATTTTTTTTCTTCTGAGTTGAGAAGCCAAAATAAGTTTTTGTTCGTTATCGAGTGAATATTTTTTCCAATAAATTATATATTTCACATCTTATGAAAAACGTATTTCATTTTCACTAGCATTAGGTTTGCATTTAGTGCATAACCTGTCCTTTCTAGGAATATTGGTGTATAAATTATAGAGAAATGAAAATTATTATTACATCTCTCTTTCCTTTTTTCTCTCCATTTCAAGCACATAAATTAATCCATATTGGTTATTTTTACACCTACTTTGCTGTACCAGATTGTATGTGTAGGTAATCTGAATTACACGCTGATTTTGTTCATGGTGATACATGTTTGAGAATCAAACAAAATATTCCAGATAGATTTTAATTTTATTTATAATAAAAATATTCCAAGTCCCATAACTCTGTAACGACAAAGCTAAAACTGTGAAAATTGAAAGGGAGTCTTCCTCTGCCTATTCTAGATATTAAGTATAAAGTTTATGAAAATCTTCCAAAAGAAACGTAAGTTATGGAGTGCCATAGAAAGTGATTACGGATGGACAGACAGGTGGATTGAGAGGACACCCGCCATATAGCAGGACCATAAATATGGGAATTTGACAATGGACTCTGGAGAAGCTGAAGTCGTTCCGTTTGTCAAAATGTTGATTTGTTCGTTTTTTGTTTACGTCCATGTTAACTAAAATATCCAAACATAAAGCACCTAAGGAAGATTCTTTGGTGTCTTTTATTTTGGATTCACTGGGATATATGAAATTGACATACGAATGAAAATGTATATTGCTAATAGATAAAACGTTGTCAATATCCAAATGTCAAATTAAAGGCCACAGTTAAAGCTTTTTCTTTTCATGCACTTGTAGAAGCTTTTTGATAAATCCTGTCTTAAAATACAAAAACAGATCTGCTAATGAAGGAGCACAATTCAGGCCCATGGGAATTCCAACAAACTGTTAGATTGATTGATTGTTTATTGTTTTACGCCACACTCAACAATTTTTCAGTTATCTGGTGGCGTCCAGTTTTTATTGGTGGAGGAGAAAACCTAGATATAATGTACCCGGGAAGAGACCACCGACCTTCTGAAAGTAAACTGGCAAACAACTGTTGGAAGACCTGATCACCAAAGACTAAGTAGATATTGTTCCTGGGGAATTCCAGCATCTGAATATCAACTTCAGAATACTTCTGCATAGAATCAGGGTGGTGTTATTTGGATGAAATACATGTAAATGGAATAAAGTTTAATTAGATTGTTTGTATTATGGGGGATATGAAAACAATGGAAGCATATGGTAGTTTCTGTGGAGTCGGGTTTGTCATCTGTACAAATTACTTAATTTATTCCTTAAATAAAAACTACTGAGTAAATGCACTATACTTGAAACCACACAATGTAATGTCAAGTGGGTGCATGACAGACAACACTATATAGGGGAATGTTGATCACATGATTTATTTCAACAGCAAAAACATCTGAAGTTGGTATTATTTCCTTCATAATACTGGACTTAAATTCACAATTTAAAAACAGAACTGATATTGTAACAGTGAATATATCACAGTCATTTTACAACATTTCACAGCCAAAACTGAACAATTCTGTTAGTAACAAATAATTTAGACAACAATTTGCATGAAAAGCAAATCATAAAGTTATACCATGAACAATATTTCTATGGATTTTACACATAACTTAACCTGGGTTACTGCTAGTTTCTATGAATTAAAGGATTTTTTTCTTCTTGGTTACAGTGTTGTATTTGTGCCTTCCTATATTGATGTGCAAACTACTGGACTGCATCCACAGCTGAAAACTTGCAGAACTGTGCCAAACATGTTGTATTATATTCAATGAAATGGTTATTTATCAATTGAAAATGAATTTCAAATTGTTTCATTGATGCAAGTTATGAAAATGATTCATAACTGTGTGATATTTACATTTGTATATAGAGTACTCGGGTTGATCAGAATTCTACATTCAGAACATAACAAACTATTTTTTCAAAAATACCCTGCTTACCAAAAACGAGAGGTTTCACATAGTATAACATGCTTGTGTAAAAAATAAAAGTGTGGGTGTAAAATAATATTACATGCATGTGTAAAAAATAAATGGCATTCTGACACTAAGTTAAAATAAATACATGTATTTGTAAGCACATACATTACACTTTAATAATTTAAAATATCACTGAAAAATGGACGGGTACATACAAAATGGACAGTATCACATACTAGAATTGATGGAATATGATTATATTCAAATAAATAGTAATTGGAGCATATCATATATGTATATATTTTGAATGCCCAGAGATTGATTAAATTCAAAACTGATGTAAATTGTTTCGACAAAAATTAATTACATCAGCTCTAAGTTTAATGTTATAATTATAAACTTTCTGACAAGATATTAAATTCACAGTACAATACAAAATTGCTGTGTGTGTTTAAACTGTGTACTTCTAATACTAAATAAAGCCTTTAAAGTACATTATAAGTACAGCGTCTTATCATAGAAAATAGGAGAGATACATATTATATAGCAACACAAGAACACAAAAAAGGGGAATCTGAGCATATGTATGGTTGGCATTTGTTGATATACATAGTAAATACAATGTGCAGGAAATATATAACAGGTAAAAAAACAACAACATTAAATGATGACAGCATATCAAGATTAACAGTCAATTCTATACAAAACTTCCAAGATGAAAAAAGAAATAGAAATGGTCAGGGTCAAACATATTTTTAACACAGATTTGCAGTTATAAGAGTACACATGAGCTAGACTTGTTCTGGTTTTTTATAGCATTGGAGGTCTGTTTACTTGCAGTTTCCTTTTCCTTTTTCTTTGGTGGTTTTAGCGTGGCTTTTGGGCTCTTTGACCGCTCAGACCTCGATGATGAAGGCTTCTTTTTCTTTTTAGCAATTTTAATTACCCCCTTATTTTCCTCTTCAGAAGAGGAGGAGGAGGAGGAAGAGGAGGATTTGGATGATTCAGATGAAGAGTCATCTGTAAAGTTGAACATTTTTCCATATCAACTCTTCTATACATCAGTCCTATCAATTTTTTTTTAATAAATGCTTTATTAAGTTACATTTGCTATTAGCTATTTGTACTTGCACTGTTATTTTTAAGATGTGGACTTCGCACTCCAAAGTTTTATGCCAAATTTCAATGTTTTCCCCGTATATATTCAATCATCAATGAACAACTAATTAGGCAGATGAAATTGCAACAGGTTATCTGGGCTGCACAATTTGACTAAGTTTTACCATACACAATATCATACCTAAGAAGCTAGGTCTTTTAAAAGCAGAGAAGAAAATTTCTCCTGAAATACGTACCAACTATTTACCTTTTTCCTGTGGAATGAGAGCTATGCATTTCTCTGCAGCATCATTTGATGGTGCATGATAAATCTTATGAATCAGTTCAACTGTCAACTTCCTCTTCTTGTGTTTGTTTGCTTCCTCCAACATACGCTTCATGGCTGCCTGCAATTGAAACCATGCCAAAAATTGTCATGTGTATCAACATTCAATTAATTCTGAAAAACATTCCTACACAGTATAAAATCATTTCTTTACAGGAGATAATCTTTTCATGCTTTTGAAGTAAAAGTAACATTATTAATGTCTTTGTTTTGCTGTTGAGAATTACTGTTTATTGCAGTAATTTGCATTTTTGTGTATAGTTGAGGATTTTGTGTCTACCATGCCGAAACCATAACCCCCCACCCCCCAAAAAAATTCGGATAATAACAGTGACTTTATACTATCTTGTAAGTGAAAATAAGAGTGCAGATTATAATGCATACCACTTTTTAGTGTCAGTCAAATCTATTCAGTTGATTTAAAGTTAACATTTATTATAAGCATAATGAAATTTTAGCAACATCTGATGATGAAAAAAATATGAGAAACAAGATGGTACTTTATTCAAGAAATGTGTGTAAATTATGATATCAACTCCACAGTTCATGGATTACCATTCTACATCATCACCTTACTGTCACTCAGTACAAAATGCCACTTTCTTTAACCCATGATAATTATTTCAGGTTTGCTTCTTAAACAGTCATATCATTCAACCAATCATTTAACTTCCAGTGACTTTCTATGACCCACACTGAGATCAACTTTACACACATGGCAAAGTCATCTCCTTCACGCAAACTGTCAGCTAAAAGCATACTACTCCTGAACTATCATTTCATAAAAGCTTTCACACACTTATTAATGCTGAGATCCAATGATTGATTAATTTAAGCATGAATTATCTTTCGCATTGTCAAACCTATCCCTAATACATGTAATGTCAAAATATGATGACTCCTAAAAAAAACTCTGTTAAATGTTAAGTTAAAATCTTTCTGAAAGGCTGTTTTCACCTAAAATGACCATAATTTTAAATATATTTTATAGTAGCATGCCCAAAATAATTTCTCTCCATTAAAGAACACAAATAAATTAATATTCTTATAACACCAAGCCCCTAGCTGATGTGAAATTCAAAAAACAATATATGGTATTGACTTCCATAAATTTTTCTTTGATCCACCACCAAATCCAAACATTTGACATAAAAAAAACAAAAAAAACAAAACAAAACAAAACAAAAAAAACAAAAAAACCAACAACAACAAAAACAAACGAACAGCAAACGTTTGATTCTCACCAGTTTCTGCTCCATATGCTGGTTCTTTTTCTCTAACATTGCACATTTCATCATGTATTTGACTTTTTCGGGGTCCACCTTTTTGTTGTTTGTGTTGACATTGTGGGATTGACCCTTGGTCATGGCTCCTTTGATGAGTGCATCCTTAGTGTTCAACGATTTTTTCTCTTTTGGCGGCTTCTGTTTCCCCCACACCTGCAGCATGATAGCTCCGTCTTGGAGGAATGCAATATCCTAATGAAGAAAATCAAACGAAAACGTAACATTTTTCTATAATCATGGTAATAAATGTTGTTCAAACTTGGTTTTTTGATCCATCTACTGAATATGTTAGATTTATCTCCCATTGTGCATATTTAGATGAATTATATAATACAATATACCACAGTTGTGTATATAGAAATATTATTGCAAATCAGGAAAGTTTGCAAGGCAATCTGCAATGATGTTGCTAAAAGATACTCCACTAGTATAGTGTGTGATTGTTTTCATCGAGAAAATTATGATACATCCAAAAACAAAAAACAGCTTGATAACAAATAATTCAGTAGTATATCCAAGAGCACATACTCTTAAGAAGAGAAAAGTACAAGTACTCAATATTTTACTGCAAAACATATGGTATAACAGGTATTTACTGTGGATGTTCCATTTTTTTGTGGAAGTTGCAGATAGGAAAAGTCTGCAAAAATTACAAATGCAAAATATATATACATGCACATAGGTACATATAGATAGAATGCAGAATATAATTTGCTCAATCACAAAAATTTCCAACCACAGAAAATACTCATTATAAGATATACATGTTATTTAGCCTATTAGGTAAAAAGCCTTCGATGTGCACTTCACAAAGGTTCCTTAACCATCTACTTAAACGAAAGCTAGGTACTTATCCTCCTTGACAGCAACAATGGGAAATAGTTACTGTCTCAGAGAATACACTTGCTTTTGTCCTCAAGAATATCGATGGACTTCTTCAACATTTCTCTCTAAACTTTAACACTTACTTCAGGAGTGACTTTCGCAAATCCATGAACTTGGTTTAAGTTCCACTGGGGGTTGATTGTATTCGCCATCTTTTTGGTCTCGTATGGTTTTTGCTCATGGTGGAAAATGTATTTGGCATACAGATCCTGAAAGAAAATAACATTTGAATTAAACAACCAATTCCACACTCTTGCAACTTTCTGTTAACACTGACATCTATAAGTTCCATAAAAATTTCATGCAAACATCATTTAAAGTGACTGCTGATTTCCCATTTTATAATGTGGTCATTCAGTACTTAGGCATGTCTATTAAAAACAAGAAATGAAAATGCCAAAATCTTTTTGCTTCTTGAATGTCTAGATATATTTTACGAGACCCACTTGTTAAATCAACTATAACTATATGATCTAGCAATCATGAAGCTTACTGTAAATCGTGATGGCAGACCCATGGCATTCTCCAGTTTCAGTTTGAAGTAGAGTTCTTTCCCCTGAAGTTCTGATGTGTCCTCCACAAATACTTCATCCTCTGCATATTCCTTCCCAGACTTATTACAGGGAACAAGTTCAATCTGATATTACAAACAAAATCTGTTATAGTCAAGAAGAGACATCTTTTTTCTATACCTATATGGGAAAAAAATATGGTATTTTTCAAAATCATATTAATACACATTATTGAACAGCTTATTTCAATGATTTTAATGTTCTATGTATATGATCATATATTTTTTTAAACACATGAATGACAAACAAAATGCTTTAGCTTTGTATTACTGAAATCTTATAGAAAACATGGAACTCAATACATATTGTATAGATCTGTGTTTGGCAGGCACTCACTCAACACAAACACATCATTGTGTTACTTCAGTAAATCACCTTGAATCCTGTTGTGAGGGTTTAATATAACACCCTAAATTCTTTTTGATAAAGAATGACATATTACTGGGATGTATATGTCTGTGATATTTTGATAACATGAGTTACGTAACTTACATTGATTTTCCCCACTTCATAACCTCGGAAGTCAATGACATCCAATTGTTCCTTCATGGCTATCTGCACATATTCAAAATTAAGATGGCATTATCACCACTTTATTTTAATAAAATAATATTTTACTTAAATTCATGGGAAATATTCTATCTAGGTAGAGGGTACTGCTAAACATCCCTCTGTATCTTGATACTAACTCAAAAGGATGTGTGAAACTCATAACATACCATGTAGGCAGTGGATTGCAGCCATATTTTAACACTACCAATGTGAAACTCTGCATTTATGTCATCAATAAATGGATCCTTCTCCTAGAAAAGAACGATTCTAAAGTCATTATGCATATTGAACAAATTTTATGTTCACAAAATATTTACCTGTCCATGATGACGACTTATTCATGGATATTCAATTGATTGTAGGATAACTATTTTCATTCAATAAAAAGCAATGCACAAACATACTTGTATAATATGTTCATTTGTATGTTTTACGTCCCTTTGAGACTTTTTCACTCATATTAAGACATCACTAGTTGTAGGTGAAGTATCACAAATTAAGACCTATATTCAGTGCTCAGGGCCATAGCAGTAACGGTTCTTGAATGTAACCTTTCAGTTTACCTACTATGACATTCCATCTTGCACAGTTCAAATTGTTATGACCAAGATTGCAGACATACAATGAAACGGACCAAAAACACTATGCTTCCTGATGTTTGATAGACCTAAATTCTTATTTCTGTGTACTTACAGGGGGTAGGTCCCAGGGGTCATCCCCATCCAGGAAGTCATTGTACATCTCCTGCATCACATACTTCCTATTCATGAATTTGACTTTTGGCCAGATCCATTCATGTTTGGTCTCTATATTTGTGGCCTTGATCATGACTTCAGTTCTACCAGTCTGTTCTCCCCTGGCGTCTGGGGACACAATCATAGATTCAAACTTCATCTTCTTATCTAGTTCCTGACTAATGGCATTAGCTTCTTCCACTGCTGGCATGATCTCCAACATGTCTTCTTGTAACAGAGCATCCTCTGTCATGAAAGGAAGGAAATGTGTTCATCATAATTATTCTTGAATAAACTACAAAATTATATTTTGTGGAATCATTATTGTTCGTGGGGGCTCAATGTTCAAGGATTTCGTGGATACCTTTTACCAATGAATTTACGTCCCCACAAACCAGTTATTCTTTTCAATAGTTTCTATAGTATAATGTTGTATATTTTCAAAATAACATTAATCCTCAAAATTCCATCCCCACGAACTAGTAAATATTTGGCTACCCACGAACATTGGCCCCCACGAACTAGTAAATATTTGGCTACCCACGAACATTGGCCCCCACGAACTTTAATGATTCCACAGTATACTGACATACATAACACATAAATTTTATTTTAAAAGAAAGAAGCAAATATGGAGAGAAGGCATGTCTGTTTTTGTGAGCCTGTGATCCTAAAATCTCATTCAAATCATAAAAAAATTCATTTCTTTCAAATGCACTTTGAGCACTATACAGGACCACCTTAAAATCGACATACCTCTAGATTTGTTTTCTCCACTCATATCAAATCCAGACTTTTTGGCAACTTCTTCTTGTGCCATCTCAAAGGTCACCTCTGGGTACTTTTGCTTGGATGCATCTCTTTCTTTAGGATTGACAAAAACATAGTACTGTGTAGTTCCAAAGATAAGTCTGTAATAAAAACATAGTACTGTGTAGTCCCAAAGATAAGTCTGTAATAAAAACATAGTACTGTGTAGCCTAAAGATAAGTCTGTAATAAAAACATAGTACTGTGTAGTTCCAAAGATAAGTCTGTAATAAAAACATAGTACTGTGTAGTTTTAAAGTCTGTAATAAAAACATAGTAACTGTGTAGTTTTAAAGTCTGTAATAAAAACATAGTACTGTGTAGTTTTAAAGTCTGTAATAAAAACATAGTACTGTGTAGTTCCAAAGATAAGTCTGTAATAAAAACATAGTACTGTGTAGTTCCAAAGTCTGTAATAAAAACATAGTACTGTGTAGTTCCAAAGTCTGTAATAAAAACATGATAAGGTTCACATCCATGTTACTTTTCTGAGATTTCCTTTTTAAAAACTTCTTAGAACACCAATCTTAGCTCTCCTAAAAACATTTTTCCAGAGAGCTACATGTCAGTGGCTACTTTAAAGCATACTCATAGTGAAGTCAAACATAAAACAAGAATTTGGAATATTAAATTGCAGCACACTTTATACTGCTAAAATATTTTTAAATCTAAGCAACATGATGATTTCAAATCAAATCTATTTGAATGCTAATTATCATGATACTTGTACATGTAATATCTGTAAGGCATCAATACTACAAATTCTTACTTTATTCCAACAATATGAAATACAAGTCATTAAAGTTGTACCTGTCATTGTGACAGAGGGGTTGTTTGGCTACCACTGCCTTTCCATTCTGTATCAATCTGTTGGTCACTTCACATGGTTCAATTGTGAACTTCCCTCCTTCCTCTCGGATCATGGCATGTTTAGCTACCACACTGCATTAAGAATTACAAAATGAAGTCTAAATGAGACTTACATGTATCATGAAACTGAATGTACATTCATTTCCATATACCAGAAACAATTCACAACAATTATTTAAAACTTCAAATATATCTTTATGATTCAAAAAAGTTCTTGTTTCTTAGCACAATAAATTTTCCACAATTATACTTTTTCATTATGAATATCATGCATGATACAACATACTTCTATCTGTATTACATATCAGATGATAACACATATAAATAAATTCTAATTTTTCATTCTTCATCTACATTTATGTATTCTAACAGAATTTTGTTTAAAATTTGCCGCATTTCTACCAAAGAAATTCAATGCACATGCCATCATAATACACTATATATATATATATGTGTGTGTGTGTGTGTGTGTGTGTGTGTATGTATGTATGTATGTATGTATGTATGTATGTATGTATGTATGTATGTATGTATGTATGTATGTAATGCATTCTAGCAGAATTTTGTGAAAAGTGATGAAATGCAATTGGTCTGCTGGCATATGCTCCATAATGTGTAATGTGTATTGATGTCTTTTGAAAATATTCCAGTAAAGCAATTGCAGTTCTTAACATAAATTCTCTGAAAAAAAAAAAAACGTTATCTAATACATGTACTTATTTTTACGCTTTGGTTTTCCTTTTGAGGACCCCTATGTACAGCCTTGATGTTGAACATACAGCACACAGTATCTCACAAATTTAATTACAAAACACCATGTACATGTATTCCATAGGTTTACATTAAATATCATCATTTCAGTGACATCTAGTGTCCAGAAGACTGCATTTCTGTATCATCATGGTGTATGCATTTTATGTTTATTAGCAGTGGCAGGTGATGAAAATGAAAATTAACAAATAACCGCATTTGACATTGGACCTTTTTTTAATTTTTACATCTGCTATTTTGCAAGAAATAAAATGACTGTTTACCTTTAATACAGTTTATTTAATTTTCCCTGATGAGAGGTATAACTTAAAAAGCTGGAATTTACCCAATGTATTACAATGCACAAACTTCCGAACTCTGGAAGAGATATTATTTAAACTTTTGCAAAATTCAAATTAGTTCTACGTTTTAAGATTTGTGTAATTATGACAAAACTAAATAAAAACCGTCTATTACAGTTTGTTTTTATTAGAGGTATTAATTTCCAATCATATATTGTATTGATTATTGATATCTTATATAAGATTTAATTTAAACAACATTTTATCAATTCTGAATGGAATTGGACAACAGGGTAAACCTATGTTAGCACTCTCCCATAGTACATGTAAGATGAGGAAATACAAAGCAATTGTGTCTATTATTTCTGCTAGGTGAGATACATGTACACATATTAAGAACTCTTTAATCAAAATGCATAATACAAGTACTACTAAACTGCTTCAATGTTTAGTCAATCAGGCAAGTACAATATTGACTCTAAGATCTGGCCAACTATGAGTATATGGGAAAGTAATGTATACAATACAATGATACATTTCACAAAATTTTAAATTAGCTACAGTGAACATGCAATTCTCAGACCTGTTTAGTACGTACATGTATGTCTGAAATTGTAAGTAATTTAAAGTGACTAGTCAATAAGGCCTTATGTCAGTACATCTATCATGTTCACTATGTAAATTCAGTTCAACAGGTTCGTAGAACTACCATGCATCATTTTTTAACAAGCTCAACATTATGAGATTTAATTACCACATTTAAAACATTAAAATACAATAATAGTAAATTAGACATTTAAAATTTATCATCCTTCTTCTCAATCTTTAAAAACAAGGCAGAGCAAAAAAAAAAAAAAAATCAATTTCATTCTTGCCATATTTTTTTAAGGAGAGAAGCATTACAGCTGTATGATCTGCAAGTTGGCATATTTTTTAAGCACAATGCAATAAATTACATTAGTTAATTTGCATGTCTTTAAATCTTGTGTCAATGCCTCAGAAATATTCAATATGAAACTCTTAAATTATTTACAAGAATACACAGTAAGTACAACAGAAAGATATCCTGTATTGCTTTCAGTCACGATCATGTGCCTAGTGTTGATGTACTTTTAAACAGAAGTAATTCAGTACTTGATTCAAATATACAAAATAAAAGGCTTAACATCTCTTTAATTTTTATATTTCAAATGACTTAGAATTCCCTAAAAAACATAAAAGTTGAAGCCTAACAGATTCTCTCTCTCTTTCTTTCTCTCTCTCTCTCTCTCTCTCTCTCTCTCTCATTAATTCATGCACTTTTGTTTACCAATTAACATAACCTTCACTGTGCTTGTTTTGTTTTCTAACAACAAATGTTTTGTACAATGTCATTTTTTTTCTTTCAACAATATGTTAAGGTATGCTGTTAAGAGAAAGTTCCATGTCATAAACATTTTTGTATGAAAATAATCTAGTGGTTACACCTGAGATGAGATATGGACCACAGAGTTTAGTATCAAACTGGTCAATATAGCCAGATAATAGTATTTCACTTGAAACAGGTTTACACTTTACCTGCATATGTACAACTAATAAATCAACTTGTGAATTTATCTGCAATTTGTGTTTCTAAACTGTAAATAATAGAAAACTCTATAGACTAAAAGCTACACTTTACTTGGGGATTTAAAGCAAAGTTTCTAGATTGGATCATTTTATGCATTAGTATAAATTTTTCAATAAAATCTATATGCATCAAAGGTACAAAATTTGAGTTGCTCAAGATATCACTGAATGAAAAGGGGAATATGAAATTTGCATGCATATAATTGATAAAATTATGAATGGAAGAAATGAACTAAAGAAAAAGTAATGGCACGTCCCTAGCCAATTTCAGAGCTAGATATGAGCTTCTGATGTTTTCCATTACAAAGTTATGGCCCATAAAAAAATTCCAACTTATTTTATACAAGTGACCTTGTTCACATGACCTTGGGTCTGGGTCATGACACATTATCTATCTAAGTATGTGCCACTCATGCACCACTACAATGGTCAAGAGCAAAAATAGTGGGCAATAAACATAAGGATGTGAAAAGACAACATGATTCCTACATACCCCAACTTTGTTTGTGAAGGGTATAATCATGAAGTTGTATTACTCCATTAGTATTTAAGATATTGCAAAAATGTGAAATATTGATGCACAAACACCTTTCATCACATTATAAAAAATTATAACCAAAGTTTAATTTTATTGCAACTCTGCTAAATATTACATTATGCCATGTTGTACAACACCAGCATACCTAGGTCCTTTGAACATTATGTCCCCTTCCGAACCAACACAGGTCTCTGGTGCCTCCACAAAATGAGTTATGTGTCCTGACAACTGGGGGTCAAGGTTCAAATTAGACAAATGAGGTACTGTCTTCTTCTTTTCAGCAATGACAGCAAAATCTGTACCTCCTCCACCCTAAGAATTATAAATTCTCACAATAGCTTTCTAATTTCAGTCAATGATGTTCAAATTTTCATGAAAAACAATCAACATCAAAAGTTGTTTTTTTTTTACTTTCATTAGAATCAATTAGTACCCTATATACATGTGTGCTTATTTTCACATGATTCACATTTTGCTGGAATTTTCACAATCTTAGGTACCCTAATTAACAATGTACGCATGTTTATTTATTGATATGGAGGGACACTTACTGCATTAATTTATGATTATGCCAAATTATTTCTTATCTACAATCATGCTAAAGTTTTATAGTCACTAAAATAAGTACACACAGAGTACTAGTATTTGATATACCACAGAAATCTGATTTAACTCTATACCCATCCCTAAAAAAGATAATAAGAGTCAAACAACATCAGCAAATCTGAAAATTGTTGAGTAATACTTACGCCTTTCTGCTCAGCTTCTTTTAATTTTTCCTCAAATGATTTTTTCATATCCTCCATTTCTTGAGCATTTTTATCCAAAATAGACTTGTACTGGTCTTCCAGTTCTGATTTTATCTGAGCCCTCTCTACCAAAGACATTAGGGTGCATATATATAATGAGCATGTTTACTACATGCAAGGTAATTTCCCCTAAAACTACCACCAATAAAATAGTAATCACCAGGAAGGTCAACAGGATATAACCATTGTAAGAAATTCTATACAGATATACGAAAAAAAAAAAACCAAAAAAAAACCCACACACACAATGCAACTTTACCACAAACAATTCAGAAATGGGTTTTAAAAATGAAAGAAAATTTTATTACATGTATACAATGGATATATAAAACATCCTATTAATACTATGGAGACTATAAAATATCCTGTTACAAGTTTGGACAATGCTGTAATCTGGAAAATTTTATCCTCTTTTTACTTGCTACTAAACTCTCATAATAAGATGGATTTTCTTAATGAAGTATTCCTCAGCTGAAAAGTTTGCAGATGCAAGTGCAGTATAACAAAGGTTACCTTCATCTGTCAGATCATCGTCATCATCTTCACCTGCCACCATCTCCAAGTTTCCAGACTTCAACATTGCCTTGAGCTTCTCGTTTTCTTCCTGCAGCTCCCTGATGAGCTTTTCTGTGGGATCCTCATTCACTGAAGTGGAGTTTTTGATCTGCTTGGCTCTGTCTGCATATCTGAGTGTGGAGAGAGTCTCGTCAAAGTTGATGTCAGCGGGTGACAATGCAGCAATCATGATGGTCTTGCTGTTACCTCCCAGAGCATTCTTCAACAATTTGGTCAGTACAGAGTCTCGATAGGGAACTGCATTAAGTAAAGTCAAACAATGTCATGGCAAGTTATCATGTTTCTATGCATTTCCTATATCTTAAAATAATTCTCACCTTTGTGAAAAACTTTAAAGATATCTTTTTTATATATAAAAATGCAGTTTAGATTTGTTCAATTTACTGCAGAAATGGATACAGTTTTATATATAAAAATTCAGTTTAAAGTTCTAAACTTTAAAGACACATTGGTAGACACAGGTGTAAATCTGATCCATATAAAGTCTTTTATTTTGCAGGATCTACTGAAAATTCAGAAAACCGACCACTGGGTACAAGAAGTCCCATATTTGTGCCTTGATTTCAATACGCAATGCCAATATTTCCATTGTAAAGAGCTTGCACAGACTAACCTCGAGTATTTTTTCCAGAGGATCTGTCTGCCAGAGCAGCAATTACATTTCCCAAGCAGGAGAGAGATTGATTGATAGCAGCTCCTTCCTTCAGACGGTCACCAGTAGCTCCTGTGCTATCAGCTCTCTCACTAAATGAAGAAATACAATGTTACATGTTCTTCTGATGTCAACTTTTGTGAGATATATACAAAGTACAATATTATGATGATACTTTCCAAAAATCATGTTTAAATTCAATGTAAATATATGCATTTTTTATGATTAATTTTTGACTGCATGCTACTGTGTATTTTTACGTGGACTTTTTCTGATATTGTCCGCAGACTTCTTTAATGCATTTGTAATGTCACATCTGTTTACATAACTCGATGATTGTGATGTCACATTAATGTTTGCTAATGAAAATGTAAACAAGTGTGCTCGTCTTGAATTAGAAGTCCAGAAAATTTGCTAAAATATGTAATAAAAAGTTTACTGACTAAATATTGACGAACATGTCAGCTTTTGGTCATTGCACAGTAGCAGATCTTGCAAGCTCTGTCCAGTTTTTTTTTGTGCAACAAATTGAGCAGGCATATTTCCCAAAATTCAGTGAATAACCTATCTGCACAACACATGTAAAAAATATCATAGCTATTAGTAGTAAGTACAGCCATTAGTTGTGTGTGTCAAAAGCTAGCTCCTCCTACACTAAAATCTTTCTTGCACTCTGATACATTTTATCATGTAGGCTTACCTGCCAGCCAAATCCACCAGATTGGTGACAGCAGACTTCGTAGTGTCCTCTCCTGCTGCATTCTGGAACTTCTGAATGAATGTGATTCCAACAATGGTATGGGCACGACTAAAATTAAGTATAACAATGCAACCATATCATGAACCATCATTAAAATCCATTGCCAGTAATCATGATAATGAGAGAGAAAAATTCATTCAAGCTGTGTAAGCTGAACTGAATACAGAGCAAGTGACTGGTTGCTGGGATATGCTGTCTTTGCAGTGTTATGAATAAGTAATTCTAAACAAACCTGCTTGTGGCATTCATGTTTGTTGAGGCCACAGTTCTGTTCTGTGTCCCCTCCTCCATTCTTTTTTCAATATCAGAATAACTGCTGACGGGCATGATCTTCAGTCCTTCAGCTGTCAAGGAAATGACATGCATGTATCAATCAGTGACATAAGTTAATACTCTTTCATTCTCTCTTTCTCTCTCATGAATCTCCCTACATATGTGCAGGTACAATATTGTGATGGAAACACCCCTCACCTGCGGGCAGGGCACCCTTTTCTCTCACTCTCTACTTCTACTTCTTTCCACCCTGCCCCGCAGCCTTCACAAAAGGGAGGATTCACTATTCTCTGCACACCTACCCCCTTTCTTTTCCTCTCTACTTCCTTACCCTCCCCGAGTTTTTTATTTCTCTCTTTAACTCAGTCACTGGCTGTATACTCGGAGAATTCTTACTATAACCAAGATTCCACAAAAGTCACCAAATTCACACAGTTTCCCTCAGTTGTTCCCAACTTGGAGATTAACTGAATTTCCCACAATTTTTGTAGGAATGTCTACAAACGTTTTAGATTCCTGACCATTTCTAAAGTTTACCATTTAATAATGCTGTATTCTCAAAGATAACAAATATGAACAACAATGACATCTTAGTTCAGTCCCATTCACGAGTCAACTCTTTCAATAACTCTTATGTTGGAATGTAAAAACTTGCTAAAATTTCCCTGTCTTCTATTTAGAAAACCTTCTCCCAATCCTTCAGGAGGAAAATTAAATCCTGTAACTAAAACTGATAAACCTCTAATGAATTCCTAACTTAATTTCTTAAAATTTCCAATTATAAAATTCCAGAATAATTTCTATGTCTGAAATTCAATCAAGATGATCAAACTACAAGTCAGAACACTTCCTTAACTAAAGTAAATACTGCAAACACTACAAAAGATACAATTCCTAATCAAATTTCAATAATTCCCAAGCTTCAACACTAAATTGCAAGAGATCAAAGTTTCAAACTAAAGTTCAATTCCTCAGTAAACAATAGCAGAAAAATTACCAAAATTCGTAATAAATTCTTGAAACTAATCCAAAGTTCCTAAAACTATGCAAGAAATTATCTTAACTCTTCTAAGAACTAAAATTTAAACTGGTTACTTAAGTCAAAATACGAAATACCCAACCCATCATAACGCCTACAAGCCTACACCCTCTAACACACCTTCTCTCAGTAAATCCCGAGCAGAAGAGAGTGAGCATCTCAATATCCCTCTCTTTTATACTAAAACATGACGTAGTGGTTGGAAAATGTTGATAATTTTGGATAACAGTACGCGATATTTCCTGACGCGGTTTCTTGACTTCTGAAATCATAGGAAACTCTGCAAAACTCTAATAAATGCCTGTTCAATAAATTCTGTGAATAAAAGTCAACAAAAAATACACCTTTAAGCAGAATAACACCAATTATCCACATGAAAATACAATAAATAATGCAATAGACCCAAATAATCCAAACTATCATAACTTTCTGATTGGACTCGACATTCTGAATGACAAATCTGTCAACAATCTACAAATCCGAGACTAGATTTGGATTAAAATGTCAATAATTAACTGGAAACAAATGAACTGCAAGTAAGCAAGACAAATGATATGGAACTAGAGTTTATCTGGTATGGAATGTCACTCAAAGATCCCAAGCACAATAAGCAAGCTCAAAATATACCGCAACTTATCAGCTATGACCAGCTGATTCCAACACAAACATAAAACATGTGCATAAACTGTCATACCACTCATGGATAGCTATCAGAATAATCTTTAAACCACTTAGAATAAATAAATGAAGCAAATCACTGAAATATCAAGTGTCAATACCACTTAATTACATACAACTGTTAATAATATATATATTTGCTACCAAGTTCAACGACTTTGCATAAAATAACACCTGTCAGGTCCCTGGTACTTTATAATATATTGCTTTGCCCATCAGTTAGTACCAGTAAGTCTGCTTACTTAATAGTCATCATATTTCAAAGGCAAGTTGATCAATACTGACTAATGACTACTACCTAACTATTAATTGTATTGGTTGATTATTGGTTAAAATATCACCACATTTTCTACACATGCAATTTTTAAAACATGAATCAAATCTGGATAGGGGAAAAGAGGCATACAGGATTCATAACACATTTAAGTCCCAAATCATGGGATAAAAAAGTCCTAAACCTTACCATAGAATCCCAATTTAGGGTGTTGTCTGACCTTCAGTCCACCTTTCCTTGTAGTACTGCTAAGAAGGTCACGAACTTGTTCGTTGTAAATTTCCAACATGCTGAATGTGATCTGTAACAGGAAAGCAGAGCCATTACAAAGTAACCCACTAGTAAGCACCCAAAACTTGAGAAAATGTTTCATTATGTTTCAATGAAAATGCTTATTACAAAAATGCATTGTGACCTTAGTTGTATTCTATTTTTGTTTTTCTCACCTCAAACTCTGTTTTGTCTCCCTCCGCCTTCTTTGCCTCAATCTGCTTAAATACATCATCACAGAACATTGGCACAATACCTGTATAAGAAAATATAGTGGTGTTTATAAACATTTGTTTTGGCTCAGACAAGAATGATGTTCTGTCATTGGATAAAACAAATTACATGATTACCATCTGAATTTCTTTAGACGGCAAGTAGCAATATTTAGACAGCAAGTAGCAATATTTATATGGCAAGTAGCAATATTTAGATAGCAAGTAGCAATATTTATATGGCAAGTAGCAATATTTAGATAGCAAGTAGCAATATTTATATGGCAAGTGGCAATATTCAGACGGCAAGTGGCAATATTTAGACGGCAAGTACCAATATTTTGACAGCAACATGGCATCTGTAACATCTTTTTAATTGTACATCTTTGTTTTACACATTCACATATTAAACATATTGGTCCTCGTCTAAACAAAATACTTATTAGAATTGTAATAATTGTCTACAGAAAATTGAGTTGTTAAAATCCATAGAAGACAAGGCTTGTATTTATAAGCCAGATGTAGAGTAATATGATTTATCAAAAAGAGTATTTGACCACTATTCCCCTACTTATTATTTTTACCCATTTTCATCAAATTGTTAATAAATTTTCCAATTCCAGATATATGGCATTTCATAAATTAAGCTTATAACCCTGTTATATCATGTATATCCATACCTTTATTGACTCCATAACCCACAACAGACCAGCTTTTCCCAGATCCAGTTTGTCCATAAGCAAATAAGGTGCTGTTGTATCCCTCCCAGGCATTGTTAAGGACAGCCACTCCCAATTCATTGTACACTTTTTTCTGTAATTCATTAATTTCTGTACATGCAATTCATTTATGCAAATCAATTTTTAAGTCATACATTGTTTAGATATAACATATTCTTGTCTTCATCATAAAGCACACCCTCCTGCTGTGGCATCTTCTATGTAGGGTCATATTACTGTAATCAGTCTTAGTTCAAATGCTTCTGATTGTGATTATTGGATATTATGTATATTCAAAAGTCTAAACAGAAAAGTCACAAGGCAAATCTGGTAGTCATCATACACAAACTGTTTCAGCAATCCTATTTTAATTACCCCTATTTTGAATTATTGAAAAATGAAAAATAAAATTATATCAAGCGTTATTCCACAGCTGAGAACAGTACTGTATGGCACCTGACAGGAGTTATGTGCCCTGATGGCTTTAAAGATGTGATACTGGGGACAAATTAAGCTATGATCCCTATCTAGCCTTTACAATTTCTTTAAAATTACTTCAATATTTAAGATTACATTCAAACGTAAATATACAAAAAGTACAAAACTCAAATATATCAACACTTTTACATCCTTTTCAGAGGTCAGCAAAAGGTCAATTGGTAAAAAGTCAAGTTTTCCTTCTTTACCCTACCAAATGTCAGAGACTACTACTGTGAATTATAGCTAATTGATAAGTTTCATACCAGTTTATGGGTTGCCCCACCTTTGGAATTATTTAATTGACTGCAGCTGTTGGAAAACATCAATGTCAAAGCTACAGATCAGAAAATTATAAAGGCCAACATAGGGAAATACTATTTTTTTACTGCAAGATAGCAGGCATTGAGGGACATAACCTATGCAAAGTTAAAGACTCTTTTTTCACTTTAACAACCACTCTGTTCTCATAAATAACCACCAATGATTTTTGCTAAACAGTATCGTGAGTACTGTTAGTTTTCTGATACTTGATCACCAGTTTATTTTAATTGAATGAGATTCAAAACACTTGACAATGACAAACAAACCTGATCAGCAAATTTCTTCCCATTTGGATGTGATGTATCAGGGCCATAGTATCCATTGGCCTCCTCTTTGCTTCCATCATGTGACCAAAAACTATAATCAAAAGTAAATTTTCGTGGTTCCTCATTTCCAGAGGGATCTGTGATCTCTGTGGTGGCACCATTCATATCAATGATAAGGGTAGCATTTCGCTCCCTCTCTCGGCGATTGTATACATTGTTAAGAAAAACATATTAGGCCTGTTACACTTCTAGCTACTTGACAATATTGCTATACCTTTACTTTGATAGATTAAATTGTATAATTTTATCAAAATTATTTCAAGAGATATCAAATGCAGGCCATATGCAATTAAAATATACTTCGACATAGTACTACTTTATGCATTACTTGTATAGTTTACAATAACTATACTGTATACACCAACTTCAATGCACATGTGTATATTTAAATGCATAATTAGGCCTACGCAAATTTACGAAATTTCCTAAAGTCTAGGCTAATTGAATAGTTGAAGAGTTCGATCAGCACTTCTTTCGCGGCGCAACCCATCAAACAAAATATTCCTTGAGCCTACACGCTCTAATATTTGATACAGTCTTAGTAAGATATATATATATATATATATATATATGTTCCCATAGAGCGTCCAGTGCAGTGTATCTATTTTCCAATAAAAAAAAAAGGATATGAAAGGTCGCACTCGCACTGCAACTTTTACGTTTTCCTCCGGCATGATGAAGCGCTGAGGTGTCTTTAGTTTCTCGCTTTAAACACCTAAATTTTCCGTACAGTAATCAAATGAGCCGGTTATACTGTTGATCCCCTCACTAAACAGCCATACTTACTCCACAGCTGTTTACAAACATTTGATTGGTTGCTATAGCGCGCGTCATTCTTTTCGAGGCACCGACAGGGTGCCCGTGACACTTTTTAGCACTGTGACGTAAAAAAATCCGATACGTAACAGAATAAGAAAGCAATACACAAGACTAGTATATTTACGTGTACACACACACACACACACACACACACACACACACACACACACACACACACATATATATATATATATATATATATATATATATATATATATATATATATATACACACAGTGAACTAGGCCTATTTGTAAATCAATATTTTGCAAATTCTAACACTAACCGTTTTAATTTGTATTAAATATGATGTACTTAGAACTTCGTTATACATATATGTACATATATTAAACTCAAACTCTCTCTCTCTCTCTCTCTCTCTCTCTCTCTCTCTCTCTCTATCTATCTATCTATCTATCTATCTATATATATATATATATATATATATATATATATATATATTCAAAAGTATATAATCAGTAACATATGTATTACTAGGCATACTGTGCCTTTGTTAAAAATGAAAAATTATCACAATACTTCTACAATATTCAAGTTAATTAATTCTTTCCTTTACAATGCCCTGCGTGTTTTGACTACGAACCATCACACTGGGTATTACAGTGCAATGAAACGTCACACAATACATAATGATTACTAAATGCAAAGATTGCTCAATAAGATGATTTTTTTTTTTTAAATCCACGGGTCACGAGTAAATAACTGCGCTCTCGATTAAATCGGCCTACTGCTTTGAATGCACCCCTAAGAAATACTTCATAAATGAATGCTGCCAATAAACTTGCGTAATATTTAATGATTTTAAAAAGGGGCATTGCGATTTTCATTGAATTAGAACAAATTCAGACTGAGAATGCTTGGATTTATGTCAAAAGATTGATTATATATTATATATATCTTTCACTCATATGGAGATGTCACCATTGCCGGTGAAGGGCTGCAAAATTTAGGCCTATGCTCGGCGCTTACGGCCTCTGAGCAGGGAGGGACATTTCACGTGCCACACCTGCTGTGACACGAGGCCTCAGTTTTTTGGTCTCCTCCGAAGGACCGCCCTATTTAGTCGCCTTTTACGACAAGCTAGGGGTGCTGAGGATCTATTCTAACAACCCGGATCCCCACGGGGTATGTCAAAAGAAATTCGTTATTAAGAAGGCAAAAATAACGAACAGTGATCAATTTCATAAATCCTATATGGAATAACAATTAGACAGTTGGGCAAACACGGACCCCTGGATATGCCAACGGTAGGATCAGGTCCCTAGGAGGAATAAACATCCCCTATCGACCGGCCAAACCAGCCGTGAGCCCTATATCTTGACCAGGTAAACGGAGTAATCCGCAGTCAGAATCAGTGTGCCAAGAACGGCTTAACAATTCATATGAAACACGTCAGACAGCATATGACCCAATGAAAGGTTGTATTGGCAAACTAGGTCGTTTTAACGACCATAGAATTAGCGAGATGCAAATTTTAATGCTGATTTAAACAAGAATGTTGAAACCACTATAACGTCGACTTGTTAGAAGCCTGCCTCGATTTAAAAACTTATCATACGTAGAACAAGCTCTTGCGTATCGAATCAGTTGAGAGATATAAACACCATATGCAAGTGATAATGGAATATTGCTACAACATGGGAAGTTGATGATGGAGAAGCTGAAATCATCCCGTTTGTCATAAAGTTGAGTTGTTAGTTTGCCGTTAATACCTACTTTCAATAAAATATATAAGTACGTAGCGGATGTGGAGATCTCTGTTGTCTGTTATTTCGAGTTTACTATGTTATATCAAATCGATCGACATAGAATGAAAATGATTATTATTAATAGGTAAAACGTCGTCGATATACCTGAATGTCGAGTTAAACGTCACAGCAAGAATTTTTTTTCATTTCATATAGAAGCGTTTGAATAAATTCTGCCTCATAAGACTAGAAAAACAGGTCGGCTAACAAGGAAGCATAATTCGTGCACATGGGAATTGCAACAGACTGAACTGATCGACTGGATGCAAAAGTAAAAGTTCTCTCCCTTACTTGGTTTGGTTACATAACATTAAATTGTGATCCCGTTAAAAATACTCCGGTGATAATTTCTTAACGTTAAGATTTTATTCCGATCAAAATTTAACATTAAATTAACGTTGAAAAGTGATCAACGTTAAACTTTAATCAATAATGGGGCCATTTTTTAACGGCTGCTTAAATGTTACAAACATATAATACAAATGCTGAAAATGGAGAGAGAGAGAGAGAGAGAGAGAGAGAGAGTGGGGGAGAGAGAATTGTTTCCCAGGCAAACGAATCTCTCTTATCTTGAAATTGAAACTTCTCTGGGCAGTAACTTTATCAATGTATGAATAAGGGTTTTCCACTGTCCTAGTAAAGAAATTTCCAGCTCAGCTATATTTACATGTATGAAATTGTAAAAATCATTTGCTCGGATGAGAAACAGAAATACACAAAAATGTTAGAGATTTAGGCAAATGTAATCGTTCTAAAAAGTGTTAATTTTAATTGAAATTAATTTAAATAATCATTATGCAAAGGAGCAGTAAAGTACTATTGTAATTAAATATTCATCTCGTATATTACATAGACTGAATAATGAAATACAGAAATCATGAATTTGTTTTCATGAATTTTAGCTTTAAATTTATTTATTCATTAGCCAAAATAGTGCATATTGGCACCCCCTCCCTCCCTTCTCTCTATTCCAACGCCCATGATCTTCCTTGAAAGGATGTCCTAGTCATATAAAAATGAATCTCACAAAAGAAAAGATTTTGTTTCATTGAAATGTGCGTATCAAAAGAGCTTTAAAAATCAATAATACTTATACATATCATTTCTTTTGGGAAAATGAAATTTTAAAAAAAAGTGATGGAAGGGTAAATACTATAAAAATAAAACAAACAAAACACACACACACACACACACAAACAAACAAACAAACAAACAAAAACACAAAAAAACCAACAACAACAAACAAACAAAGAAACAAAATGCGACAAGTGCTGAGTTTGAGTAAATTGCTGTTTGAAATGCAGTCTTTTAAATTGAATGCATTTTAGAATAACCAGATCACAACAGAAAACATAATTTCTGGGTATTTTTCCTGTGTATGATAACTAAAAACGATGTGAATGGTTTTATAAATCTGTAAAATATCTCTCTCTCTCTCTCTCTCTCTCTCTCTCTCTCTCTCTCTCTCAGTTGAATAGGCTAGTGAAGGGAAGTAACACTATCTAGTCTGGATCATCTCGACGTTTGTGTATACGCCTCCTATCCACAAACGTGGGGGTGATCCAGACTAAATATTGTCTTGATTTCCGGAATAAATATGGTTGTAACAGATCAGAAAACAAATCCAGCAGATGTTGTTCTAGTCGTAGAGGCGACGGCAAATCTTAGTGCTTATATTGAAGTGCTAAAGAAGCAATATGTTATCCCTGCTCTAGAGTAAGATTTTCGTTAACTTCGACTCGTCAAGGATTATGACATTTTTTGTATTCTGATCAGGTTGGAGACGCTTTGAACACGGCTTAAGTCAAAAACAACTTTTCAATCTTCAAGGAATCTCATGAATTATTTATTGAAATTCTGAATTTTACTTATTTAAGAATGCACAGCGCGTTAACTTTGCTAAAAATATTAACAATTTAAAAATTTGTATACCATATTCCCTATCTGAAATCAAGCTTTATATTCAGTATATAACTATAGAGATTTTACTGAATTGTTAAGCTATATTCAGCTTTATAAAGCTATTTGAAATAACTTGATTAGCAAGTTGAATTAGATTGAATTTCTTTAGTGTATTGGGATAGCCAAAAAGTTGCACATAAATTTGTGAACATGTTTATACTTTGAACTAACACAACATTATTCTTACTAGAGTTCATAACACTGTTATGTCATTTTAAGAATTTTCAAGAAAAGAATAGTCTTCATGAAAACATTTAAAACTTGCTGGCCAGACATGGTTTAAACTTAACATTTGCCCACTCACCAAAATTTTGAGTGGGTGAGTAAAATTGAAATCTAGGTAGCCCACATTGCGAGTGCAAGAATCAGTTTACTTTCATTGTCTTTGGTAAATTTTTTCAAAAAACATAGTGAATAATTATTTTATATTGGGTTCAGTACTCTGATAATCAATGCTCATCAATAGCTGAAACATGAAAGAAATGGCAAAGCAGGTAGGGTTAACAGACACTTGTTTCATAGACTTCATAAGCTATGCTATAAGACTTACGAAATAGCATAGCTTTTGCAAAATCTATGAAAAAAGTGTCTGTGGTAGGGTTGGATACATTTTTCACTGGTTTTCCTGAAAAATGTCTGCTATCAAGATATCATGATGAATATTTCAAACAATATGATGAGAGACTCACTTTTGTCTTGCTATAATATAGCTGCTTTATCCCATTTTCTGGAGTTAGTTGAAAGGAAATTCAAAATGTATATCATTATCTTTATATATGTGATATTTTTGTAAACAATTCAGTGTGATCTTAAGTTTCAACGTCACTATAGATGTTACCTCTCTCTTTCAGAGTTTTTAATGGAGGTCCTCCTGATCCTACTGATATTGGTCATGATGTAAGCAAAATTTGATATAAACACTTTGCTACGAATTTTTTAGGAAGTCTTACAAATTTGTAAGTTTGGTTTTGAGTTAGCTAGTCCCTTTGTAACAAGAATGATGTTTTTTTAAAAGGAGCATTCTATATTCTGAAAGGTCCCTTGAAATCCATATTAATATGCTACAGTTTCTGAAGATTTTGATTTGTTTGTAAATGAATTGCATTTTCTTTGTTTTGCAGTATAGCTGTTCATTGTACAATCTAGTGACATTCTACTCAGCTGATGTTGTTCCAGACACAACGTCGAGATGTTCTGGTGTAACTACAAATATTCATGAGTTCATCACTTGGTTGGATGATTTACCGTAAGAGGATTAAGACTGTTAAAATGATAGTACTCAGACATTCAGAAAGTTATCTGACATTCAGAAAGTTACTGAAAATGTTTTAATTTCACAATGTGTTAATTTCGACAGACATTGAATTTGTCATTATTAAACATTTGCAATTTAAAGATTGTTCTTTATAAAGAAAGAAAATTATGGGAAATTATTTAGAAATAATAAACATATTCAGAAACTAACTTGTGATAAACCTCTGTTTCTTAAAGAATTTCAATGTTGATTGTGACTAAAACTGTATTACTATAAAATAGACAACTGAAGATGGAGTACTAGCATCTATATATTATTATAATAGAGTTAGTCCTTTTTGATGAAAAGCCTACAAGTTACTCAAAACAAGGTTATTAGATTTATTTTACACTTATTTCTCAGAAATAGTATTAATGCTAAAGAATTTGAAAAACTAGAGTAATTGAATGTAAGCAACAGAATAAAACAACTTTGACTGAATCACACCTTTAATATTTTTGATGAAGAATGTCCAGAATATTTTTAAAAAAAATGTTAGAAGAAACTTCTCCACCAGATCAACTAGATCAAATTACTTTAATTTCTTTGTACCAAGTTTCAGTAGCTCATTGGTTAGAGCATTCGCTTCGTAACTGGGAGGTTGTAAGGAAAAGGAATTAGAAACTTTCTTTTATAATGACATCAAAGATTGGAACTCTCTCTGTACATGTACTATTTGTATATTACATTTTGGTATGCTTTATACCAATATATATTGGTAACTTAGTTCAGCAAAGGAGTATATCAAATAGTATACTTATTATCCAATTCCCATTTTGCCACTACAGAGTAGGAAAACAAATTTTAAGTACACAGAGCATATTTAACGAATTTAATGTATGAATGCTACATTGATATGACTGAGATTTTCACAATGGCTTAATGTTTGCGAAAAATTCTATGATTGTGAACATACACTGTAGTGGAAATAAAACCACTGTAATGCATTCCATTTAAATTACAGTACTAAGCATTATGACAATGTCCTCTTACATGTACACATGTATTTCATATAAATATCTTTAATATATTGGATTCACACATGAAAGATATCTCAGAGAAGTGGACAATTATTCAAAGTCAGGGCCTTTGAAGTGTATTACTGATCCAGTAACCTTTAACCCTTGTAATTACAGTTTCATTGGTGGAGGAGGGGAGTCATGCAGTTACATTGCTGAAGGTTTAAGCACAGCCCTCCATGTCTTTGATGATCTGCAGAAACTGCGAATAGATATTGGGTATGTTCTCATACTTCTCTGCTCAGCATAAATCAAATGAATTTATAATTTACAAGTAGAAAACAATGTTATTCTCACTGGTGGTAGTTAAATGCAGTAAATTTGATGTGCCTATCAATACTTATGAAATGTTAGTAATGTAAACTTTAAAAATAAAAATCTACTTGTGCATTTATAACCATTTAGTGTCACTCTCCAATGACATTCATCCTTAGTATTATAGAATTCCAGTGCTGTAGTTGTCTGTTATGTATGAAAGTCTTACAACAGTTTCTCTACTTCAATATTTGTTTTTGATTTTTTAGGTTACCTGTACAGCGGCACTGTATCTTGGTATGTAATTCCCCACCCTATAATCTACCCAGCCAGGAAGGTGTTCGTTATGTTGGATACATGGCAGACCAGTTAGCCAGCATGATGGCAAAGGTTGGTTTTGTCATTTAGAATGAAAATGTAAGAATGTAGGTTTTTAAATGCTTGAGTATCCCAGCTTGATTATGTTCATAAAATGTGTGTAGATGCCATTTATTTATTGCTTAAGACAGCTGTATTTACAATAGCAGTGCTCATATACACATATTGGTTGTAATTGACAGAGAGGTGTCCACCTGTCCATTATTTCACCAAGAAAGATCCCTGCACTTCAGAAACTGTATGAAGAGGTAATTTATATTCACTCCTTGCATTAAAAGCATACACATGTAAATACAATCTAATGGAATCATGTACCACAAGAGAACTTATATACTGAACCATTCAACTGTTTTACATGTTCACTGTATGTCGCATTCTCTTCATTTTTACTTATGCACTGTAGTAGACATGTATAAATGCTGATGTGTATACATGCATGCCTAGTAGATGTAAGCTGACAAGTCTCTCTTTTAAATGTGTTGATGTTGTCTGTCTGTTAAATCTGTTGATGCTTTATCTTGCATTTTATGGATCATCCTTTTGAATTTACTGTTTACAGTCAAGTTCCCCTGCAGATATGTCTACTCCAATGAAAGACTTCACCACAGACCCAAGGCATCATGTCTTGTTACATGGATTTCAGTTGGAGGGTATTTTACATGTAGTACAAGTCTCTTTACCAGGAAATCCCTGTTAAGTTAAAGATGATAGTTGTGAAAAAAAATTCTGAGGCCATTTGAAATGCTGGAATTGAGAGAAAAATGTACTAGCATATCAAATAACAAATCTTCATATACTTGTGTACATTTAAGTCCTTTGAAAACATATGTACCTGGGTACTTATTTTACTGAGTAGGTAGTAAAAGTAATTTTATGTCATTACAGTGTGGGGTGGGGGGGAGTCAATTTACTATCATAATTTCATTATATTATTGGTAGAAACTAAATATCGTTTTACCGTGTCATTACAGAACGGTCACACAGCCCAGCAGGAGACCACTCAAACACAGACAGAACAGCAGAAAGCAGTGAGTATTTTCCTCTCCTGATTGGTGAAAAAAATACACTACTTTTTATAAAATATGAGATATTCACCAAACAAATCTGCGCAAGAGGTGAACATAACATTTATTTAACATTTTGATGTCATTTGCCATCGCAACATTTTTCAAACCACTGCCATCATGAAGTGTCTCTGGAATAAGAAAACAGTATTTACACTCCTCCCAAGAATAACAATACAAATGTCAAGTCAATAGTTAAAGAATTGTTGACATTTTGCATTATATTTTTTCTGTAATCTGTTGTTAACAAAATTAAGATGTTCAAATGTTGATTCTGTTGTTAACAAAATTAAAATGTCCATATCATGAATCTGTTGGGGATTGTATATATAATAATGAAACAGCTTTAGATTATATATATGGTGAAGTTCATCATGGACAGCAGAGTACATGTAATTGACAAAGAATGTGAAAATGATCTTTTATAATTCTTAAGACTAATTCCAATTCTAATGCTTTTCTTTATGTGAAATGTACTCAGTTAAACATTTATAAACTGAACTACAAAACTGCAGTCTCCACTATTTCTTCTTGTGTTATAGGAAATCCCACCAGCCCCGCCCCACCAAGTTTTCCTTCAAACACTGGATTTTCACCAGCACCCCTTAGTGATAGCATGACAGCAGATCCACCAGAATTCAAGAGACCAAACATAACTCCATCTGGAACTCGTATGTTTTATTATTTCTATAAATAAACAAAGGTTTCAGTTGGGATTTACAGGAGTCATCTGCCTATCTGCCCATTTGTCAGTCCCACTTCATGTGTAGCCATAACATCTGAAAGCAGAAACATGAAAAGCTTGTAGTCAACTAAGAATTAAATGTGGATAATGTCCTAAATATGTCGTGATCCTGAATGAAATTTATTTAGAGAATGTCGAAGTCGCAAGGATTATTGATAGGAAAGTTTTATCCAGGCCATGCCAATGAAGTGAAGTAATGAAGGGATTTGGGTAATGCTTGAAGAAGATGTTTTTAATTTAGACACATGAACAGGTGTGCAAAGATCAATCGAGGTCAATTGGAAAAAGTCAAAAATCAAATCTCGAGACTTCACAAGATATAGACTTGGAAACTTAGTTAGGCCAAGGTCTATGTCAACTTTACTACGATAAGATTTTGTCATGATGACGGATATTTGTATTTCGTTTTATTTGATTGGGGCGGAAAATTTGAATTCAATAGCAATGATCTCAATGTAAGTTTATTACCAATGAATATAACAGTAACAGGGTCTTTAAAACTTTAAATATCTGTTTGAATATCATATTAAATATCTGAGCTAATTACCTTAGCTGTACAGGTATATGATTGATTAAAGTTCTATCTGCACTTGAACAGTAAGATAAATGAATACCACCACAATTTCATTGTCATATATAGCAGGAACTGTAGAAGGTATGAATATTGACATTTATTTATAGCACTTAATACCCAGGACCTGGTCACCTCTTCACAGTCCATGCCGTCCCCCCAGCAGCCTCAGTTCAGCAACTCTTCACCCTCCCCACAGATGTCCTTTCAACACAGTCCAGCAATGCCACAGACTCAGCCCCAGCAATTACAGCCACAACCAATTGTATCACAGACAATGCCCAATCCAATGCCACAACAGTCACAGTATGACCCACTGATGAACATGGTAGGTACTGCACATTTTAATGGTACTCTGAAACTATGATGCACTTTCATAGGAATTAGTGATTACAACAATGATACTGTAATTAGCTCACCTCAACAAAGTTTAGAAAAGATTATGCTGTATTTCTTTCCTCAACATCAGTGTATCTTGTGGGAGTTTTCATTTCATTCTCTAGTAGTACATATGTATAAGCCCTTCATGGTCTAAAAATATTCTACAGTCATGATATATTACAAAATCCATTTATCTTTGGATACTGTATGTGAACTACATATTTCAAAGTTGAATGGGTGATGTTTACAGGATCTGTAGTGCCAGTTATGTCATGGGTGATGTTTACAGGATCTGTAGTGCTAGTTATGTCATGAGTGGTGTTAATAGGATCTGTAATGCCATTTATGGCATGGGTGATGTTTATAGGATCTGTAATGCTAGTTATGTCATGGGTGATGTTTACAGGATCTGTAGTGCAAGTTATAGTTATGTTATGAGTGATGTTAATAGGATCTATAGTGCCAGGTATGTTATGGGTGATGTTTACAGGATCTGTAGTGCCAGTTATGTCATGGGTGATGTTTACAGGATCTGTAGTGCAAGTTATAGTTATGTTATGAGTGATGTTAATAGGATCTGTAGTGCCAGGTATGTGATGGGTGATGTTTACAGGATGTGTAGTGCCAGTTATGACATAGGTGATGTTAATAAGGATCCAGAGTGTTAGTTTATTGCATGAATGCATTACTGTAAGTTTTCGATTAAAATTCCATTAATTAGATCACAGGAAAATTAATATAATTTTACTCATCTGCTCTGGGATAACTTATTATTTTGTTTTGTTTGTTGTCTCAGTATATTTTATTCCACTATTTTGACCTAGCTGGTGACTTCCTGATTGAACTATTACATCTACAGGCATCAGAGTGATTTTAACTTTATACCACAAAGTGTTTATGTAAACTATTTAGACAGGCGTTTTATGCACAGAAAACAAATTATGTACTTTGAAGAATCAAGTAACTTACGTGCTGTAGTTACTATGTCATGTATGTACATGTTGTAAAGTTTTCTGCTGTTTGTCAGGTAACAATCTTGAGTGTATGGCAACATGGTGATGTCAATAAATTTAATGGAACTGAATATAAAGCTAATTTTAATATGTACATGCATTAACAAGTTGGAGTCTCTGCAAATGATGAACAGATTATGTGATCAGAGATTATCATGTTTCTGTATTTTTATAGTGGTCACTTAGTATGTGTACACACAAAATTTGATAGTAACACTGTTCTTTGGATATTCGATTTTTGTATAAAATATTTTCAAATAATTTCTTGGATATTATTAATTTGGAAATTACATGCACCTGTTTTTAAACCCTGCAAATTAATATGATCATGACTTTTGTACATATAAATGTTATTTCAGTGGAATGCAAAACAGGAGTGACTGAAAGGGGGAGGGGTGATGGAGGATAAATTTATAACTTCTCACTTGTATAATTAGTACAGTAATTACAAATGTGACCTTCTGTGTTTACCGTACATAATGTTTCATAGTAGTGTAGCACTCACAGTGTGTTGCTGGTATGAATATTTATGAATTGTGCAGAATTTTGAACTGCAGAATGGCTTGGTTGGAAAGTTAAATATTACTGTATATTGTGATGCAAATTAATTGTGCGTTTGTTGATCCTTCAGAATCCCATGCCACAAGTCGACATGCCTAACAGAACCACAGGTTAGTTAATTAGAAAATCTTTAGAGTACATGTATGTACGTATTCACTAGTTTTCTTTTGAATGAAGTATGAGAAGATATAACAATGTGATGGTGTATGAATTTGCTTTATGTGTTACTGTTCGTAGGGGATAATCTTTATTTTAGTGACCTTTTGGGGAGGAAGGGGATAGTATCTATTTCATTTGCCTGTTGGTGAAAGGGGATAATCTTCATTTTGGTGACTTTTTGGATTTTTTGCCCCATTAATCAGAGATTCATGGACAAACATATTTTTGGGTCTGTTTGTCTGTAAAATTTAAACTTTACCCATAATTTTTGAATGGATGGTGATATGGCTTTCATATTTCACATGTGCATTCATTGTAACAAGACTTTCATTTAGTAACAAAATTTTTGACCTTGATCTTAGAAACTGACCTACTTTTGAAAAACTTTAACCTAGGCCATAACTTTTGAATGGTTAGTGATAAGCCTTTCATATTTCACATGTAAATTCCCTGTGACAAGACTTTTTTTAGGGGAGGGGGGTACTAGAATCACTTTGCTGTTATATGGAGGCATCATTGTTTCACAAATACATCTTGTGTTTGTTTTTGGGTTTTTTGTTGTTGCTTTTTTGGTTTTTTTTTTAATGCAATTATGCATTCTTATATACTTATATGTGGCTCTATTATAATAAATGTGAGATTAAGAGGAATACTACATTAGAGAAATTGTTGAAAAGTGGAGGGCATGTACAACACTGTTTTGAAATTGAAAGCTTTGAAAGTTATGTAGTCAGGAAATACAATCTTAGTAGAAGGTAATCTAAAAAATAAGAAAAAAAAGAAACTTCAAAACCCCTTCTGGACTGGAACACATGACCAACAGATTACAGTTGGCATGCTAACCCACTGAGGTACTCAGCTAGGCAATTAAATCTAAAAGAAATAGACAAATATTGCTGAAATTTATATTTCCATTCAAGTTTTAAAAGGAAGTCAGTCATTATGACGATGTAGTATATCTTCATAATGTGGATGACGTGTGATAATTCTTGTGTGTAATTTTAGCCATGGTTACCAATATGGCCAGTCAACCAATGCTCACACAACCACCACTCGAACAGCCAAATGTCAGTATGCCAGGACAACCTAATCCCATGAAAGACAGGAAGATAATATGGCAGGGGATGTTGGAATGGCAAGAGAAGATGAAGGCAGGTGGCCCTCAGACACCAAAGGTCAACAGACAGCTTCAGTGTCATCTGTCCATTGGCCAGGCAGATCCTGACATGTGAGTACAATATTCTCCTTAGCTTCTTGTAATTACAATGTCATAAATCACATTTCTAAAATGTTTATATGCATGAGTTACATAGCAGTGTAAGCTAAGGTACATGTAAGTAACCCTATTGGTGTATGGCTTTATGCATATTGTTACTACAGTAACTTGATCCAAAGAGTTGGATCATGTTGAGTTGACAGGTGCGGATCATCAGATCAAAGAAGACATCCAGTGTCAAGTTTGATCTAATGATCCGCACCTATCAACAAGACATGATCCTACTCTTCAGATCAAGTTACTGTTGTAATGATAAATGTATTATATCCCTCCATTATATCTTATGAAATACACATTTATATGATAATGAATGTATTCCTATTTATCAAAACACAAACATGCAGTATATAAAGTTGAAATTATTTTTTTTGTAAGAAGTTTTTGTCTGTGATTTTTTTTGTAAGAAGTTTTTTTCTGTGATTACTTTCCACAAAAATGTGCATTGTGACATCATAAGTTTCAAGAATATATGATATGGATTTAAATCACCACAATGTGGTGATCCAGAAATTTGGATGACACTTGATGAATTTGACAGTATTAAAACACAGATTATTGATGGGTTTTTATAATAAACTTGTTATCAATGATGACAATGTGAACAAAGCTCTGGTAACAGTTTATGAACATGTTACGCAAATGTTTGATTATGTGTTATTAATTCTGGTAAGTGCCCCTTATATTTCTCAAAACTTTTGTAATAATAATTTTTAATATTACCAACTGTAAATTCAATAGATTACAAATACAAATCTTAGAAAATGTGATAATTTCTTTATCCTGGATGAGCTCCCAATTCTGTCCTGGATCAGAATACCCTTGTGACCAGCAAAAATCAATCACAAAGACAATTTAAATATGAACATGGCTTATTTACTATTATTAAAAGAAAAATATATCAAAAACAAATTACTAACTTACTATACATATACAATATCAGTGCCCGATGCTGGTTTAATGCCGAGTAAATTTCCCACATGAGAATGTTTAAAACTGTCACAAATCGGGGGTACAATCCAAAATCCATTTAGTTCAATGTAGTCTCCAGATTTAGCTTGATGATTCCTAATGACTGCTTACCAGTGCTTATCGAATGCTTCAAGTGCTTAATATCACAAAATTCACAGGTATTTGTACATTGTTCTGAAAATGAAGTTTCCAGAGCATTCATGAAAGACAAGTTATATAATCTAAGCAGCAAAACGAGTGTTATATTTATTTACTGAAGCAAGCGACATAAAACATCTAGAAAAATCCAGGTCACAAGTGTCAATCAAGTACAGATGCACTACACAACAATATATTAGATGTTTTGTTGCAGCTGTTATTCTGTGATGGGCAGTATTAAATTCTATAAAAATGTGTTATATCAGCTAATGTGTTTAGCTTTTTTTTAAGTGAATATATCTGATCAAAGTTTGACATTTTCAAACTCTCAAAAACTGCTGGGTGAGCTTCAGCTAAATTTGCGACTTGGAATACTTTTGTAAAGGGAGTAAAATTTGTTCAAGTTAAAGGTTAAGTCCCATTCCAAGGGGTGAGAAAGAAGAAATAGGGTGTGGGGTTTAAAATTAGAAAAGCCAAAACTGATTTGAAAGCTTCTTTCAATAATGAAGATTCAAGTTTGTTCAGTCTTGATCTTCAAGGAGCATTGAGAATGGACAATGTAATATTACTGAAAATGATGCAAAATTGGTGGAAAATACACTGTATTATATTGGATGGTTTTGTCACATAAGAATTAAAGTTAGAAAAAAATGTTTCCCTTGAATTTTTTCAATTTTTAGGCCCAAATTAGATCCATGTTATACAGTGTATCTGTGTTCAAAGAATGTAACTCAGTATTCTCATTTTGTGCATACCTGTTATGTAGTTATCAACTTTCTTAATACATATACATGTGTACTATTTTTATAATGTAATGAATCTATTTACATTATATTTGCTTATGTCACTTTATTTTTAGTAATGCGATGAACTGGCCAAAAGTTCTGATCATGCAGTTGATTCCCCAGTCATTACTGAATTCCACCCAGCTCCAGCCTCTCTTTAAAAACTCTCGTCAGGTGGCATTCCATTTTGGTAGTCAGAATCTTGATGATCTGAGGAATCTTTACAAAGTTATGGGGACTGGTTTTGTGAGTACATTTTACAGCTGCTGTAAACTATAAAGTCAACTATGGCATCTAATAGTCTATGACATATAAAATATAGCAGCACTGTACTTGAGTCTCCCATGAAGTGTATGATAGTGACATAGTAGTTTGAATTCTTTACAGGCCGGGTGTGTACATTTCCCGGCAGGGAGTCAGTGTGAAGTTCGAGTGTTGCTACTGCTGTTTAGCAACAAAAGGAAAGCCTTTATTGGACTCATTCCCAATGACCAGACAGCCTTTGTCAATGGCATAAGAAATGTCATCTTCACACACAAAATGAGGGTGAGTACCAGTACACTGTATTTTAAATTAAATATGTCTATTGAAAATATATTGCTTATTTTCTTTTTAAGATTAGTCACAGTTATCTCCCCATGGTATTATAAGTAATTGTATAAGAAATGTATATACCGTATAATGGGTATTTTCTGCGGCTGTCCATTTTTTTGCAGAATTAAGCAGATAGGAAATCTCTGCAAAAAATATGGCGATACATAAGTAGAGATAGATATAAAGCAACTGCAGAAATTGGAAATGCAGAATATAATTTGCCTCCTTTTAGGGATTGTATTGCAAAAATTTCCACTTGTATAAAATACACATGTTATATGTGTGTGTGTGTGTGTGTGTGTGTGTGTGTGTGTGTGTGTGTGTGTGTGTGACTAATCAAAAGTTGGGTGGGTTTTTTTTTCAAAAGAGATAGTTATCAGTAACAGAGACAATTGACATTATACTAAATGTTAGTCTAGCACTAAACCAAAGATACATGTATTTGGAAGAAGCAAAGCATTTGAATGTGCCAGTAATTCAATACAACAAGAGAAATTATGACCACTCTAAATAAAAAAAATATGTTTATAACCTACCCCAAAACAGCATTGCACATGTTAAACAAGATTATTGTATAGTAGTGTTTGAGGATCAGAGACATTTTATGATAATAAAATTGAGATACCATTTTGAATTATAAATTGACCCCTACCATAAAGTTGATATCCATGTTTAACTCTTCAGACATCATTTCATCTAATCCTTGTTAAATGTTTTTAGCTGAACGCTCAAAATAGCTTTTCTGATCAAAATTTGTTCATTATCTATTTGTAAAATTTTTACATTTTCAACTTCTACAAGAACCAAACAATTTCAATAATAAAAAAAAAAATCAGGTGAAGTGGATTCAAGTTTGTTTTGTTCAAATGAAGGATCACACTCAAAATTTGGATTGAAAAATCTTTTTTCTCAAGAACCATTGGACCGGAAAAGCTGCAACTTGCATTGAACCTTCTTCATATTATGAGAATTCAACTTTGCTCAAATCCTGATCCCAGAGCCAAGATGGGATTCTAAAATTCACAATAGAATATAAATGGATGTGAATTTAAAAAAAAAATTCTAGAACCACCATTATTCAGTATGTCAAATTAATATGCAAGACTTGAGTTGGTTTACACCATAGGTACATAAGAGGTTAAAAAAAATTTATATAATAGAAATGGATGGAATATTACTTAAGTCTTCCTCTCAGCAACCAGCCATCAATATGCAGGCATCCTCATGTAGTGTGGATTCAAATTTGTTAATACTGTGGTGCCAATGATGCCACCAGCGGATTTCAAATTTTACATAGGAATATATAGGAAGGAAACAATATGTCAAATTAATATGCAAGAGTCCTTAAGTAGTGTAGATTCAAGTTTGTTTACAACAAGGTTGTTGTGGCAAGGATAGGGCTATAGTTGGAAATTAATGTTTTGAATAGTAAAGGTCATCTTTTCAGGTGGATGATGTGGTTCATGGCCTCTTTTTATTGTTACAGCAACAAAGGCAAGATCAGCCCCAACAGATGCCACAGCAGCAACCATTTCCAGGGCAACAGCAGGTCATGCCAAACTCACAAATGCAGAACCCACAGATGCAGAATGCACAAATGCAAAACCCACAGTTGCAGAATCCTCAAGGGGCACAATATGGGGCAAGTATAGCATTATATAATGTATCAAGGAGGTACTGTAAGATGGTGTACCCAGTATCCCACAATATTTGACTTCTACATGCTCTATGCATATTGTAACCGATTTATGCTAATGATCAGAGAAACATATGATGAAATTACAGTGATGATCTATTCACATAATGAAAACTACTGAAATTCATAACAACTGTACCAATTAGAAAGAGAGTTTTTAAAACGAGTAGTTTACATATATTTTTATATTCTTGTCTTACAGGTACAACAGATACCACAAGTCAGTATGCAAAATCCCATGATGACCCAACAGCAGGCCAATATGGTAGTAAGATCACACATGCAAACAGTGACCCACATCCTTACCCCCATAAATATTTTTGTTTGAAGTACAGGTGACTCTCAATTGCTCTTGAAGTTTCTGATCTCTTGAAACAATCTCCCGATTCAGATTTTTCCCCCTATATAAATAAGGAAATTCACTCTCAAACTTTCAGTCTCATAAGGTAAAATGTTGTAACATTATACATGTATAGTATACAATCCTTTAAAATATACTCTCAATACATACCTCGAAGTACTAATTGTACAGGCTGTCAGTCATTCATTACCTAATTAGCACCATGTTGACCTTACCTTTGAGAAGGTCATAGTAAACAGTTTTAGAAAACAACTTAGTCACTGGAATTGATACATCAATAAATATCCCAACCTGGGGATTAATTGGTTTGTTCATTGATTGGCTGCAATCATTAATTAAGTTTTTTTTAGATTTTGAAAGGTGAATGTTGATTATGAGGCATGATATAAATTTTTTAGCTGCATTAAATATATCAAAGTACCTGGAAAATCAAATTATAAATTTTATGGCCTTAATGTAACAAGTTAAAACTGCTGATTTTATTAAAATTGAACTTACAAAGTTTTATTGTGATCCCAGGGACTTGGAGGTTTTGATAGTCACCTGTGTTTCTACAAGGTTTGCTCTCCACTTCATTATAGTATTTGTAATTTTTTTTTCAGCAGAAACAAATGCAAGCAACACATTTAGCAAAGCAACAAGAAAAGCTACTGGGTAAGTCATGACACAGGCTTGTGAAACATTCATACTAATCAAGAATGTGATGAGATTCAAGTCTGTGTCTATGTACAGAGTAAGATTTTCTTAGTTTTCTGAGTGAAGATGTGCAATTCTTTGTATACAGAATGTTTGCATGCATTACGTGATACAAACCTTGATCATTGCAGCACAACAACAACAACAACGACTTCAGTTACAACAACAGCAACAACAACAGAGACAACTTCAGATGCAGCAAATGCAGCAACAACAACAACAGCAACCTGGTCTCAATAATCAACAGCAACAGCAACTGACGCAACTCCTGATGCAGCAGGTATGTTAGCTACATGGACATGAAGTTCTATTCATGTGCATTGAATATGCTTGTGAGCAAACACAAATGTTTGTTGAGGTGAACTAGTCATTTTATTTATGTAACGAGTTTATGTACATTCACAAGTATAACATATGTACTATTCACAAACATGTTTCAACATAAGTAGCCATAGAAGGTTAATGATACATGCATGTAGGAAGTTTAACTGAAGCAGTCTGGCTTTGTGTTGAATTGACATAGTATATTTATTTATTCAAATAAAAGGGGATTTATATATTTATGTATTTTGTTTATTCTTTTGATAAAATTGCAAAATCTTTAAAAAATGTTTTTTCGAAAATACACTGTAGTTTGAAATCATAAAAATACTGACAGTCAATTTTATATTTTTAAAAGTTCAAGATGAATAGATTAAAAATGTTTTTCTATATACATGTATTCTTCCATGTACATTGATAAGAAATATTTTAAAACAAGACATCCATTTCATAATAGCAACAGCAGGGACAGAGACAGCCCCAGATGATCATCGCACACGGGAGGGGTCCAGTCTTGCACCAGGGTCAGCAGCAGGTAATGGGGGGTGGACAGGTGCTCCAGGGGAACATGCCTCAGATGGCTCAGCAAGGTCCCTCTTCTGCTCCCCAAGGGGGCAATATGTTTGATGAACTGAATATGGACTTCTTGTGAAGAGCACATGGCCTTTCAGAATGTGAAGATTCTCTACCTTACTTGTATATCAGCATTGTGATTTTGCTGCTTGCCCATGCCATCAGTGAAGTGGTTGTATAAATTGTCATGCATTATAAATGCCTTGCAACAGCTTCAAAATGACTTATAATGAATTACCCTTGTGAGGAATATTTATGTTTATGATCTGCATGTATAATTCATTGTTAAATAGTTGTTGAACAAAGACATAAATAAAGTGCAATACACTTGTGAAGTTTGGATGTCTTTTTATGCCCCCATTTGAAAATGAGGGGGCATATTGTTTTATACCTATCCGTCAGTCTGTAGACCAAGTCTTTTCAGTGCAATATCTTGAAAACTTGGTACACTGTGGACCTTGAAAGTTACTGTCTGCTCATTATCATCAAACTTGGTACAATGCTACATCTAAGTAGATGGCGGCTATTGATTTTGAGGTCACATGGTCAAACTGGACATAGGGAGATACTGTCTGCTCAATATCTTGACTACCCTTTGCCTGATGGACATCAAACTCTCAATACCCTGGTATTTCTTGAGTGGAAGGCCCCTATCGATTTTGAGGTCATATGGTCAAAGGTGAATCCACTCTGGACATAGGAAGATACTGTCTCCTTAATATCTTGAGAACCCTTTCCTTGACATACATCAAATTTGGTACACTGGAACATTGTAAGGAGTAGATGACCCCTACTGATTATTGTTCATGGGTAAAACTGGACATAGTTATATATTGATACTGTATCCAATATTTTGAGAACCCTTTGCTTCACAAACATCAAACTTGGTATACTGGTACATCCCAAGGAGTAGATGACCCCTTTTGATTTTGAGGTCACATGGTCAATCTACTCTTGACATATGAAGGTATAGTGTGCTCAATATCATGAATTGTTTTGGTAGTGCTATCGGTTAAATGAAACATGTATAATAACCCTTTTCAACTTTGCACCACAGGGGGCATACATGTTTCTGAAACATTTCATGTAGACTCACAGAGCATGACTGTATCACTTGTTGTATTGTTCTTGTGGATTTCATGCAACTCGCTTTGATATTCATACACCATTTGCACATAATCTTAAAATAACTTTGCCTCTGATATTTTATTTCAAACAGTTGTTGAAGGTATACATTGAGATTCGATTTTCATTATTGATACCTGAATTCCAAGTCTTCTGTATTTGTTTTTTAGTATGTATATTGTCTTTACTGTGCAATGTTTGCCATTTTAGAATGCTAGTGAATCTTTAGTCATGTGATCCACCAGTTAGTGCACTTGTCAAAATGAAGTACCAATTTCATCTGATCTTTAGTAAGGAAATGGATGTATCACTTCAATAAGCATCTGTGATTAGTATTATCTTCATGAATAAAAGTCAAAGAACAAGAGGTTATCATTAAGTTACAGAAAAAAATCTTGAGTATTGTCTGATTAATTGGCAGATTACAGTATATTGACGGGACTGACGTCTGTGGCAGCATTAATGCTGGTTTACTTTAAATGCTTGATGATTATGAATGTTAGAAGTGCTGGTCTGCTCTAATTTTGCTAGTTAAGAACTCAACATCATCATTCAGGATAAGGTGCAGTGTCTGATCATAAGCAATGTTTTTGAAAAGTATGAGATCACCATTACAAGTTGAAACCACTTGAAATGAGGTGGAAGGATGTAGATGGATGGATACGATTACTCTTTTATATTCCTATACTCTCTTTTAACGAGAATATAAACAGGTATGTGACCCACACCCCACCCCTTGAATCCACTTTTAATATCTGTACCCCTACAACAAAATTATAGAGGTTACCAAGTACAGTAAAACACACTTATAGCGAACCTTGAAGGCCACCAAAAAACAGTTCGGTTATTACCAAACTTTGTTATTTCTACACAAATTTTTATTTCCTTTCACTATTCATAGGGGAATATATATAATTTCATAATAAATATAAATTCATTTTAACCATGTTCATTATACATGATTTACTGTATACGGGAACCTCAAAATGCCCATTCATCCACCTGAAGACACAAGATTAAGGACAGTTCTCGCCTTATCAGTTATGCAAAATAATTTGAACCAAACTTGTTCATAAAACACATCAATGGATGCCACAGTTCTAGCTGATGGTCTGCTTTCAGATGCTGCATTTGACTTCTATTTTGTTTCAATGACAATGGCTTGCAAGTGGTATATCAACAAAGCTTTTTCTTGTTGCATCTCTACAGTGGGACCCAGCCTGCCATTGGGGATTATACACATGTAAACATCAACCTATACTATGCAAGAATGTTTGTAAATGAATCTTAATCAAGGTAGTTGGTTAAAGAAAGTAATACAACTTGAGAGGGATACATTTCAGGTTAATGTGACTGGAAGTTGTTTCGTGACAGGTTGCTTGGAACAGATTTAACTGTGTTCTTGTCTATAACATCTGCATTGTTATTGCAGCCCCAGAAGTCGTGGTATTCAGATGCCTCACAGACACTTATTTCTGTTATAAAAATTATATAATTTCTAATACACATGTAACAGAAACAAATGCCTATGGTGTGCCTGCAAAAAATCGAACGTTAGACCTGGACAAATAGTTTTATTCTACAGTACTTCGTAATATGTACTCTGTAATATAGGAGGAAATGTCAGTTTTCATGATTTGGTATACACGTACATTATATATACATGTACATACACTCAGACTGTATAAGTAGCAAATGCAAAAGTTGTCAAAATTCTTGTAGAAACTTAAATTTTTATTTGCTAATAAAAGAATTAGAATAAAATTAAGTAGTGCATTGAAGATAATGGTATGTGTTAATATATTAATTTTATTACTAAACTAAAATATTTTTAAAATATTCAATACAGATCCAACATTAAACATAATGACAGACTTGACAAACAAAAACTTCTGTTAAATTTTAAAACTACCCACTGTAAGATCACTTACAAAATCACTCAAAAATCTTATTCCAAAAGCTTTGTAGACATAAACGTAAAATCACATGATTCAAAACAAAAAATCATACACCCACATTAATAATAATAAAAAAAAAAATATTCTTAATACTCTTGATATCATTCATTGTTTAGATGTACAAGATCATGTATATCAGACATTGATATGTTTCATTCAGTAAAAAGAGGGGGACATGTTAACAATGATCATGTAAAGCTTTTTGTTTGCCTATATTATAGTTTGCTAGAATCCTTGTCATATAGTCAGCTGGATTGTTTCTGAGTCAGTACCTCAGCAATCTTGTCAAGGAACTCAAACGTGTTGAGATAGTCTGACCTCTGAACACTGAAAAAACAAAATTTGATTGACTCCATTAAGATATAAATGTTAAATGTTCAATAAGTACAATGAACAAGTGCATGTACTGTGATTTCATGGGGACTCAATTTTCATGGATTCTGTGTGTAACCCTCTCCCATGTACATGTATTTCACATCACAAATAAAAGATACAATTTATATAATGTTTCAATGGACAGAAATCAAATCCATCCTACCCTACAAAATTACACCCCAGCATAACATGAAATCTTGACACCCCATGAAACTTGGCCCAAAATGATTTTACTGTATTTAGCACTTTTTAATCCCTTGGTATTTCATTGGTTACATCCAAATTTCCTCAATATTCTTTCATGCGTGCATCATAATATCATCATTATTTTCATATACATGTACAGCTGATTCCACTCAACTTGCCTAGTGGTTAGACTTCAGATGGTATATAAATGACCTCTACAGATTTTTGACTCAAAAAGAAAATGGATAGGTTCATTTCCTGTTGATGCTATACTAATTCAACTTGCATAAAAAGTGATCATCTCTAGTCATTTCTTCAATTATAGAGAGACTACTCTATCATTTAGATCTATTTCAAAACAATTGACTATTTGGGAAAATTTGATAAAATCTCCTTTGCATGTCAAGAAGAAAAACAGCACCTGGGAGCATTTCTAACCATAAAGTTGTTGGACTGTTTCTTGCAATACAATACATCCTTGCTGAAGAACTGTTAGTACATTACTAAATATCTAATGCAAACATTACTTGGTTCTGTACATATGTAACAGTTCATTACGTACTTGTTCATTCCTTTGATACAGATGGCTAAGTCCTTGGTCATCACTCCAGATTCTATTGTCTCTATACATGCCTTCTCTAGATCATCTGAGAACTTCTTCAGGGCATTATTGTTGTCCAGCTTGGCCCTGTGTGCTAGTCCTCTTGTCCAGGCAAAAATGGAGGCTACATATACAATTATAAAATACAAACTTCAGAATGATGAATTTCCATTTAAAGACTTACACACTTTGATAACCAAGTCTACAGAAAAAAGATGGTATTCATGGATTCTTATTTTAGATAGGTGTTATAGGATTGTGCTGGGTCATACCGGTATTACATGTAGACTGTGTGATCAACAATTGATGACTTTGCTGGTTAATTTCCATTATACTTCAAATAATACTGATGAAAGTATATAACCATTAAAGCCATGAGAGGGGAGATATAGCTATTTTTTCTGTGGGCTTCTGTACCTATGGAGTTTGTTGATGTTTCATTTCCTTTCTGATGCTGACGGAAATGTCTGGTCACAGTTCCATGAGCAGCCTCAGCTTCAATGGTTTTACCATCAGGACAGACCAAAACACTGGTCATCATTCCCAGGGATCCAAAACCTGTCAACAGTGAGAGCCTCCAAATAAGAAAAGGGATAGAGCAATCCAACACCAGCTACATCAAACTCGTAATTCACTACTCACTGTACACTCACAACCAATGGAAGCTCTGACATTTTGTCTTGTTAAATTCAGGCTCTTGAAGCTATGACACTAAGCTCTCTTCTATTCAAGTCTCACCTTTTCACTAGATACATGTATTATTTTATAAGATTTAAAACTAATGACATCTCAATTTAATGGCTCCAGAGCTATGCTTTGAGGCCATAAACTTTTTTCTTAGTCTCATTTGTACAATGTGTGTTCTATCTATAAAAGTCATACTCAGATCAAACACTCATCTCAGTTTTATGGCCCTGGGGTCATGTTACCCAAATAGTTCTAACCCAAATACTTTATATTCTATATTCAACATACATGTATGAAGCAACAAGGCTAATTGATAGAGTCACACAAACAACTCTAATGTAAATCGTACATACAGGTCACCACATACAGGTAATCAGAGATACTAATTTTAATGTTCTCAGATATATATAAATTCCCATATCAGATGATTCTAATGTTCTCCATTATATAAAAATTCCCACTTCAGAACACCTGCATGTACATTTACATAAATATTCAAAGTTTAAAACCTTATTATCCCTTTGCAACAGAACAGTGATGGGGGATATTGTCTGGTTTTACCAAACTTGCAGGAGTGCTAACCTGCATGAAGATAGGAAGGGGCATACAGGATAAGAAAGAGCCACTGGTCACAAGATCACTTGTTCATTTCAACACGGACAAAATAAAAAATATATATATATATATTGTATGACAATATATCAAATGAGATTGGTGGTCATGAAACAGAAAACAAGAGAGGGTGGAAGTGGGAGGAATGGGGAAAGAGAGCTGGGAGGGAAGAGAAAGAAGAGGGGCAGTGTGGGGAAGAAGAATGGAGAACTTTATCCCCATTTTTCAAAATTCCCCCACCATCCACATTAAAGATTTGTTATTGATGTAAAATGGTCAAGGTTACTGACATGAATCGTCAAAGAGATACCCCACTCTTTGACTCTTTGACAATCTAATACATTGTAAGCAACAGTTTGTACATAATATGTATGAACCTTGAGCAACAGAATCTGACTGCACATCTCCATCATAATTTTTACAGGCCCACACAAATCCTCCCTCAGACTTCATGGCATAGGCCACCATGTCATCAATCAGGCGGTGTTCATACCAGATCTTCTTCTCTTCGTAAGCCTTCTGATAGTCCCTAAAACATCAATCACAACTTACAATGATATGTTTCACTGATTACATACACACACAGGTACTGTACTGATGTTCCTCAAACTTACCGTTCATAAATTTCTTGGAAAATATCCTTGAACCTTCCATCATATTTCTTCAGGATAGTATTCTTTGTGCTAAAGGAAAGTTTTGAATTTTAAATATACATATATACATGTATTTGTATAATGTAAAAAAATATAAAAAAAATGTTTTTATTTTGTAATTTCTTAGCGTTGATTCTTAATTTCTGTGTATATCTTAGTGTAAATACTGTACATATTTAGATATCACATACTATTATGTTTTATTCGTTTTAGTAACAATATTCATACGTATATTTGTTTTTTACTTCTTATACCCTTGTATTTTATTGTGTTGCAATAGATTTTATTATTCATGTACAACGCCATAGAATATGTATTTCATATATAGTTTTGGCGTTTAATCAAATTAACAAGTTTCAAGTTTCATGTAACAACTTATAAAGCCAAACATCATCAATTTTGTTGTGCTGATCTGTCAGTGATTACATGCACTGTTCTGAGATACATTGTACAGTAGTGTAACTCACTATCAGAGACAACACTCACATGAAGCTAAAGGTATTTTATGTTACCTTAAATATAGTGGCCATTCTTTTTGTAGAGCAAACTGGAAAGAACTATGAGCAAATTCTCTTATACTCTGAAACAGAACAGAAATAAACAAAATGCATTAGAGATCTATGAATTTTGAGCATAAAATCAATTTTCTTTGGAGAAAACATTTTATATATGGTGGCCCCAAAAACTGACCTCCATGGGTTTTTTTTTTTAAAGCAAAGTTTATTTATGGTAATATTTTTTCAAATTAGTGTATTGAATTTATTATAATCAGTTAAGGAAGTAATGTGCTGAATTTATTATATGCAGTCATGGAATTGGTGTATTAACTAAATTCAGTGAACGAATTGATGTACTGAATTTACTATATTCAGTGAAGGAATAAGTGTATTGAATTTATTACATTTGGTGAAAGATTTTGTGTATTAAATTACTGTATTAAGCGAAGGAAATAGTATATTGAATTTACTACATTAAATAAAGGAAATAGTGTATTGGATTTACTATACTAAGTGAAGGAAATAGTGTACTGGATTTATTAAATTCAGTTAAGGAAGTAATGTATTGAATTTACTATATTCGGTGAAGGAATTAGAAAACCATATCTGGCTATGTGAAAATATAACTAGGCACATGAAACAAATTGAATGTCTTGATGATGCAGTGAAATTGAATTGATACCTGGTCTGTGTTGTACATTGCCAAGGCCACACCCCCAGTCTCTGTGAAGTCGAACACATTGTAGTTTTGTTCCTGTCCACCATCAGCGGGGGTAAACTTGATTTCTAGCTTACCTGGCCCTGGTACAACAAAATCTGTGGCACGGTACTAAAAGCAGAAGTTATTTATTAAAAGTTTCACTTATGGTGCATTGAGTGAAAATTAATATGTAAACTTATGCATGTATATAATATTATCCAATTACTTTGATGTAGAGTTTATGGAAAGTAGATGAGGTCCCCTGAGCAATGCTGTACACAACATCCCAAGACACATTGAGGGAAAAGGCACGTGTATATGATATTTGTAAGGTCAGTAACATGGCTTGCTCAACCAACAGTATTTCAATAATTGTAATGTCATTCTAGGTTGACAAATGTTTTATTAAACCTTCAACTTCAGAAATAAGGAAAAAAAACAATTCCATTTTGCAATGTATAGAGTGTCCTGAAAAGAATGAGATAGAATATTTCCTCATGAAATTCACATTGGCTGAATAAGAGTTTTTGTACCATTTTTATATCATACTAAAAAACAGCCTTGTCAGGACCTTTTTTGTAAATTTTGATCACGTCACTGTGTGGTTGATATATATATCTGTGATGTCATAATCAAATGAAACACATTTACAAATGTATTTTTCAGCTCACTGTGTTTAACTTTTGAAAACCAAATTGTAATATTTTCAATACCAGTATGTCTAATATTTTTATAGCTGAAATATAAGTGTTTTCAACCTTATTCCTTTCTTGCAATGTGATTTCGAATCATGCATAAGAGGTTGCTGCTATCAAACTTGTTACCTGGTCTCCATAAGCATGACGTCCAATAATGATACTTTTTGTCCATCCTGTGACCAGACGTGGGATATTTTGGCAGATGATGGCCTCACGGAAGACTGTGCCTCCTAAAATATTCCTAATTGTTCCATTGGGAGATTTCCACATCTTTTTCAAATTGAATTCTGAAATTACATGTATCAATACAACTACAAAGGGTTTTATCAAGGCAGAAAAATCATAGATCACTATTTAGGACTTTTCTTCATTTACAATTCAATGATTAGATTACAACAACTTTGTCATGGTAGACAATTCATTAAATTTCAAATTATGTCTTTTCTTTTTTTTTCATTTACAATTAATTGACTGATAACTGGTAGCTCTTTAATTTCTAATTAGCTACATGTTAAAGTTCCCTGTAACGTCTAAGGGTAGGCTATTTTCCTTACTAAAATATATTCCTTTTTCATCCAGTATTATAATTTATGATATATCAAGCAGTGAGGCTGTTTTCAACAGCCATAATACCAATCTATGGGTTATAAAAAATAAACCCTTTAATCATCTTGCTGACATGTGGATCAACTTAGAATCTAATTACCTAATTAAATATTTTAATTATATTTGTTCTAAATAGAAAGTGTAATTTTACTTCACACTAAGACTGGCATAATGCAAACTCTGCAGCACAGATATTGAGTTCATTTTTATAACATGTCTGAGCCCACTACAAAAAAAACAAAACAAATACAGACCTCCATTATGGTCTTATCTAAAACACCAAAGCATGAAGTCACCAATGTCACCTAAATGCTCAGAATATTTTACAGGGGCGTGGACACGATTTTTGATCGATTAAAATTGACTGTACTTTGTTATAAAAAAATATCTTTAATTTATAAATTAGTAGACTAGTAATATTTTTGGACAGGATATTCTTTGCATTTACATAAAATCCGTCTCCCAAATTCATGTTTGTCAACACGTTTGTCACTGCTAGGAAACCATGGACAGAGGTGAGAATACCCAGATTTCTAAACAGTATGTCTAAAGCGTTCAACATTTTGACATACATTAATGATAAATCAATTTAAGGAATGGAATAAAGAACAAAATTTTTGTTGTAAAAGACTTTTTCAGCAAAGCCATCAACTCTGTTGAGTCACATGACATGTAAACATAAACTGGGCTCATGCCTTGTTTTGAAAATGAAAAGTTTAGATGTCTCAATTGCATCTTTGCATCAGCTTTTGAAATTTAGGTTGTGGCTACATTTTACATGAATCAAATATGATCATATTATTAATCAAATATCTAAATATTTTTTGTACCAAAATCATGCCCATGTCCCATTATAAACAAACATTTTAATTTTCCACTATTTCCATTAATATTTTTCTCTCTGCTACAGAAATGTGGAACTTACCCTCCACTCTTTTCTCATCAGGTGTTATAGTGGCACACTTAATACCAACATTGTACTTCTTTATGGCATATGCTGCATCAATAGTTACTATAAAAATAGATCATACAGGTGTTAAGAGATGAACGTGGAAAATTAAATTCTTATAATAATTATATTAATTTTACCATGTACTGCAATAATGGAAAGAGAACATAAAATCAGAATTTAATGTTCTCTTTCCATTTGACATAATTGTATTACATGTAGAGTACATTTTTTTTAATGACAATAGATACTCAAAATGAGTATGTTCTACTAGAACATTATCTAGATGTTTGTGAAATTGCTTGCACTGGTGTCATTACTGCTAAAAAGTACATTATGTTAACAACAAAGAATTTTTCCCTTGATTCCATTCTTAATTTTACATTTAACTCCAAGCTGTTCAATCTCCATATTTCTATCAAATTTCAATTCAATTATTACACAGATTTTTAAAAAATAATGCAAAAACCTCCATAAAAATTGTCATGGAATTAATAAATTTGTGTATTTATGATTGACTTACATTGTTAAAACACTTCATTGATCTTTTATCCACTGTCCTTAAGTACAAATTTTATATACTAACCTTTACATAATAGTAATTATGGATTAGTAATGGTATATAAAAGTGTATTCTATTATGTTCAGATGTAATGTTCCGTAAAGAATTCTTATTCCAGAGAGTTTTTACAATGTCAATCAATCATAACATGATAAATAGAATTCATAAAGTATATAAATTCCATGAAAATTTAGAGTCTTTTAAATAGTTTTTCAAAATCATCACATTAATGAACTGAAACATGACAAGAGGCCCATGGGTCACATCACTCACCTGAGTGACCTTGGTCCATATTTAAATACTTTCCCTATGTATATATTTGCAGGCAAAAATTTGATACCTTACTGTGGCCCCACCCTACCCCCAGGGCCATGATTTTAACAAACTTGAATCTGCACTAGTCAGAAAGTTGCCATGTAAATTTGAACTTTTCTGACTCAGTGGTTCTTGAGAAGACCATTTTTAAAGGGTTTTTTCCTATATGTTTGCATGTAAAAAAAAATTATCCTTATTGTGGCCCCACCTTACCCCAGAGGGCCATGATTTTAACAAACTTGAATCTGCACTATGTAGGAATCTTCCATGTAAATTTGAATTTTTCTGGCCCAGTGGTTCTTTAGAAGATTTTTAAATGATCCAACATGTTTTTGCATTTTTGTGATCATCTCCCCTTTCAAGGAGGCATGGCCATTCATTTCAGCAATCTTGAATCCCCTTCACACAAGTTTGATTAAAATTGGTTCAATGGTTCTGGAGAAGAAGATTTTTAAAGATTTCTCCTATATTTTTGCATATAAATCTTTGATCTCCCCAAGGGTCATTATTTTGAATCTGCACCATGTCAGGAAGCTACCCTGTAAATTTGAACTTTTCAGGCCCAGTAGTTCTTGAGAAGAAGATTTGTAAATGACTCCACTGTATTTCTGTGATTATCTCACCTTCAAAAGGGGTATGGCCCTTCATTTTAACAAACTTGAATTCCCTTCACCCAACAATGATTTATACCAAGTTTGATTGAAATTGACCTTCTGGTTCTGGAAAAGATTTTTGAAATTTGCCAATGTATTTTTGCTTTTTCACTATTATCTCCCCTTGGAGAAGGGTTTTGCCCTTCTTCTGAACAAACTTGAATCCCCTTGACTAAAGGATGATTTGTGCCAAGATGGGTTCATACTGGCTCAGTGGTTCTGGTGAAAAAGTCGAAAATATGAAAAGTTTACAGACAGACAGATGACGGGCAATGTGTGATCAGAAAACCTAACTTGAGCTTTCAGTTCAGGTGAGCTAAAAACAGTATGTGACATCATCAGTTTCAGAGAGACATGATCTCGATTCAGTTCACCACAGTGTAATGATCCAGAAAGTCGATCAAATCACTCTGAAAGTCACATCACTCTGTGAATCTGAAAGTATCAAAATATGGATTATTGATGGGAATATAATCAATAATCATTCTGAGTAATCATTGTCCTTAAATTGTCAAAGTGAAACCATTAATTATTAGTTCTTAATTTTAAATTTATGTATAGCCTGTTTATTTGTGAAATCATTACAGCTGTGTTGTACCTTGATCATCTGTTGCATCTCGATTTTCAATCCCAAGATCATAGGAATGGAGCTCAAGTTCCACAAATGGAAAAATCAGTTTCTGTTTGATCAAATCCCAAATAACTCTGCACATAAGAGATATAATGAAGTATACAAATTAGAACAAATAATGCAATCATTCTTTTTCTTTTATTGATGAGTACCTTAAAAGATTTTTTCAAGTACATACTGATCGAGACATTTCACAAGTTACATATGTAACCCATCCATTGCTGTTTTTCAGAGTTGAAGCAGAATTTGCAGAACGAGACGGTATGAAACTACACTAGATCCGCCTCCCTAAAGAGCATATGACAACCCATAGTGCCTACCATATCCACAATTTTTTTTAATCCTATTTTTTTTTCTTTCTTATCTTATATAGCTTTTAAATATTGAATATTTAAACATATTATGTTTTAATTTCATTAAAATCAGCTGTAGACAGATGCTCCGCCCACTTTCGCAATTACTTACCGGGTCATTTCATCTCCCTGCATTTCAACTACTGGTCCTCCTAGAAAAGAAAATTAAGAAACACAGAATGTTTGATTTACAATTAACAAAGTTCGAAAGTCTATATTCTTTTGATTTGATCGTATACCTTTGATTTTCCCCATTTTTGCAATGTAGAGATCGGTATCCCACGCGTGCGTACACGTTTGACGTTATCGCTCGATTGAACTTTGGACACTACGGAAGTCCCTCTCTGTCATAAAGAGGTACATTACGGGGGAAACAACATATTATGTGAAATATTTTTTTGAAATAAATAACATAAATAAATGAACACGTTTAACATGAATAAATGATATCATCCCAAGAACGAGTATAAATGAATTGATCATCTTTTCCTCAGGTACTCGCAACATTTCCGGATCGACGAAACCAATATTACCCACATCCTGAGACATCAGCACGCGTATAATAGACGTACAGTTTCTTCAGCAAAGCATTTGACAAGATGCCGACAGCCGCCGTGTTGCTAGCAGAGGGGGCAGAAGAAATGGAAACTGTTATTTCAGTTGATGTCTTGAGACGTGGAGGGGTATGGCTTCAATGACAATGAGTATTTTATTTTGTCTTAAAGTGAAAGTAGATTATCTTATTGCCTGTGTAACAGAAAGTCAGCTGCAAATGCGTGATAGTATTTTTAACAGTCATTTACATTGTAATTAAAAAAGATAATATATTTAATACGTTAGGTTCTAAGTTTAATCTAAAATTTTTATATGTATACTGGACTAACTGACAATGCAATACTGGAGCAAGTTTGTAACAGTGGGCAAAGTGAAAATAGATGTTTGTTTGGTAGATCTAGGCAGTAAAATCCAACGTTTATTTGAGATATAAAAATTTGGGAGAGTAATTGCAGTAACTACATGCATGATAATTCTTTGGCTTTTACTGTAGAAATGATGTTATTCAAAGCCATTTTCCAGTTACACAAGCAATTAACACAACAATCAGTGACAGAATTAAGGTAGTGGTCGCTAATGTCAAGGACAAAGTCATCTCACAATCACTTTATTATTTTTATCAGTGTAGAGCAGTCAATGACACACTTTTCTTCCTTTTTAGAGCTCTGATGTTTATATGGCCAAAATTAAGTGGGGAAATGTATACCGATCTGTATATGATCATCAGATTATGAATTTAAACAGAAATTTGAGACAAAAACCTACCTCTTTTTATAATAAACCATAGATAGATAGATGTCACTGCTTGAAATTTTATTTAGTGAAAAACAATATTTAATATAATCTTTGACCACATGAAAACTTTGACTTTTTCTAACAGCAAGTGTGGTTTTAATAATCATGATAATGTATCTAAGGTAGTCATAAATTAGTTAAGCATATGAAAAGTTGATAGTAGTGTAAGTAGACTTGCATATACATGTTGTATGTTACAAAGCTGATAATGTACATGGACTTGAGATTTTTCTTTTCTAATTGTAGATTGATGTATCTCTAGTAGGAGTGGCTGGAAGTGATTCAGTGCTTTGCAGTAGAAATGTGAAGATTGTTCCAGACACCACCCTCGAAGAAGCCAAGAAATCTGCACCTTATGATGTGGTAGTCATGCCAGGAGGACTTAATGGGGCCAAGAATCTCGCAGCTGTAAATTTTAAAATGCACATGAAATGCATGTGCACGCTTTTCACAACAGCATGAAAAAATTCTTACTTGTATATAATTTTACCTATATTGTCTAATAAAGAAAATGATATCTAAAGTAGAAAGTATTAGAGTATATGTAGTGAGAATTTTTTCCCTGTATCTTTCTTGCAGTCATCTGAAGTCAAACAACTTTTAGAAACTCAGGTGAAGAATGAAAAACTAATTGCAGCAGTATGTGCAGGTCAGTAGTTACTTAGTTTTAGTATCAGTAATTAATTAGTGTTTAGTGTCAGTAATTACTTGGTGTTTAGTATCAGTAATTGTTTTGAGTTTTGGATTAGTAAGTACTTAGTGTTTACTATCAGTGTTTACTTTGTGTGTAGTATTGATCAGTAATTACTTTGTTTTGTATCAGTAATTACTTGGTGTTTTGTATCAGTAATTATCTAGTGTTTTCATAGACATATATAACGTGTCTGGTGTTTTGTATCAGTTTTGACTTTTCTAAGTGATGAAACTGAAGATGGAGGATAAAAAGTGGCAATTGTACTAGCAAGAATCATCAAGAACATGAACTCAAACAGAACAGAAATCGTACATTAAATAAAGAACAGTGCAATTTTGATTTAGTTGATTGTGTATTGTTTAACATCCCACTTGAGAATTTTCCACTCATATGGAGACATCACCATTGCTAGTGAATGGCTGCAAAATTTAGGTCTATGCTCGGTGCTTATGGCCTTTGAGCAGGGAGGGATCTTTATTGTGCCACACCTTGGTCATTGTAGTCTCAATCGAAGTACCGCCCCATTTAGTCACCTATTATGACAAACAAGGGGTACTGAGAATCTATTCTAACCTGGATCCCATTTGATTTATATCTTATCATTGTAAACAAATTTTAAAACTATATTCCCCATAAAGTAAAACATGTGCAGTTTTGAAATGTGTCATTTTGATATTTTAGCACCCATTGCACTGGTTAGCCATGAAATAAAGCCAGGATCTTCAGTTACTTCACATCCCTCAGTCAAAGGCAAAATGGAGGAAGGTAATTACTATATACATGTAATTAATTAGAAAACATGTTGATGAAGTCAATCCATGATTTTATTGCACCAACCAAAAGTACAATATTGACCTATGACTTTATCCTTGACTGATCCTATGTTCTTGATTGTTCATTATTTTTCATTGTAAAGCAGAAAAAATGAAAAAATGTGGTTTAAATGATACAATACCACATGATGAATAGTAAAACATTGTATAATATGCTACATAGATATTGTAAAACTCTTATTTCCAAAAATAGATCTGAATTTGAAACTTGTGCTCCCATTATATGTAAAGTAGTATTATAGTGTTTAGAATTATTCTTATATAGCAGTCAGAGAAGAAAATTGATAAAGCAAGTGTCATGTGTTTAAAGTGTTCAAGTCTTTAAAAAGAAAATAGTATAATATTGTAGCAGACAGTTTATAAGGAACTTCTGTCGTACTAGTGAGCTAGCTTTTCTAGTGTCTCTCTTGATCACTTAAGTTAAGCAAAGATGAGTTCATTCAAACCTCTGTACGTTACAAAATGGTGGCAACATAGTGACTCTGATGTTTGGTGGGACACCTGCTTCAGGTAAGAGTCCCTTTGAAGCTCTGGGACTTTGTGTCCATGTATGGTCATGGTTTAGTCCTGGGATGATGGTAGTTGTCATTGGGAATGGTGGATGTTGTTGCTGAAAAAGTGCCAAACAATTAGAGAGAACCCATGCTAAGCTTCAGGACAACGCTTCCCTGAACAATGGGAAGTAAGTGGAAAGTATATTGGGTACTTGCTCGCTAGTGAGGTAGCATTTCTAGTGATGTGGTAGAGTCTTTCCTTTGATCACGCAAGGAGCTTCCATGGCCGAGTGGTTAAAGCATCATGTTCATCACAAGGCCTCTCACCTCTTTGATTCTCGCATAAATATATATAAGAAAGTTTGCCAGTATACTTTCGGAAGGTCAGTGGTCTCTTACTGGATACATTGTATGTGGGTTCTCTCTTCCACCAATAACAAAAAAACTGGATGCCACCAGATAACAGAAAAATTGTTGAGTGTGGCGGAAAACAATCAATCAATTGATCACACAAGTTAAGTAACAACGAGCATGTTCAGATCACTGCATGTTAAAGCATATTGATTCCCATGAAGAAAATTCTTGGTATAACAAAAGTGAGACGTTGTTATGTAATAGGAAGTACTAAACAATGTTAAGTAAATTCTACCTAGGCCCGTCCTACTATCTTTACAAGTTTTGTTATTTATTGATTTCTATAAATACTTCAAAATATCTACTAGCTACTTTTCAAATACAATATTTAAGAAAAACCATTTCTGTGAATAGATATTTAAGTTATGAATTTGAATTTTTTTTAAACCCATGTTAATATCTTAAACAGGAACACTGAAAATATCTTATGTACAGAATGAGAGTATAAATTATTTTTCATATTGATAAACTTTTACTGGAGTAAGTTGCTGTAAATCACTTGCATATTTCATTAGACTTTATTTATTTAGACCTTAATTATATCATTGATTTTTCAGCGAGTCTTAATTTTTGCAAATATTAAATTTCTTTAAAATTATGTTTACATGTACCTTACATAAAATAGGGACTTCATTTGTCAAAATTACCCTTCAATGGCATTTTGTAAGAACATAGGATTATAAGTGCTAAATGTTGGAAGACTTTGATATATGTAATTAGTGAAAATAAAGAAAAGCAATTCAATTTTGATTTTGTAAGGCAGACTTCTGGACAATTAAAATTTCAAATATTAATTGCTTGCATTTAATAAGGAATCTACAGTAGATATGGAAAAAAAATGATGAGAACTTTATGTCAATATAACCTCACAAAGTTACATAAAAATACTTGTGAAAAACTTATAACAATGTTTTCTATACTGTCATCAATTCATCATGAAAATTGTGTTTCCGAAGGTGGCTACCAGTACAGTGAGGAGCGAGTGGTAACTGACAACAAACTAATCACAAGCAGAGGTCCGGGAACTACTTTTGAATTTGCTCTGAAAATTGTGGAAACTCTACAAGGCAAGGAGAAGGCCAACTCACTTGTGGAACCCATGTTGCTGAAACTGTGACACTGACTGCATTTCCGTCACTTTTGTTTTTTCTAGTAAACCTTGTCTTTTTCTGAACAGCTTCCAGATTATGTAAGACTTGCTTGTTTCCTATGTTCCTTGTGAGGATTTCAGATATGGGGCTTTTCACTTTGTCTGGAAACAAATTCCCATAGAGCTATTGTCACATCCCTAGTGTCTGTGGACAGCAGATTAATGTTTCTAGGTTGTTTATTTCCAATAAACAATAAACTCAACATGATTTATCCTTGCAGGAATGATTCATCAAATCTAATTAACTATATATATATATATATATATATATATATATATATATATATATTACAACCATTTCATGGTCTCAGTTTTTATATTTATTTTTTTTTTACAAGATCCAATTCCAAGATACTCTTTACTCTGCATGATTGAAACATGCAATCAGAGTTTACACAACTACTAATGATCTTGAAATTTTTTTGATAATATCAATGACATTTGGCCCAAATACCCTTTAGCCAAGGGCTTTAACATATACTAGTATTAAGGGACAGTCCCAGATAACTCTAACAGGGAGGCAAGTTAAACAAGAGGACCAGGATATATAGTAGTTCAAGAAATATTGAATAGGTCAGATTTTTAAAAAGTAGGTTAAAGTTCAAGATCATACTTTAAAGAAATAATAAGGTCTTGCCGTAAAGAATCTACAATGCATATACATTATATGAAAGCCCTACCTTAAATAGTTCAGGAGATATTCCAACTAAGGTCAAACTTCATGGAATAATTAAAGAGGTCTTGCTGTAGAGAATATGCAATAAAGAACCCTCTTTGTGCTTATGGTTCTTTTGGCAACTACAGGCCTTCTACCATGTTTAGTTAGCCTATTTTGTTGCCAATTTTTCTTACTGGTTCGAAATAGTGAACCCATGTTTTGTCACCAGTAACAATGTTTGCAAATTGTCTTTGATTGAATTTGGGAAATATTTTCATGCCAACAGAATATCATGTATCAGGTACCTGCCATCACTTTCAGTTATTTCCCTGATTTGAGACATTTGCCTTGGCTGTTACAGTCATAGGTTGGCCAGATTTTGCTGCATCTTTGATGAACTCTGAGCCAGTCAGAAATTTCTTTCACATCCTATGAACTGTCTCATAAGATACCTTATCAGACCCATGAACTTCCCCCAATTCAGTATAAATCTGCATTACCAAATTACTGAGTTTTGTGCGAACTTTTATATAAGCTCTAATTTCTTCAATGCTCTCAACCCATTTCACAACCATTTTTACAACAGTGGTCAACGACTGGCTCTATTGAAATAACTAAGTTTAAAACTATGTGGACCTGAAAGCTCGAGTGTATGCCATTGGAAAGGTATTGAATAGAGCGATGCAAGAGTATCATCCACAAAATCGTGCAAAGCGTTATCGCACTGTGGTACAATACACATTACATATTAAGCAGTCCTCATATACAAAATATGAAAGCCCTCCTAATATTATTCCAGATATGTTTTCTTAAAAGTGGCTCAAAGGTCATGAAATGAAAGAAAGATCAACTTTAAGTAGTTCAAGACATATCAAATAGCTAGGTCAGATTTTTTTTTATTAAAAGCAGGTCAAACTTCCGGGTCAAGGTCACAAGATCACACTCCACTGCATCACATGAAAGGTCCTGCTGTAAAGAGTGTAAATGTACAATATGTATGAAAGTCTTGACTTAAATAGCTTAATTAAGGAGATATTTCATAGATATTTTCCCCAATATATTGGCATATAAAACTTTGATCTCCTATAGTGGCCCCTCTTACCCATTCACCCACCTTTCCAGTGCCATGTTTGACATTCAATATCTTATTAAAGAATGACTCAATATGCATGCAATTTTGTACCCAGGTATAAAACATATATTGAAACAAGACATGAAAATCGTGACCATCTTGGTCAATAAAAATTGGGATAGGCAGGTTGCTTATTGACTCGCCCTCATAAATGCTAATGGCAAACTAACAACTCAATTTTATGACAAAGGAATGGTTTTAGCTTCTCCATTGTCAACTTCCCCATATTTTTGTAGCAATATGCCACTATCAGCTGTATATGGTGTTCATATCTCTCAACTGATTTGATACAAAGGGGCTTGCTCTGCATATGATTGGTTTTGGAATGGAGGCTGGCTACTGACAAGTTGATGATACAGGGGTTTCAACAGTCTCGTTTAAAGTCAGCATCTCGCAAATTCTATGGTCATTATGATGATCTTGTTTGCCAATACATGTCATTGGGTCAAAAGCTGTTTGGTTTGTTTCATACAAATTGTTATGCCGTTCTTTACACACTGATTCTGACTACGAATTACTCCATTTACCTGATCAAGATATAGGGCTCATGGCAGGTGTGACCGGTCCGCAGGGGATGCTTACTCCACTTAGGCACCTGATCCCACCTCTTGTATACTCAGGAGTCCGTGTTTTCCCAACTCTTTATTTTGTATTCCTTATAGGAATTATAAGATAGGTCACTGTTCGTTATCTTCACCCTTTCGTATTCAAATCGATTGATTGATTATATATTGTTTAACGTCCCGCTCGAGAATTTTTCACTCATGGAGACGTCACCATTACCGGTGAAGGGCTGCAAATTTAGACCTATGCTCGGCGCTCAGGGCCTTTGAGCAGGGGGGATCTTTATCATGCCACACCATCTGTGACACGGGACCTCGGTTTTTGCGGTCTCATCCGAAGGACCGCCCCATTTAGTCGTCTCTTACAACAAGCAAGGGATACTGAGGATCTATTCTAACAACCCGGATCCTCACGGGGCTATTCAAATAGAAATTTTCGCGCGTATTAATTGAATGATAGCAGTCATGTTTTCTTTTTTTGTTGTTGTTGTTGTTGTTGTTGTTGATGCGCGCTATAGTTGATTTGTTGTTCCCTTCAAATAATATGGTGTTCAATTAGTGCGCACAATAATTGAATTGCAATGTCCTCCTCAACAGAGTTACTGCACGCATCAATTCGATTAATGCTCCCAGTAATTCGAAAATTGTAAAATATTGAATAATTGCCCTCTTTATTTGATTTAATGAAATGATAACATTAATTTAATTGATAAACGCAATAATGCTTTTTAGAGAGATAAGTATTGTTTAATAAGAAAATTATCTTCCATTCAATTAACATTTCCACAACTAAATTAATGATCTCTTTCAATGACTTGTTGCACTCTTTAACAGAATTGATGCAATCATTCATTTCTTGTACAGATGTGTTGTAAATAATTAACGAATAATTAAGTTAAAGAGATCATAAAATTATTTATACCGAGCTCCACATTAAATTTTGCGATGAATAATTTCACCACCTTGGTGTGGTGCGCGCGTCACTTTAATTGATGAAAGTAATATCAGTTGATGAGAGCAATGATTAATTTGATGCGATCATCGATTCAATTATTGCACGCAATATATTTCAATTGATGTGCGCATCAATTCAATTATTGTCCGCAATTGAAGAGCGCAAAAAATCAATTGATAAGCGCAATAGCAGTAACTGATTTGAGATTTGGTATCAGTTAAATTATTGCGCGCAATACCTGAAGTAATGATATCTTTAAATAATTAACGCTGTCTTCAATTATTTGAGTTTATGTTAATTTTCCGTTCTATATTCCTTAACGGGTTGTATAGTCCTTCTTTGTATCACCCTTTCCCAGTCTGCTCAAAGTCGGATTACCATATTATCTCACTACACATCATCATTTGGCGAGTTCTATGAGCGTATCTAGAGAGATGATTGTAATTCGATAGATCATTTCCAAGACGTATCGGGATTTTTCCTTGTATTACTCTCCTCCGCAGACTGTATTTCCATCTTTTTATCATGATCTTCTTGATATATCGTATCGTCCTCTGATATCGACCTCGTATTTCTAGTCTTTGTATCATCCTCTGATATCGACCCCGTATTTCTAGTCTTTGTATCATTATTTCCAATTAAGAAAGATCACAAACCTTTTTAATTTCACCCTTTCTTTCTGTATCATGTTATATCTTATTGTGACCCATATCTTAAATTTTATTATTCTTTCCTCGGCATGTCCATCAACATCCCTTTGATCATCTCGTTGAGTATGCCCTCTTAATTTATTGAAGTAAATTTATGATATCAACATCTTTTTCTTCACTGAAACTTTTGAATTTTAATTAAAACGGACACATCCTGTGGAGCTGAAGCCCACCATGCGCCAAAACTAAAACGTTGAACACCATTCGTATCGTTGGGTTAGAAAAGTAATTTTGGGGGGATTTACCACAAAAGGATTTAAAAAAAAAAAAATAAAAAATATCACAAGTTAAAAGCAGTATTCTTTTTTACACAGATGTATTTATATCCATTATAATATAATCATATTTTAGAGCAATAGGTCCCCTCCCTTTTACTTTGATTCTATAATATTGTTTGATATTGAACCCTTTCTAGTTATTGAGGATTAAAAGCCTAATGACTATATACAAAGTTTCTCTAAGCTCTTAACAAATAGCCAATTTTTTTTTTAAAAGGGGGGGGGGGGGGGGCAGCTAGCTGACGGAGAAGTTGAATTCACAATTTTCTAAAAATTCTTTACAAGCACACTATAATAAAACTTGGGAAATTTTTTTTTTTTAAAAATGTTAAAAATTTTGGCCTTTTTTCACTACATGCGTTGGATGCAAGTTATACACTTCGTCAGTTCAAGTTTACATTCTTACATGACAAAGTACTGCTGACAAAGAGGTGGTGGTGGCGTTGGGTCATGTGAAAATAGCAGAAAATGTACGTTATCAAAAATGTGACATGTAACACACACAGACATATATATATATATGTGTGTGTGTGTGTGCATAAATGTATATAATTATATATCTCATATTGTGTAACATGATTGTATGCCAACATGTCTGGTGAATCGGTATATTGAAGTAAATTGAATTGACAATGGGTATGTATGTGTGTGTGTGGAGGGTAAATGATAATCATCATCCACTGAGTAAATCTTTAATTAACTAAGGATGACTGATACCTGAAACACATCGAAATAATGTTACATTAATCAAATGATTAGTTACCTCCTCCCCCCGGGGACAAGTTTTTTAGGCACTAATAAAACTTAGAAGGTCTGTAGAAATCAAAAATCAAATTACGGAATGTTTCATATAACAATTTACATCAGTCACTAGTAATTACAGATCAATCAAATTGTCCATTAATCAGTTATTCTCTGCAGACTCCATGGAATCCTGTCTAGTATTGCGGCGTGGTCTTCGAGGCGTCAACAACTCTTTCTTTCCAGCTGCATTGTGCGGCTGAAGACGAACCAGAGCACGGGGTAAACGTGTGAACTTCGGTTTGTCTTCATGTTCTGTCGGAGGAGCAACTTCGTCTTTGTCCGTCAATAGTCGTCTTGGCGATAACCGTGACTTAGCTGTTGATTTTGGAGTCAAAACTCCAGAAGTAGCAGGTGAACCATGGTTAACAGGGGGTATAACAGAAGAGCCATCCATCCTAGGAGTCACATGCAGGGATTGTGGTGCGCTACATTCCACTGGATTTCGAGTCAATGTTTTCTGAGTCGAGGATGAACAATCTGTAACAGTCTTTTCTGAAGGATGTGGCATTCTCGGCATTGTTTCAGTCGCACCGGGTGAATCACTGTAAAATGGGGTAAATTTCCTCAAATGTTGGCGATTTCTAAGCGTGACCCTTCTTGTGCCATCTACACGTACAACATACTGGTGGTATTGGCGGACCTCAACAACGACTCCAGTGCGTTCCCATCTTCTTGGGTGGTTGCCCATTAAATTTTAGATATACACATGGTCTCCAACCTGCAGTGGTGGTAGCCGATGGGTATGCTCATTCCATCTTTCATGCTCTCTTGAGTGACGTTTGGCAAGAGCTAACTCTCTACCCGACATCAATTCCTTCCATGTATCATGGGGTGAATATCTACCCATTATGATTGGGATAGCATCTCTGATCGGACGACCAAACAGGATCAAGGCTGGGGACGCCCTCGTCTCTGGATCAATGGAGTTCCTGTATATAAGTAAGGCTCTCTGAAACTTATCCACGTCTAAGGAACCATTGGCTGTGATGTTGTCCGCAAGCATACGTTTTACCGTCTTCACAGCAACTTCAGCTCTGCAGTTGGCATGTGGATTTGCAACTGATGAGATTCTATGTCTGACTCCCCAGGCTTTCAGGAATTCCTGTGTCTTTCCAGCTGTATACTGGGGACCTCCATCTGATGTTAACTCCTCTGGGATACCAAATGTGACAAATGTCTCACGAAGGCGCTTCACCAGTCCATCCGCTCCAGACTCCGATCTGTACACCATGGGCCAATTGGAGTACCTGTCCACAATAACAACATAATCCTTGCTGTTGTATGTGAAGTAGTCACTGCAAATCTTCTGGAAAGGATATTCAGGGGGAACTATATCAGTAGGTGGCTGCATGGGGTTTGACTTAGCCATCTGATGACAATGTCCACACTGGTCCCTCGTTCTGGCAATATCTACTGTGATATCTGGCCAATACACTGAGTCCATGGCTCTGGCACGCATCGAAGATTCTCCCTGGTGTGCTGCATGAAGTGCGTTGAGTATTGGTTTACGTAGGGCTGGTGGGATGACTATACGCTGTCCCAAGAGAACCACACCATCAACAGAGCATAAGCTGGCAAAGAAACGATGAAATGGGCGCAACTCCAGTGGCAAATCCCTATAATCTTCTGGGAACCCTTTTTCTATCTGCTGGAGGAGGCTAACATACGTAGAATCTGATGTTGTGGCTTCACGTACCATATCCCAGGTTACAACCGTGATGTTGGCATTTAATGCGGTTGTAGCGGCAGCAACTGTGGAGATATCATCAGCTTGGTCTCGATCCTCAGTAGATAGGCTGAAACTGGTGGGTGTATCACGACAACTGACAGAGCATCTGTCAAGAGACTCGTCTACTGTGACATCACCAGGTAATACCAGTCGATCTGGGGGACAAGCAGGATGCCTGGAAGCTGCACCCGGACCAAGGTTCTTCTTCCCAGGTACATGAACCACTGTAAACTTGTATCCAAGGGTCTTTTCTTTCAGGTTTAGAAGACGTCTATTATCTATCTCAGTGAGTGATCGGTCGTTCAATATCTGGAGTAGTGGTTTATGGTCAGTGGCGACAATGAGATCTTCACATCCTAGCACATAGTATCTTGTCTGGTGGAGTGCGTACACAACAGCCAAGGCCTCACCTTCGATTGGAGCATATCTACTTTCTGCTGGGTGGGTGAATCTACTACCGACCAAGCAAAGCTTCCATCCATCATTACAGCATGCTGGGGTCTTACTGGCACAGCGGCAATACTTCTGCATCATGAAGAAGCCAATGCCATCAATGGACCAGTCTGTGGCTAGACAGGTCATGCGTGCTGGGTCGAACAGACGAACACCTTCCTTCATCTCCTGGATAATGACCTCTTTGGACTTTGTAAATAGTTCATCTAGCTCATCTGTCCAATGGAACGGTGTAGAGGGTTTCAATAGAGCCCGGAATGGTTTCATCTGTTTAGTCATGGCAAACGCATAGGCACCTTGGTTGACCAATCCAAACCATGCTCTTGCACCGGTAATGTCAGATGGTGTAGGGAAGTTGCTGATTGCATCTAGGAATTTCGTGCTTGGTCGTATATTTGTAGGAGTAATTGTGAGTCCGGCAAAATCTACGATATCTTGAGCAAACTGGAACTTCTTCGGGTTGAGGGTAATATCATTCCGAGCACAGAGGTCTAACCATTCGCACGTCTGGAAGAATGCTGCTTTCACAGAATCTGCCCACATACAAGTGTCGTCCACGCATTTGACCTTGTTTTTGAAGTGAGTAATGACAGCGTCAAATCGTTGGTTGTAAGCATCTCCGCTGGCCATAAATCCCTGCGGAGCTACCTTGTATCTGTACCGTCCCCATGGTGTGATAAAAGTGGTAAAGTGACGGTCCTCTTCTCGGATAGGTACGGAGTGGTATCCATTCCAAGCGTCAGTAACGGTCTTCTTCTTCCCTTGAGGAACTCTGTCTGCTAGATGAAACGGACTCGGTACATGATGGGTCTGGCGTACGGAGTGACGGTTTAGTGGTTGAAGATCTACCGTCCTTCTGGGTGTACCATCAGCTTTACCTGTAACTACCATCCTGGAACACTAAGTTGTAGGGGTATTCTGATTAACTTTCTCCAAGACTCCAATCCTTACGTCTCTCTCCAGGTCAGCATAGACTTTATCCTGCCAATGGATGGGTACGAGTGCTGGCTTGTGAATAGCAACTGGTCTGGCATCAGGATCGATGTGAAGTTTGAGGGGCTCACAGTTCATCAGAGGTAAAGGTTGATGTTCGCATACGTTAAAAGTCGTAGCACCGTAGTAATCAAGTAGCCATTCCTTTAATGCATCCACATTTTCTTCAGTAGCGTCCAAGCCTGGCGGTAGTGTTGTTGGTAGTAGAGATGGGTCAGTCTGACGTCTGGGACAGGAGCAGGTAGTCTCATCTCTTACAGAAGCGAAACTCTCTGGTGTGTCTATGGGGTGATTGGGAAAGTCTGCATGAATTATTCCAAGAGAAACCAGTGCCTCCCTGCAGATGAAAGCCTTTTCCATTACATCTGATACATAACATAATATGCGTGTAGATTTGGAATCACTGACCTTCACATCAACTACAACCGCTCCAATAACACCGAGGATTTCTTTGATGGCACCTCGCATAACAAGTTTTACTGGAATTAGGTCCTTTCTGGTAATTCCCAGGTTATTGGCTGTCTGTAATGGAATAATCGTACTTTGGCATCCGGTGTCAGCTACCATGGACAGTTGAATCGTTTTGAGCCTTGTAACATCTTTGATGGGATGTCCAAATGACGCATGGTCTTCGGCCAAAGGTGTCATATTAACCAGTAGCATCGGATGAGGTTTGGACGGCCTAGCTATCCATTGTCCTTCGAAGATGTGATGTTCCAGACGTGCTGTATTCTGATATTGTCCTGATGTGGTACATAGCTGGTCGTAGACATAACCAACCTTGTCATCAGCATCGTTCATCTGTTCCTGTGATGGTCCCTGATTGCGGAGTTTCTGTCCTCGTCCCTGTGTACACGCCCTTGAAAATGAATCACGATGTCCCCAGGCACCACATGTTGAACACTTGCTGCATGACTTGGTATAATGACCCTTAACTTTACACTTGGCACATGTAGACGTCCAGGCCTCGCAGCTTCTTTGTCTGGCTCGACGATCGTTTCTTTGTCCGTGAGCAGGGCCACCACATGCCCAGCATGTGCCTCCAGGTCCTTGTACTGATTTTTGGCTTTGGGTCGTAGTCGACATGGCACCGGCTGAAACTCCAACTGCACTACGTGTAACTTTGCCTTGTTCCTTCTGTGCTATGAAGGAAGCAGTCTCTTCCAAGGTTCTGTCTGTCTTAGGATCACCAAGCAGGTCAGACAAAATTTCAGGGTCTGCAATTCCTCTAACCAGATTGTCCTTTATGATCTCATTACTGTAGTCGTAAACATGGTTACATCCTTCTTCCTTGCATTTGGCCTTGTACTGACAGAGTGACGCCTGACCTCGAAGGCTGGCTAAAAACGTTCTGATGCTAGTACCAGGTGCTTGTGTCATCTTACTGAGCTTGATGCGTTGTACCAATGTGCTCTCATCCTTCACAGCAAGCCGTTTGATGACATTCATCAGGTCTGCCTTTGGCATGTCTGTGATGTTACCTTGTTGGTCGCGCATGATGTTGGTCCGGAGGTCTGAGTCGCAGCAGTAGAACAGAGCAGTGGGTATGGCGCCTTGTGCTATGGCCATACCTACTTTGTACATCTCCCATTGTCGAGTGAACGCTGACCACTGGTCTGGATCACATCCAGCAGCTATGGTGGGTGGGTCCAACTTCAGTTTGGGAGCTGCGGCAGCTGCTGGCTGGGCCTGTGGCTGGTGAACAGTTCTATCATGTATCTGGAGGGCTGCTGTCATTGCTGCAGCAAAGGCTGCATCCAGGTCCTGGGACTGCCAATCACATCCTTCCACAGGGCACTCTAACCTCGGCATGTTACGAATTATCTATCGTCTGGATTCTGTGTTGAAAGGGTTATGTATCGTCGACACAATGATTTGGTATCAGTCATAAATGATAATCATCATCCACTGAGTAAATCTTTAATTAACTAAGGATGACTGATACCTGAAACACATCGAAATAATGTTACATTAATCAAATGATTAGTTAGAGGGGGGGGGGGGTTGTTACATTATTATCATATTTCCAAATCGCATACGGAAATGACCGAGTTGTTACGATAGCGAACCCCCTTCCCTGTTGCTTCCTGCAGTGAAATGAAAGAGAAGTTTGAAAGGTTACCCG